>CM077213.1:3168002-3263002 GCA_039654625.1 Rhinogobio ventralis | reverse complement strand
GCCCCATTGAAGAGCTGCTGTGGGAAAGTTGGGACAACACAGGCTCCAGGATTAGACTTTGAAGAGCTCAAAAGCGCAGCTGGCTCCTGTGCGCGGGAAAGTGTGGTCAGCAAAGCCCAGCGCTGACAGCCGTTTTGTTCAGCTTTTCACATGCAAGGTTCATGCTCAGTTCACTTGGCTCACTTATGCAGTTGTAAATTACTTTGGGTAACTATAATGTTATTTTATACCAATTAGTTGGGGATGCAATCTGTTGACATACTGCACACAGATAGCAATTCATTCATCAATGAACAGGCGAGTTATGAATCAGAATTCATAATATTAATAAATATTGAGTTGGTATGCTGAGAAATATTATTCTTTATTCTGATCTGTGAACAAGTGCATCTCTTGTTCTCTGTGTTTATCAGGAGGTGCTGTGGTTTAGTTAACCCCAAATTCCGTTCCCACACCAATTCCCATCTCCCGCCAAAATTGACTGGTAAAGCCACAATACATTCCATCCCACTCTGCAAAAGGGTCTTTGAATGTGGGCGCCCTCTTGTCCGACACTCTCCTCATTCTCACACACACACACACACACAGCAAGGGAAGCAGATGCTCAGCGCTGTGTGCCCAGTGTGAAGTGTCCCTCTCTTCATAAAAACGGGGACCTGGGAAGCCCCTGACCTCCCCTCGCCGGAGAGGAATTCGGGTCGCGATGTGAGAGAAGCTCAGTGACATTCCAGCATCACATGCTCTGGCATTCACAGCACAGACGCATGAAAAGATGCAGTTAGAGCGGGAAACTGTGACATTGTCCGATACCCTCTGCCCCATTGAAACCCCTTAAGTCTTGCCAGGGTGTTTCTGGTCATTAAAACAAAACAAAAAAGGTAAAAAAAAGAAAAGCCCCTTTTTTCAATACCGGAAAGCAACGGTTGAATTGTGAATTCTCCTTTGGCACAGTAAGACACTATTCAAATTATTTTTTTTTGTTGTAAAAAAATATATAATTATTTTTATGTATTAAAAGAGCTCATTTGAACCGTTTTCAATAAATTTGATTTTTTTTATTTTTTTTTATTGTAATAAAAATAAAAATAATAAAAATGTATATATAAGATTAAAATAATGTTTAATAATAAAGTATAATTTATAAATTCATATAAATAAATAATAAATATATAATATAAAACATATTATTATAAATATATTATAAAAAAATAATAAACTGAATGATTTTTAATTATATATTATGTAAATAAATAATTTATAAATAATATCAATAAATAAAATAAATATATAATATAAAAAATATTATAACAAATAAATAGTAAACTGAATAATTTTGTATTATATATATATGTGTAAATAAATATTTTATAAAATAATTTAAATAAAATAAATATATAGTATAAAAATTATTATTAAAAATATTTTAAATTTTTTTTTTAAATTTTATAAATATATATATTAATCTGTATTGAAACTACATTTTTTTACAGAAAAAATACAAAAAAAAAGACGAAAGAAAAAAAAAAACATTTTATTGCAAAAAAAAGTTTTCTTTCTTAGTTTTTGTCTTGTTTCCAGTCCAAATATCTAAAAATATCTTAAATCAAGATGCATTTATAAGCCGGCATAAGATATTATGTCTTGTTTTCTGGGGAAAAAATCGTTATAGAAAAATTATCTTAATTCAAACGGAAACAATATTTTACCGCATTGGCATAATTTTGCTTGTTTTAAGCAATAACAGCAGTAATATTTTTTTATCTATCTATCTATCTTGAAAACATCTGTAGTTTTCTGCATATGAATTGCAACCTGTTGCGTATGAGAGGTTTACAGTGCATGTCTATTTGCGTGTATAAATATACTGCGACATGCAGAAACGTGTTTTGCACACACGCCTCCATGTTTGTTTGTGGTCGTGGGACTGTGCGCAGATCAATCTCTCCTCAGGAGCGCGTACCTGCAGCTTTGAGGTGTGTGTGGGAGAGCGGGAGGCTTTGTGTGCGCAAGCAGAGGACCAGATGGTCTATTGAGAGAGGGGAATAATGAGGCACGCTGGATCAGTGGCAGCAGGGTGGGGCGGCTCTCTGAATGGGACTGAAGTGTGGGAAGCAGACACAGACCTCAGCTCTCACACATTCCACACTGGAGAGACCTGCATCGGCCCTGCAGCTGGACACAACGACTGTTTGTGTGTGACACACACGGAGAATGAGAGAGAGGAGTCTTATAATGGCACCAGGGCCTTTATTCCTCTGAATGATGAGAGGGTCTATGGTGGAATGAAGGCTAGTCATTCTTTAAACTATCAGTGTCATCTGTCAGGATGAGTCACTGTTGAGAAATGTGAGAGAAGAAGCTGAAGAAAACAAGTTTCCCTCCAAAAAACATCTGGCATATGGTGTCCATTGATATTGTTGATGATTTGAGAAAATATTTTTGTATTGGTCCAAAATGAGCGAAATAAAATAAAAAGGTAACACTTTATTTTACAGTGTCATTGTTACACATGTAGTTAGTAATAAATATAAATTATGCATAATTACTTGCAACTAACCATAAACCAAACCCTAATCCTAACCTTATAGTAAGTGTGTAGTTACTTAATACTCAGTACAGACACCTTAAAATGAAGTGTAACCAATAAAAAGTTCAATTCAATTATAACATTAAGCAAAATGTATGGTATGTGAGACAGATTTATTTATAATTTATATATATTTATTATAGTATTATTTACAAAATTAGATTAGATTTTTACACTTTTTTATTTTGATGTTTTATTACATTTATCATTGTATTTTATTCATTTAATTAATTATTATAAAATAATATTATTATTATTCCCTTTTCTTCACAATTATATATAAATAAATATTTTTTTATATTTTTATAATTATATATTATATTATAAAAAATAGAGAAATCCTTTTCTAAATAGCACGGTTATTCTTTTATTTAATATTTTTATTCCATTTTATCATTGCAGTTTATTACTTTATGTATATCTATATCTATATAAATGACAAAGTAATGTCAAATATTACTTTATGTCAAGAGCACTAATATACATGTATGTGTATATATATATATTATATAAACAAACTTTTATTTTGGATGAGATTATACGCAATTAATCGATTTGACGCAATTATATATATTTGATATATATATATATATAAAGTGAGGATTTGTATGGTTTTTATTATAATTTTTTTTACAAAAAATATAGATTAAAATCAAAATCATTTGTGTTTTATTATGACAATATTCCAGCCTTTTTTTCTATTTAAGAAAATTCCACATTCAAAGCGTCCCTGTCAGGGTTGCACCTCTGCTGCAGATGTTGCGGCACATGCTCTTGCGATGATGGAGCAGTGTGCGGGAGGGGCGGCGTAATGAAGGCGAGTATGAGCAGGTGATGTGAGCCGAGGCCGGTGAGAACACACACGCGTCCCGCAGCCCAGTGGTGCCTCTGATCTGAGCAGCAGGTTCAAAGGGTGTTTGTGGAGGGACAGAGGAGGGGCTCGATCTATTGACTCCAGAACGTGTGAGCAGGAGCCAGCCTGGGTTTCCCACACTATCTGTCCATTTATTACCCAAAATTCTCTCAGGACGGGAGGGGGGCCCAGAACAATAGAAGTGTGCCATCCTTGAGAGCACGGGATAATTGCGCTTAATTGACATTCACAGCGAATGCATTCCGGTCAGTGTGTGCGAAGACTGAAGAAACACTTTAAAGTTGGTTAGAGCCATCACAAATAATATGGGAAACAACAACATTTTCTTTTTAATTACATGTTATACACTTGTATATGTATGTGCATGTGAAATCTAATTTACAGCATTTGTGCAAAAAATAAATTTCATTCAGTCTGTACAGGATCTGTCTTTGCCCGATAAGGTGTGCGACGTCTTATCTATATGTCCTTATCATCCCTTGGGAAATTAGCATATGTCTACAGTCCCCATCTGCAGAAGCCTTATCAGTGAGCGGCGATGTTCCCAGGTAATAAAAGTACAGCAACCTGCCCGTGTTGTGTTCGGTGTGTGGAAGGCTATTCCCTCTGTGGGAGCCCTGAGGCCAGTTAACCATGAAATAATTGATGCCTCTTCTATTGTTGAGGACGCCTCACCCACTGGCCTCAGAGTGTGGGAAAGCTAATCCTGACTGGGACTCATGCCTTTGTAATGCTAATGAGCTCCTATAAATAGAGGAGCACGACCCTCATTCCCAACACAACCGACTTGCTCTCCTCAGAGAAACATCTCTCCATCTGAAAGAATGGCTCCAACTTACACGAATGACTACTCCAAACTTTCCAACAAGGAGAAACATAAAGTGAGTATTTTTGACACTTAGAGTAAAAATCTTTTTCTCTTTCATTCTGCTATGAATTTTAATCAAACAAAGCAAAGAACTGACCAAATGTCTCTTTCCTCAACAGTTAAGAAAACCTGTGGTGGAAAAGATGCGCAGAGATCGCATCAACAACTGCATCGAGCAGCTCAAATCCATGCTGGAGAAGGAATTCCACCAGCAGGACCCAAACGCCAAGCTGGAGAAAGCCGACATCCTGGAGATGACGGTGGTCTTCCTGAAGCAGCAGCTGCAGCCCAAGACTTCAGCTCCACAGAAAGCCCACTTTGACGGCTATTCCCAGTGTTGGAGGGAGACCATGAGCTTCCTATCGGTCAACTCCAAGGTGGACGCTGTACGTCAGCATCTGAACCACTGCCAAGAAAACCAGAGATCAGCTAAAGACCTCACTCACTCGTCTCCAGCTTCCCATCAGCCCACCAAGGTGAAGCAGGAACCATGTGCCCACAGACCACTCTGGAGACCCTGGTAGAGACCCGGACATCAAAGACTTTCACATTCAAACTAGATGGTGGTTTTACCATCTCTTATGTTGTAGGAGATAAACATTTCCATATTTCTATGTTCATTGCAAACATACGTTCAATTGCTTCATATTGAAGTTTTGATTGTTCTATTCTTAATAAGAATTCCTTTGCAAATTATTGCTATTATTAGTATGACATTTGCCTTGATGTCTAAAGGCTTTCTTTCCCCAGTTCTAATGTTGTTTGGCTTGCAAACTGTGATATTGCTCAGAATCTGAGCTCTTTGTAAGGTCCTGATGGATGTTCATTTGATACAGCCTTTTGTGAAGGCTACAGAAAAACAATATTTGTTCCTGTGATGGCACTCCGGTGCATTAAAACATTGTAGACACTGTGTGTCTAACATTGCATTTAATAAAAGCAACTAATTACTAAAAATCATTTGAATTCATTCTTTCATTCATGTGCATATACAGTATATTGTCCTTAATAAATGGCAATAAAGTCACCACATAAACATTCACCAGATAGTATGCTAAAAACAGTGTGCAGTTCTGTTCAGTACAGAACTGAAATGGTAGGAATAGATATATTTGGATGCATTAATTATATTTAGTATTGCACAGCTAAATAATCATGTAGAATTAATGTTTTTTATCACTTTAATGTGTTCAGGTAAGTTACCTGAACATGTTTAAGTGACATGTTTAAGATATAGTAGCAAAAATATTTAATATACCAATCATTGCATATCATTATTAAGGGTTATTATAGTTAACTAAAACCATAAAAAAATAATGTTAACTAAAATAAAATATAAACTTATTTTATTTCATCTAAGTGAAAGTTTAGCTTGATGTACTAAAATAGGTCAACTACAACTGAAATAAAAATGAATAAAAACTATGAATTACATTTTTAAAAACATAACAATGACAAAATACTAATACTTTAACTACAACCGGAAAATACAAAAATAAAAATGAATTCAAAATATTGCAATTCAAATGATAATAAAATAACACTGCGATTAACTCAGTTGCATTGAGGTTTGGTAAGATTAACTATTAAATAATTGCAAATTGGTCAGTTTCATATTTGGTAACAATATTTTGAGTTGCTGACCTCCAACCTCAGAAACACAAAGAGTGAAATTAATGTAACATTTTTGTGTCATTAAAATACTCTAGGGTAGCCCCACCACAGGTTTCTTTTCTCCTAACATGATTTTATCACCTATGCTGGAGTTCGGACTGATGACACACAGGCATGTTCCAATTACAATCCTTTGTCTGCATGGGTCTAAAGCGTCTGATGCTTTCCCACACTCACAGGCCAATCACAGGGCTGTCTGTAACACTTGATAACATCAGCAGCTTGGACCTGAAGAGGACAAGAGGAGGAGGAGGGCGATCCTGAAAGGGGATCTAACAGCCACTATTTGTGTGTGTGTGTTCACTAGAGGTGTGCCGTCTCCTGATTACACTGCCTGACACCCTCAGAAACCAAAGGCTTCCTGCTCCTGTAAATTCAACAGAGGCACACGGCCATCCTGACGTCTCAGTCCCATAAAATGCGTCTCACCTTCAGTGTATGCGGTGAGAAAAGTGTGTCAGCACTTTAAATACTTCTACCCATCCTCAAATCTCAGTAAATAACTCGGTTCTGAGCTTGGTTAAATAATATATATAATTGTTTTTGTACAGAAAAAAAAGTACGCCTTTTTTCAAGAATTATGCATTTCAATTAATAGAAAAATTCTGTCAAATTGAATTCAATAATCCTTACATATTATGAATTAAGAAAAAACTAGAGCTTAATAAAAAAAATTATTTATGAATACGAATCACACAAACTAAATGGTCCACCCCCTTGTTCCATTAAGATTTAAACTAAATGTTTTACGTTTTTTTACTCAATTAAAATTCACAAAATGAATATACAGATTATTCAGTTCAATTTGATGGAACTGAAATGTGTAAATCATGAAAAAGGCTTTTTTTTGTGTAAAAATTATCAAATGACGTACAAATAAACCACATCAACATTCATAACAATATACTCTGAAAAATGCTGGGTGGTTTTAACCCAAATCTGGGACAAACCCAGCCGTTGGGTTAATTTTTTAAATTAAACGTTTAACCCAACAGCTGGGTTTGTCCATATTTCACCCAAATTTGGGTTAAAACCACCCAGCATTTTTTTGAGTGTAGTATTTGATAAAATGTATTTGTATAAAACTTTATGTGTTGTATACTTGCATTTCATTTCCACATAAAAGATTTTATTTAAATTAAAGACTTCAACTGGACTATTAAATGCATAGCTATAACCTGTCATGGTTATATGTTTATTAATTAATGTTTTTGTAGTTATATATTCTTTTTTATGTGTCTTGTTTTTAGTGTTAATTGTTCCGAAGCGAAAACGTTCCTAAAGTTTCTGAAGTATAAAGAACTTTAAAACTCACATGACCTGTAACAATACATCACTTCAAGTTTGCAACAAGTAGATTCAAACAACAAGTGAATGACTGTTTCCCAGGGGGCTCAGATTTAAATGAGGGGCAATAGAAGGGAAGGGTCAGGATTCACACCGCCATACCTAATGGATGATTTAGTACGGCACACTTCTTTAATGTCGGATCTGAAACGGGAGCCAGAGTCACGGGTGTGGGAAATCCTGGGAGAAGCCGGCCCCACACATGATGGGAGACGCGGCCCCCCCCTCCGTCAGCCACACCAGCTGTCTGATGAAACCAGAGCTGACAGCCAACAGTGCCTATTATCAAGGGTTTCAGAGTACATTCTCACACACTGAACTCTATAGCCATGCTCCCGGTGCACACACTCAACTAATACATGGCACGGATTACATTATTTTAAAAAAATGCTTAAAGGGCATTAAATTGGCATCTCATTAAGGCATAGGTATTGATCATCAAATATAGATATTTCTGAAGTTGTATTGGCTGCTACATCCCTGACGGTGAATGTGATTTCACCAAGTGCAACATGATCAACATCTTTGTTTTTCCTGGATCAACATTTCAATCAGATTTAAGAGACAAGTGTACAGTTTATGCCAAGTTTAGGCTTTAAATGAGCTTCTATCAGTGTTATTCACCTATTATTTCCCTCTGGTTTTAGGGATAACTTATGTGTAGGGTTAGGTTTAGGGGTAGGACTACATTTTTTGGACAGGAATGTTTTTCTAGAAACATGTCTTGTCAAAATCACGGTGACCCGTTCCTGACACATGGTTTTACACTTATTTAATAGTCAAAATGTAAGGGATTGTTTATGTAGGGGGTCATTATTGGAAAATAAACCCAGATAAATTGCTCTACACTTTGAAAGAGTTTACCATTGAGGTAAAAGTTTAGCTGAAAATGAGAACAGATTAAAAAAAAAAAAAAAAAAAACATTGTTTAAATTTCAAGAATCAATTAGAGGAAAGCAGGTTTGTTTATATTTAAATGGTGTTTATTCATGTGACAGTATGTTTGCACAATTAACATACGTCACCATAAATTAGGAATAAGTGAAAAATCACATCCTTCATAAGAAGAAACAATAACATTTGCATTTGAAAGCACTCAAAGCATATCAAACACTGCAAATAATTACTTTGTCATCGACTCCATAGGAGTTAAACCTTGACTCTTCATTGTGAAGATTATATATTGTCCATCCATGAGGAAAACTATAGAGACATATTACAATATACCTCTGATCATAATGCAATCATCTGTAGAAGATCGGACTTTCACATTGTGAAACCCATTTCCTTCCACAAACTTCACAACATGAAGTGCCATAAAAAGACATTCTTTCAAAAGAAATTAACATAGAAAAGGAATTATCTCCTACAACATAAGAGATGGTAAAACCACCATCTAGTTTGAATGTGAAAGTCTTTGATGTCCGGGTCTCTACCAGGGTCTCCAGAGCGGTCTGTGGGCACATGGTTCCTGCTTCACCTTGGTGGGCTGATGGGAAGCTGGAGACGAGTGAGTGAGGTCTTTAGCTGATCTCTGGTTTTCTTGGCAGTGGTTCAGATGCTGACGTACAGCGTCCACCTTGGAGTTGACCGATAGGAAGCTCATGGTCTCCCTCCAACACTGGGAATAGCCGTCAAAGTGGGCTTTCTGTGGAGCTGAAGTCTTGGGCTGCAGCTGCTGCTTCAGGAAGACCACCGTCATCTCCAGGATGTCGGCTTTCTCCAGCTTGGCGTTTGGGTCCTGCTGGTGGAATTCCTTCTCCAGCATGGATTTGAGCTGCTCGATGCAGTTGTTGATGCGATCTCTGCGCATCTTTTCCACCACAGGTTTTCTTAACTGTTGAGGAAAGAGACATTTGGTCAGTTCTTTGCTTTGTTTGATTAAAATTCATAGCAGAATGAAAGAGAAAAAGATTTTTACTCTAAGTGTCAAAAATACTCACTTTATGTTTCTCCTTGTTGGAAAGTTTGGAGTAGTCATTCGTGTAAGTTGGAGCCATTCTTTCAGATGGAGAGATGTTTCTCTGAGGAGAGCAAGTCGGTTGTGTTGGGAATGAGGGTCGTGCTCCTCTATTTATAGGAGCTCATTTGCATTACAAAGCCATGAGTCCCAGTCAGGATTAGCTTTCCCACACTCTGAGGCCAGTGGGTGAGGCGTCCTCAACAAATCAAATCAAACACTGGCTGTACAAATCCCACAGGACTTACATTTACCTTATCTGGTTTCAATTAATCAATAGGTCAATAGCTCCTTCAATAATTAAATTGAGCGTTTCATGCTCTTAATGTGTGATTAAACTACATTTTTAATTGTTTTTATATCTAAACTTGATGCAAACAAAATCCAGCGCTGGGAACAGTGTTGGGTGTAACTACTAAGTCTGTTACTGTAATTTAATTACTTTTCCCTTGAAAAAGCAAAGTGAAGGATTACTCTTATTTTATCTGTAATTTAATTAGTAACTTTTGATGTAATTGAAGTAAATATGGTGTATAGACTGTAGACACATATACATATATATATATATATATATATATGACCCTGGAGCACAAAACTAGTCACAAGTCACGCGGGTATATTTGTGGCGATAGCCAACAACACATTGTATGGGTTATCGTATTCTTTTATGCCCAAAATCATTAGGATATTAAGTAAAGATCATGTCCCATGAAGATATTTAGTAAAATATATAAAAATGTATTAGTAGTAGTAATATGCATTGCTAAGGTCTTCATTTGGACAACTTTAAAGGTGATTTTGTCAATATTTCGATTTTTTTGCACCCTCACATTCCAGATTTTCATATATACATATATTGTATCTAGGCCAAATATTGTCCTATCCTAACAAACCACACATCAAGCTTATTTATTCAGCTTTCAGATGATGTATAAATAAAGTTAAGTGATGATGTATAAGTTATTCAAGGATAGACATGAAACGGCTCTTTCAAGTCAAATTAAAGTGGTTCAACTTCACAAACGTTTTCACCCCTGATAAAATGAAAGCTCAGGCACGTGCAGACTACATTTGTTAAAATCGCATCCAAATCAGCATTGTAGACCCTCTGTAACGTACATCAATGCCATAAACTGGGACCTGAGGCTGGGAACGTCCGCGTTAACACCTCCGCAAAGATCAAAGACTGTCTGAAGCGTGTCTGTCTGAATCACGTCGACTTGTTGGTCTTGTCAACAGTACTGGACTTCTAAGCAGGTGTCAGGCACACTTTTAGTGGCCCGTGACAGTGTTTTCCCACAGCGGGAGAGGAAGGAAGCTCGCGTGCTATAAAACCACCGTCGGGTTTTAAAGCTCGCGGCTCCTGATTGGCTGGCAGTGTGGGAACGCAAGTGAAGCGCGTGAAATAACCGTTAGAGGTACAGCGAATCGCTGCACTTCGTGTGTATATGACTAGGAGAGGATTTTACACATTTTGCTTTATAAAATGGCACCAGTAAGTCAAAATCAAGGTTGCGGGAGCACATTATGTCGTGAGAACCACAAAGTAAGTGTAATATCACCTGTCAAATCTCCATCTCTCTGAAATTTGCTGTAAAACTTACCGTTTTTCCTCTTAATTCTACGCAGTTTCGAAAGATCTTCGTTGAAAAGATGCGGAGAGACAAAATCAACCGTACATCTGAGAGAGATATTTCACGAAACTACACAGATAACTGTACCCGAGCAGTTTGTTAGATTCGTCAATGCCGATATCCTGGAGATAGCCGTTGAGTGAGTTTTTAAAACAACGCGCCAATTCCAGCTACGTCACGTGTCACGCCACGCAGACCTGACGCACGGCAACAGAGAAGATCAAACGATTCTACGTGATGCAAAGGACCAATCAGATGCACTTAATGGCCTCCACCCAGCGTGGATTGGTGCACGGATCACCAAAACGATCATCGTCAAGAGTGCCATTATGGAGACCATGGAAGAACAATTAATTTAGAGATTTATCAGAGATTTACAAAACGTTTGTTTAGGCGTATTCACTTCTTTGTTGATTTTTAAAGGGGTAGTTCACACAAAAAATGGGGTTTGCCATAATGGGGTTAATAAAAGCCATCTGAGGTGAATCGAATAGCTTGTTTAAGAAAAATATCCATATTTACCACACGTTATAAAGTAAAATATCTAGCTTCCGCCAGACCGCCAGACCGCCTTCCGTATTCAACTTCAAAGTGTAACTGGCGAGAGGCTCTACACTTTCTGCGTAGGTTGAATACGGAAGACGGTCCGCCGGAAGCTAGATATTTTGGATCTTACACAAACCCATCGATTCACTTCAGAAGGCCTTTATTAACCCCCAGAACCGTGTGGAGTACTTTTATAATGGATGGATGCACTTTTTTGGGCTGCCATTCACTGCCCTTATAATGCTTGGATTAGCCAGGACATTTTTATATAACTCAGATTGTATTTGTCTTAAAGAAGAATGTCATGTACACCTAGGATGACTTGAGAGTGAGTAAATTAAAGGATCATTTTTGGGTGAACTAACCCTTTAATGCAACATTTTGGATTTAATCTAGTTTGAAAATTGTCTACAGTGTACAACAAGCATAACGTCATGAGAAAATCCTGTCATTTGAGTTTTAGTCTCAATCGGTGCCTTTTGTAAAGCTGTGTTTTTGTTATTTAGTCAAATCATGTTGTAACTGATATCACTTATTAAACATTACTTGCATTTAAAATGTTGTGCTCATAAGTTTCAATACCAGTAAAAAGCAAAAAGTGATTGAAGAGCAATTCGATTTATTAGATCTCTGACATGTTTTTGCACATTGTGCATGCAACGTCAAATACACACGTATATTGATACAATACAAGTGAAGCAAAACTTCATGAAGTTTTCATTACAATACATGCCTTTATGAAAGGAATGAGTTCATTAAGCAACTTGTTCCAAAAAGGAACTGTTTACAACATAAATTGACAAGATTTGTCCAAACATGCTCAAAAAATGAGAAATAACTACTCAAATTTAAAAGGATTAAATCTAGCTTCAATGTGAAGCGCAAATTGAGAAATAAGTAATAGAAGCCATCAAAATAGATGGGAATATCATTTTTTCTATAAACAGAAATGTTTTTAAACTGATTCATATTAAAATCACACATTATGCATTGCACATGCAAGGGCATTACAATCTGATGTAAAGTGAAGCAAATTCTTCACTATATCATAACGTACTTTATAAACACTTTTTCTCCAAAAGAGAAGCGCCACAGTCCACTGAGTCTAGTGTAGACGTTCAGTATGTGCTGCTGTTGCTGTAAGGCTCTACCAAGGCCTCCAGATGGTGCTCTTGTTGACATTCATCTCTTTGCTGAAGGTGTTCTGGTCTGGGCCGCTCAGCCGAGGCAGGACACTTTCCCTCCTGTTCTGATCACATGATGTCTGCAGCTTCTGGAAGTGCTTCAGCAGTCTTCTCTGGCTCTGTGTCTTCATCTCATCTGTGGACAGGAAGTGCACGCTCTCACGCACACACCTGGGGAAGCCTTGATTGACAGCATGTGAGCCGGAACGGTGGCGTTCCAGGAAGTTGAGCGTCATCTCCAGGATATCTGCTTTCTCCAGCTGGGAATCAGGCTGCTGCTGCTGGAGGAACTCTGGAGCCAGAAGACACTTGAGCTGCTCGATGCTGCTGTTGATACCATCTCTGAGCATCATCTCCACTATTGGCTTTCTCAGCTGCAAATCAAGACAGAAAAGCATCAGGAAAGTGGCCTTGGAATAAGCCAGTGATTGAGAAGAGCCGTGAAAGCTGCTGCAGTGATGTTGCTGTAAGTAGGATGTGAATGTACCTTGTTGTTGAGAGGGAGAAGCTGGATCTCTGTGCTGTAGATCTCTCTGTGCAGAGCGAGTCTGATTTGCACCGGCTGCAGCTCCTCTATTTATACTCCCAAATCTCCATATGAATGTGTGAGGCTTGAGCTTCAAGGAGTTTCCCACAGTTTGGAGCCAATGGAAGAGCTGGAACAGACAATGAGGGATGTGGGCCGCCACATGCTCAATGATCCTCTATCAGTGTCTCAAAGCCCGTGTCTCTGGGAAAGTCCTGACCCGGTGTTCACATTAATGCCACTTTACGAACACACACCCTTCATAACCAAACACGTGCCGAGATTTCATTTTCTCTAATGTTAGAACAATAACACATCAGTGTTATCAGCCATAAAAATGTGCAATACACACTGAATTTTTAGTAATTGTATATATTTACAAGTTTCTTAAATTAGTGAATAAAATGTTACTTTAGAACCAGTAGAAATGCTGTAATGATGTACAGTATTTTAGGTCAATGTAACAGGATATTCTGGTGATGCAGGTGTTCTTTTAAATCTGTGGTTGTACCTGTTCTCAGGCTTGTGTTTCACACACACACACACACACAGCTGGCTCACGGCACAATGTGGACCCCGATCACACGCCCCAGCGCTCCTGGAGCTGGTGGGAGCCACAGAGACACACGGCTTCCCACACTTCTGTATTCATCACATTAAATCACTCACACAATAGAAGTGTGTCGGTTCTCACAGGGATCGACTAACTAGGCTTCTGGAGGGAAGCCTAATGGATGCTATTACATTTTTTGTTTTGATTCTTTATTTACATACTAAATGTTATGTGAGCATTTCAGTAATGCATTTTAATATTTTTTTGTGCAAAGTGCTACCTCCAACAGCACTATTTCTAAATAGTTTACTCTAAAAAGCTATCAAATAATCTTCTACAGCATTCATTTAGTTAATGTTAATATCAACATTTATTAATACAATAAAATCAAAAGTTGTATTTGTTGACATTAGTTAATGCACTGTGAACTAACACAAACAACTAACGTTAACAGCGATGAACAAATACTGTAACAAATACATGGCTCATTGTTAGTTAATACATTATGAGACCTTATTGTAAAGGGTTATCTGATTTATAGAATACTTAAAATATTTTATGCATAACATTTATTTAAACTCATTAAATGTAAATATTTTCCATTTGCTACATATTTGTTTATGAATGTGTTTTAGCGATGCATATTTTTCAAATATTTTTCCCTCCTTTTTTCTGTGAAATGCCTTCAGAAGCTATACTTAAAAAAGTTGAGATATTTAAAAATAAAACTCTAATTATCATTATATCAACATGGATTAAAAATGAAAATAACCATAAATTTAGCTTGTCACTGAATCATACACATACAGTAAATATTTTCCACAAATCTCCATTGCTAATCTGAGTGTGAGAACATAAAAATCCCGAGTCCTCATGCCCTCGATTATTCTCCCACGGGCCGGCTGACCCTCCAGATGGCACTAGAGAAAGAAAATCCCACCTGTCCACTAAAGAGCTCAATTAAAAGCTCTCGGACCAATGCAAATTATGGCAAGCCTATTGTTCCATTTCCCTCTGCTCTCTGATTGGCTGGCTGCAGATATGCTTTGGTATAAAAGTGGGTTAGATCGAGGGTCTTGTGTGGCATTTGGTTTTGCGACTAAAGAAGAGCCAGAGGGATCTCAGATATTTAATCTCTTGACCACCGAAACTGCAAAAGCAAACTCAAACATGCCTGCCTACATGGACATCACCCCTCAAGACAATGCTCACTATGCCAGGTAAAGGAACAGAAATGCTTGCAACAGTGTAATTTTCCTGCTCGATTCCTTTAATCTTATTGACACATGCTCACAATGACACTAAAGATGTTCTCTTTTGGATTGCAGGTGCAAACTGTACAGCTTGGAGAGAAAATGTTACAGCAAAGTGGAGAAACTGAAGTCTTCTTTCGAGGACCACCTCCATCATGGCATTCCTGCATCCGACATTTTGGAGAAGACGGTGTCCTTCTTCAGCTCGAAAAAGGCCTTGATCTTCCCCAGCGGCTACTCCAGGTGTTCTCGTGAAATCCTGCGTCTTTCTCCCACTCCAGAACAGGACGTGACCCCATTGTTCTGAAGCGAACGTCCATCACACAGACTGACCTGCGAATGAAAAGGGTCAAGCACTTGATCTGATCTGATATGATCGTATGTGTTAGCACATCTACCTCGGAGGAAAATAGCACTTGTTTGCTTTTTTGTTGGACTTTTTCCCCCCTGAATGACTTCATTGCAGACTTTCTAAAGGCAAGAATATCATCTGAAGTGTGATGCTCATTGTGGGACGCACCAGGCTGAGGATGCATTTCGTGCATTTAGATATAACTGTATTTTTCTCTTGAAGAGAGTGTTTTTAGAACCATTTGACCATGCTCTCTTTTGGAGAACATGCAAAAAAGAACTTTGTTTCATTTTTAAAGATACAGTGTATCAATTGATTACTTTTGTGATGATTTTTTTTAATCGATTGTGTAAAGCTCTCATATGTTTCTATAAAATAAATGATTTGATTGCATTAATGTCATCCTGTGATTTATGCAGCACTGAACCTGAGAAATGTTTATTTGAATGGGGGCAAAACAAAAACCTTGTCATACCCACTAAATAAGCTTCTCAAACAAATCCATATATATATATAATTTTTTTTTTTTTTTTTTTTTTCATAATCCGAAAGTCCAGGTGTCTGCAAATTTTAGGGTGTAAGTGTAATGATAAATGTCAAAGATTGACCAAACCACTAATTTACCTATTGATTACATGTACATGGGTAAATTATATTAGGCTATACTGAATTAATATTCACTTTTTAAAATATGGCGCCATTCTTAATTTAGTAAATTCCTCTTCCCAAATTCCCACTCACGTCTCTGCAATTTTCTCTATTTAGCATTTACTGTGGGAAAGTTCCTGTCAAAACTATGGAAAGTGTTGTAAAACACAGATAAATGATGGAAAACGCAACATACACTTGTCACTTACAGTACATAGGCTTACATATTAGGCATCCAGTTTACCTGATGATAGTAACACATTTCCAGAGTTATTTATGGTCTTCCCATTCAATTTCATGAACATTTATAATTTTTTACACAATAAAGCAGGCTCATTCGCAATTGCTGATGTTTACAGTTTGATGAAACCCAGAGTGTCATGAGATGTAGGAAAAAGGTGAAAAAGAACTCAATATATGCAAATACTATGGAATTGCCTTATTATTTTAACTGTTAATCTGGCTTCCAGTTTTATAACTAGACATTATAAAGTAATGTATCTTATCTTATCCATCCAACACACATTTTTTTAGGTGAGTTTGTGGCAAGTCAAACAGTTTCATGGTTGAAAAGGTCAGCTGACTGAGGATTATAAGAGTGGAATGCCCTGAGGACGTGATGGACAGGTGTGTGAATGGACGAAACACAGATAAAGAGGACACACTTCTATTGTTCTGTAAGCATCCATTCAGAGCGGAGTGTGGGAAAACCCCAGTAGCTGCTGCTCTCAGTGCATATTTAATGAGCTGCTGAATGATTGCATGTACACATGCATTTGCAATGCAGAAAAAATAGCTTCTCAAATATAAGGTTGGAAACAGCTATAGCTTAATAATCTGGTCAAGCAGGTCAAGCCATTAAGCCATTTAAATGCAATGCAGACACATGTATTGCTTATGTAATGGTGAAATATATAAGAAAACATAAAAAGCCAATGATCAGCTATGAAAATTAGTCATTAATAGATTAATATATTAAATTTTTGCTATATTGCATCAAAACATTTCTTCATTTTTAAAAAAAATTTAAGTTCTCCTGTATTACCAATATTTTACCCGTTTATTTTTGCATCATCATCATCATCCAGTCGGGCCGTTTCCCTCCAGATGGTTGGTGACGTGAGGAAGAACAGAGTCTTCAGCGGCACTAATGCTCCATTCACGACTCTGGATGCTTTTGTGCTCCATTGATGTGAAGACAGAGAGTCAGTGTGGGAACCTCACATGAGATCTACTCACACTGACCAGCACAAACACACACACATCTGCCTCATCATGAGTGTGTGACGTCACTGCAGCGATGATAATGATGAAAATATGATTTATGAATTACAAAATGTTAAATCTTATATATTTGTTTGCACCAAAGACATGCTGTTTTCGTTAAAGAACTTAATTTTGCACACAACTGCATCAGTAGATCCAGTCGTAGTAATTTGCAATATTAATCCCAATAATGCTGTATTAGCTTGCTTAAATAATACAAGAAAACTGCTTAAATAATTACACTATTAGTCCCCCTCCACCTGCTCCCATGAGACTCGTGCTTTGAGCCCCTGATAGAGGATCATTGAGCATGTGGTGGCCCACATCCCTCATTGTCTGTTCCAGCTCTTCCATTGGCTCCAAACTGTGAGAAACTCCTTGAAGCTCAAGCCTCACACATTCATATGGAGATTTGGGAGTATAAATAGAGGAGCTGCAGCCGGTGCAAATCAGACTCGCTCTGCACAGAGAGATCTACAGCACAGAGATCCAGACATGACACCTACAATCATCTCAAAGGAGCATCTCCCTCTCAACAACAAGGTACATTCACATCCTACTTACAGCAACATCACTGCAGCAGCTTTCACGGCTCTTCTCAATCACTGGCTTATTCCAAGGCCACTTTCCTGATGCTTTTCTGTCTTGATTTGCAGCTGAGAAAGCCAATAGTGGAGAAGATGCTCAGAGATGGTATCAACAGCAGCATCGGGCAGCTCAAGTGTCTTCTGGCTCCAGAATTCCTTATTCCCAGCTGGAGAAAGCAGATATCCTGGAGATGATGGGATTTTCCTGAGAAACCATCTACATAATCACTTCTAGCAGCTGTAAGAGCGGCTGTTCCTCCATCCATCAGCCTCAGCAAAGGCACTGATTTATCCTCTAGCGCCCTCTAAAGGAAAGCAAACGTGTCTATATTAGACACCAAGGATGGATGTGGACCATATTTTGGTCCTTTCTGATGTGCAAAGACTGTTATTCTGAGTCAGATTTTATCATACACATCTATGTTAGATGTCATTAACAATATTATTTCCCTCACTGGAAAGTTCTTGTGTATTGTTGAATACATTCATATACACCTTCTATGAAGGCAAATTACATTTTCACCATGATATGGTGCATTTTTGCTTTATGTGAAATACAAATATCCCATATTGGGAACTAGTTTTGAATATTTTATCAGTATGATAAACACTCTGTTGTCCTCATAGGACATTTGATATCATAGAATCACATATAAAGTGTTTTTTCTGCCATAAAATGCAACAAACTCACTTCTGATGAGTGTGACACCTGTGGATGTACATATTTTCCTTTAGTGGAATATCTGAACTGTTAAATACCTTGACATTTAATATGACCCCTCATGTGGAGGAATGTTAATAATGATTTGTGGTAAATCATTTGACTTTTGTAAAGTTTATTAATATTTGATGAGTTCCAATATGCGTTTAATGTTCATGCAAATGCTGTGATATGTTATCATCTATTGACATTTAAGCACTAACAGTTTCTGTTATGCTTTAATACAACCCCTCATGTGGAGGAATGTTAATAATGTTGTTTGGTAAATCATTTTTCACATGACTTTTGTAAAGTTTATTAATATTTGATGTTACAATGCGTTTAATGTGTTTTTGATATGTTATCACCTGTTTATTTGACATCACAAAACAATAAACCATGTTAAATGTACTTTCTGCTGTGGCATTCTGATCTGTCATGGAATTCAGTTGTCTTCTTAAATTATATATGTGACCCTGGACCACAAAACCAGTCATAAGGGTCAATTTTTTTTAAATGTGAGATTTATACATCATCTGAAAGCTGAATAAATAAGCTTTCCATTGATGTGTGGTTTGTTATGACAATATTTGGCCGAGATACAACAATGAAAATCTGGAATCTGAGGGTGCAAAAAAAAAGTCCTTAGTGATGCATTTTACTAATAATAATAATTTTTGATATATTTACAGGAGGAAATTTACAAAATATCTTGATGGAACATGATCTTTACTTATTATCCTAATGATTTTTGGCATAAAATAAAAATCGATCATTTTGACCCATACAATGTAATGTATACAAATATACCTGTGCGACTTATGAATGGTTTTGTGGTCCAGGGTCACATATATAAAATCCAAATTTACCTAAAATTAAAATCTACATTATTAATATCTGAGCAATAAAGAACTTGACACTTCTATTATTTCTATCATTTTAAAATCCCTGTAATCAAGTGGTTTGCTATATATATATATATATATATATATATATATATATATATATATATATATATATATATATACACTCACCTAAAGGATTATTAGGAACACCATACTAATACTGTGTTTGACCCCCTTTCGCCTTCAGAACTGCCTTAATTCTACGTGGCATTGATTCAACAAGGTGCTGAAAGCATTCTTTAGAAATGTTGGCCCATATTGATAGGATAGCATCTTGCAGTTGATGGAGATTTGTGGGATGCACATCCAGGGCACGAAGCTCCCGTTCCACCACATCCCAAAGATGCTCTATTGGGTTGAGATCTGGTGACTGTGGGGGCCATTTTAGTACAGTGAACTCATTGTCATGTTCAAGAAACCAATTTGAAATGATTGGAGCTTTGTGACATGGTGCATTATCCTGCTGGAAGTAGCCATCAGAGGATGGGTACATGGTGGTCATAAAGGGATGGACATGGTCAGAAACAATGCTCAGGTAGGCCGTGGCATTTAAACGATGCCCAATTGGCACTAAGGGGCCTAAAGTGTGCCAAGAAAACATCCCCCACACCATTACACCACCACCACCAGCCTGCACAGTGGTAACAAGGCATGATGGATCCATGTTCTCATTCTGTTTACGCCAAATTCTGACTCTACCATCTGAATGTCTCAACAGAAATCTCATCAGACCAGGCAACATTTTTCCAGTCTTCAACTGTCCAACTTTGGTGAGCTCGTGCAAATTGTAGCCTCTTTTTCCTATTTGTAGTGGAGATGAGTGGTACCCGGTGGGGTCTTCTGCTGTTGTAGCCCATCCGCCTCAAGGTTGTGCCTGTTGTGGCTTCACAAATGCTTTGCTGCATACCTCGGTTGTAACGAGTGGTTATTTCAGTCAAAGTTGCTCTTCTATCAGCTTGAATCAGTCGGCCCATTCTCCTCTGACCTCTAGCATCAACAAGGCATTTTCGCCCACAGGACTGCCGCATACTGGATGTTTTTCCCTTTTCACACCATTCTTTGTAAACTCTAGAAATGGTTGTGCGTGAAAATCCCAGTAACTGAGCAGATTGTGAAATACTCAGACCGGCCCGTCTGGCACCAACAACCATGCCACGCTCAAAATTGCTTAAATCACCTTTCTTTCCCATTCTGACATTCAGTTTGGAGTTCAGGAGATTGTCTTGACCAGGACCACACCCCTAAATGCATTGAAGCAACTGCCATGTGATTGGTTGATTAGATAATTGCATTAATGAGAAATTGAACAGGTGTTCCTAATAATCCTTTAGGTGAGTGTATATATACACACACACTTTTATTAGATTGATTTCTCTCATAATGTTGATATATCTTAATCAATAATAGTTTTTTACACAAACAAAATGATAAACGTTATCTAAAAAACTTGTTTGACACAAAAAAGTACCTTTTCATGGAATAATTGGTTATGTACAGCAAGAATTTAAAATCTTGAACCTTTAGTTTGAATTACATTTTCAGATTATGCTCTCTTACACAGACTTTTCTCATCAAAATATCTTCTAAAATGTACGAAAGGTCAGGATAGATGCTGTAATTATTTTCATTTTAAATCAGATCCCTCTGGGAAATTATGCCAATTAAGTCCTGAACATTTGAAAATATAATTCTGCCATAGCAAACTACTTAATGTGACTAATATTTTGCTTATTGCTCACATTTTAATAAATTGTTTTATGAAAGGAAACTGTAAACAACCTGAAGTTTTAATTTCACATATTTATTTATGGTAAATATATATTATTTTATCTTCAAAATATAAAAGGACAGAAAAGGTATGTCAACTGGCTATTTAAGTCACGCTGCAAATGTATCAGATTCTGTAATTGATTCATATTGCCTGTGTTAGGGAACTAACAGTCAGTTTGATCAGGTTAAGACCTAAGACAGTGAACGTTTGGAGACGTGTGTCTGCTGTGGGTTTCAGTAGGACACACGTCTATTGTTGTGTAATTGAATTGAGTGAATGAAAAGAGCGTGAGAGACAGAACTCACTCAAAGACCCTCAGAGACAATAGAGCTCAACTAAGAGACCAGGGGTCAGAGGTCAACATGAATAGATTGGACTGTAACTTTACTCTATATAATCTATATATACTAAGATTATGTTTCAAAATGAACAAACTGAATCAAATGCTTTATTTTAAGAAATTAGTCTTCAAATTCATGTAAAAATGTATGCTTATTAATATAAGTGTTGAGCATCAGAGGCGTGAGAAAGCTTGTAGGGAATCTGTCCTGCATTAAGACTCATTATCATGTGAATAGACACACTTCTATTGTTGTGTTTGTGACTCAGTGTGGGAAACTCTGGAGAACAGAGTCACAGTTCTAGTGTCATCAGCATCATAAACCCCAACACAACCTCAATATTTCACACACACGAGGGAGTCGACACACTTACGGATATTCACACACATGCACGAGCTTGACAAGATGGTCTGATGATGTCACTCATGATGTCATCAGCAGTGTGAGCAGAATCAGCACTATCACTATTTATTTTCCTCTATGCATCATCAACTTCTACAATGACTGAGCTTTTGCATCAGGTGCTTAAGAAACTTTTGTCATCTAAACACAAACATCTCTCACAAATGCAACTGAAATCTTATTTGATGCTAAAAAAAGAAGCTAATACAAAGTTATTTTTGCATATTCCATAATAAATTTAATATGCAGGAAAATGTCATATTTGCATGACATATTTGTGATCATAAAGTGTGTGATAACTGACTGACTCCGTTTCCCTCCAGATGGTTGGTGACGTGAGGAAGAACAGAGTCTTCAGCGGCACTAATGCTCCATTCAGGACTCTGGATGCTTTTGTGCTCCATTGATGTGAAGACAGAGAGTCAGTGTGGGAACCTCACATGAGATCTACTCACACTGACCAGCACAAACGCACACACATCTGGAGGCCTGGAGTCTGAGACAATGGAGACAATGACGTCTGAATTCCAGAGCACAACTCTAAAGCTTTAGATACAAACGCATTCATCTATACTAAAAACACTTTCCTTAAACTGCAGTTTGTAGTTAAATATTTAGAGCACTGTTTATTGTCAGTGTACAAGGGCAACAAGCATATGGCCAACTAAAACAAGATGACCATAAATAAATAAACACACACACACATGTTGTGTTTTTGTTTTTTATGGGGACTTTCCATAGACAATGATTTTTATACTGTACAAACGATATATTCTTTCCCCTTACACTAACCCTACCCATCACAAAAATGTCCCCAAAAGGACAAAGATTTTGGATATTGCCATCTTTGTGGGAGCATTTTGTCCCCATAATATATAATTCAATAAGCTGTCTGATGCTCTGCAAAAGCTTCTCCACACGTGTGTACAATGTTGATGAGCGTGTACAGCTTCAGTGACACTGATGTGAGCATGAGCTCTCTACAGGTCAGCACTTTCCCAGATTCTCCCCTGAGACACTGATAGAGGATCATTGAGCATGTGGCGGCTCACATCCCTCATTGTCTGTTCCAGCTCTTCCATTGGCTCCAAACTGTGAGAAACTCCTTGAAGCTCAAGCCTCACACATTCATATGGAGATTTGGGAGTATAAATAGAGGAGCTGCAGCCGGTGCAAATCAGACTCGCTCTGCACAGAGAGATCTACAGCACAGAGATCCAGACATGACACCTACAATCATCTCAAAGGAGCATCTCCCTCTCAACAACAAGGTACATTCACATCCTACTTACAGCAACATCACTGCAGCAGCTTTCACGGCTCTTCTCAATCACTGGCTTATTCCAAGGCCACTTTCCTGATGCTTTTCTGTCTTGATTTGCAGCTGAGAAAGCCAATAGTGGAGAAGATGGTATCAACAGCAGCATCGAGCAGCTCAAGTGTCTTCTGGCTCCAGAGTTCCTCCAGCAGCAGCAGCCTGATTCCCAGCTGGAGAAAGCAGATATCCTGGAGATGACACTCAACTTCCTGGAACGCCACCGTTCCGGCTCACATGCTGTCAATCAAGGCTTCTCCAGGTGTGTGCGTGAGAGCGTGCACTTCCTGTCCACAGATGAGATGAAGACACAGAGCCAGAGAAGACTGCTGAAGCACTTCCAGAAGCTGCAGACATCATGTGATCAGAACAGGAGGGAAAGCCTGCCTCGGTTGAGCGGCCCAGACCAGAACACCTTCAGCAAAGAGATGAATGTCAACAAGAGCGCCATCTGGAGGCCTTAGTAGATCTGGAGCTCAGCTCTCAAATTTAAGGACCACATTGGTCATAAATATGCATATACATGTAAAGCTCTCATGCTTGTTTTTAATTTTTCTTACAACATATTGTATGTATCTTAATTTGGGCTTATAATAAGTTTTTTTTAATTTCGTTCAAATGTGAAAGGTTCTTCTCTAATCTGAACACCATGTTTTGTTTTTCTAAGTGTGTCCAATATTTGGAAGTGATATTTATGATTGTTTTAAATCATATTGAGATTTATTTGAAACCCAACTGGGCTTGTATTTGTGTTTCTAAGGAAATAATATGCAGATCTGATATTGTAGAGATCATAAAGATTGTGACTCGAGGTTATACTTCATCTTTCTATCTGTACTATGTACTGTGCTGTTGAACTGCCTTTCATAAGGGCATTTCCATTGTGACAACCTATTCACTGTGTAAGTGAAATCAAATTTCCTTCTGTGAAGGAATTCCTTTTAAAGTATGAATTGAAAAGGCCATTGAATGTATTTCAATCAGTCTGTGGCGAAATAAAACAATCAAAAAAAATTCTGTGCTTGTTTTGACTATTCATTTATCGAGTATCAAACTATATTAATGAATGATTCAGTGATCAAAAGCCTGAATTATTCCTGCATGGGGTTTGTTTATGGCTGCTCATGATGGCATTTCTGAGTTGTTTGTAATGAGATGAAGGGTTAAAATAGCTTTTATAAAACATTCTTCTACTGTGTTTTTGATGTTGGAAAGTGATGTGCTGTGGGTTATAAAGAGGACACTCAGAATCATTAACTAATGATATTATTACTCTGGAACCTGCAGGAAGGCTTTAAAAGCCCTTCGGATGTTCAGTTTTGGGAGGGAATGTGCACTGTAATAAAATAAATCCATAAAATAACAGAAAAAGTACTGGCAGCTTATTACCCAGACATTATCTAGTAATTTTACGGACATTTCCGTTAACCCTAAAACACAACGCAATGAAGTTCAAAATTCAAAATACAGGTAAAACACCTGAAAAAATAAATACAGAAAATACCATCAAATTAATGCAGTACATTGTACCCTATTTTTTTTTTTTTTTTAGAGCGTGACCAATGGCATTGAGTGATTTCATTCTGAAATTTCTGTGTAAATGTCTTATGTTTTCTTTTATATAATTTTTATATTTGTATATTTTTCTGTCGATAGGCCTACATATTTTGACTGCATGGACAAAAAGGTGACTTGCTGTCACAGAAAAGTTAATTATTCTTAAACTGATAAGCATTTTAAATGTACATTTCTGTTGCTCTATTAATGCAAAGGTGGGCCTACAGACTAACCAATTTAGATTTTTTTTAACTTACATTTTCATGAATATACTGGGTTTTTAAACCTTTGATGTGATTTAGAACAAGTTTGTTTTTTCTTGTTTCAGAGTCCCAAAATATTGAGATTTATTGAGGGTTTTGGGATGCTAATGACACTGAGCTGTGACTCTGGGTACCAGAGCTTTCCCACACTGAACAATAGACATGTGCCTATTCAGATGCTAATGACCGCTTGATCCTATAATAAAAATTCCCCCGGGAGACTGTTGAATGCTTGTCATCTAATGACCAGATAAACCCCCATTGACTACAGGTTGACGTACGCATGTGACGTATATGTGCATGTACAGAGTGTGGATCTTCAGGTGACTAATGGAACTTAAACACTTAAAGAAGTTAAACACTGTGTGTGTGTTTGCAGGATTTACCACTGATATAATCAACAGAATCCCAGCTAACAAAAATATGTTCTAAGATTAAGTTAAACGCTATTTCTGAATGTTCTCTGAACGTTAAGGGAACATTCCATTTTGCAAACATTCTGGGATTGTTACATTTGAATGTCCTCTGAAAATTCCGAAACAAGTTCCATGAACGATGTATTAAAGACCAGACATTCTATTAATGTTACTGGAAGAACATTTGTTCATAACTTTGAGAGAACGTTCCCTGTTAGCTGGGATACTGAGCTTTGTCATCTTTTGTGGTATTTAACTGTTAGTGTGCAATGCAAAAAAGACAATATAAATTATAAATATAAATATAATTTAGATTTTCATTAGATTAGAAATATCAGTTTATAGATATTCATTATGGTGAACTTTTTAATGAATTTGCTTTTATCTATATTGTGCTTTTAAATGAAGTGACAATATCAAGCTTTAACTTTTACATAACCTATAACATTACATAATATTTTAAATATATTTTTTTATGCTGGAAAAAAATATATATAAGTTAAATATATATATATATATTATCTATTAAATATTTAATAGATATAAAATATATGTTTAATATATAGTTTATCAGCAAAGCTTTTGAATTAAACTTTTTTGGGGGGAAAAACTTTACAATTTCGGGCACAAATGGCACCAATACATATGAATGTTTTACTTTGCTTTTACAAAAAGTTAATCAAATAATAAAATAAGAATATTGCAAACAATCATGTAAATCATTTCTACATGTCATGTTTAGTTTTAGATTTCAATCATTTCTGTTGATATATAACAAAGCTCTTTTTCCAATCTTTTTAATAATGCTAAAATGTCAGTATTCTATGGGTAAAAGTTGGAGGAACAGAGCAGCATGATGGCATGATAAAGATTTCATATGAGGTCACTCCCTTGACCTCTGACCCCTGGTCTCTTAGTTGAGATCTATTGTCTCTCTGAGGGTGTTTCTCACGGCCTGCGCATTCTCTCAATTTAATTAAACAGCAATAGACGTTTGTCTCCTGAACATCACATTTATATGCACTTTAAGCAAGCTTTTAAGTAAGGGCTGTTAGTTTCATTTATCAAGCATTAGTAGCCCCTAAAAGAGTTTGAAGTCACACTTACAGTATGAATGTTAGATATATCCTTTGATATTGTGCCATCTAATGCAATGTCATCCAGGCATTAAGTGTGACTTCAGTGTTTAAACACTTTGAAACATCTTAGAAAATAAATGAAACCATATAGTTGAGTTGAGCTCAGTTTATTTTTCTTTCCATATGGAAAATATTTCTCATACACATTACTTTCACTGTTGAAAGCATTTGTTTCAATTCAATCTGCTTCATTAAACTGAAGCTCTGAGCAGAGAGACGACAACACATGTCATATGTGAACATAACACATTATATCAGTAGATTTACAATAACGTAAATACAGTTAACATATACAGCAGTATATAGAGTGTGCATGTATAGATGAATATCTATATCCTTAAAAAATGTACATTAACCCTCATAGAGGGATCGCACATTGTTTTCAGAATTACAAAAAATGAAATGACATTCATTAAAATTCCTCATAGAGGATAGTAAGGTAAATTTTTCAAAACAACTACTATGATCAAAAAGATCAAGAAATGCTTTTGGCCATTTGCAAAAATGAATACTGTTTCAACATGAAATTAAAATAAAGCTGATTTGACTTTATAATCACATAATGCATCACCTCAAAGGGGAAAATTATACCCAAAGGATATTAAAAATGCAGTTTAATTCACTTTTATACTTGATATACACTTTTATAAAATGACAAATGCCAGTATGACAAAGTTTGCCATGAGAATATAACCCTTCACAGAAGGAACAATGACGGCTGTATACAGTACAGGAGAAGATTCAGAGAGCGCTGAGAACCAACAAACACTTACAAACCCTTAAAACAGGGTGGATATGAATATGATCTATTATAGACCAAAGAGGAAAAGATCAAATATGAATCATAAAGTATCTGTAAAATGGTAATCTCTGAGGGAGACAAATATGAGCCCAATTTGAGCCACTTCATATAAACAGCACAGAGTTTATAACGCATCGCATTAATATCAAGAAATTATAACATTTCATCTAATTTTCTGTGTAAATTGATCCGCTTTAAGGACAAAGCTTGAGTATGTTAAATCAAACTGATTATAAACAGAAATAGTTTTCTTCACATCTCTTGGAGATTTATCTAATGTAAGTCAATGTTGTCTAATATAGACGTCAGTATATGTTCCCATCAGAGAAAGAGATCAAATATAAATCATAAAGTCTCTCTATGAAGATCGTCTCAGAGGAAATTAAATATAACCCTAATTTGAGCCACTTCATATAAACAGCACATAATTAATAATGGAGCAAGATTCTTGTCATCACATTAATATCAAGAAATTATAACATTTCATATAACATGTGCTGTGTAAATCAACTCTTCATCAGCTTGTAAAACAAATCTTGAGTATGCTATCAGATTATGAATGGCCTTTAAAATAATAAAGGAAGTGTTTCCTTCACATCTCATCAAGATGCATTTAATGTAGAAGTCAATGTTGTCTAATATAGACGTCAGTATATGTTCCCATCAGGAACTCTTGACAGGAAGTCTTCATAGAAGATCGGATCATCAGAGCACTTTCCAGTGCAAATATCTCTTCCAAACTGGAACTCATGAAACACTTTTTCTCCAAAAGAGAAGCTGAAGCGCCACAGTCCACTGAGTCTAGTGTAGACGTTCAGTATGTGCTGCTGTTGCTGTAAGGCTCTACCAAGGCCTCCAGATGGCGCTCTTGTTGACATTCATCTCTTTGCTGAAGGTGTTCTGGTCTGGGCCGCTCAGCCGAGGCAGGACACTTTCCCTCCTGTTCTGATCACATGATGTCTGCAGCTTCTGGAAGTGCTTCAGCAGTCTACTCTGGCTCTGTGTCTTCATCTCATCTGTGGACAGGAAGTGCACGCTCTCACGCACACACCTGGAGAAGCCTTGATTGACAGCATGTGAGCCGGAACGGTGGCGTTCCAGGAAGTTGAGTGTCATCTCCAGGATATCTGCTTTCTCCAGCTGGGAATCAGGCTGCTGCTGCTGGAGGAACTCTGGAGCCAGAAGACACTTGAGCTGCTCGATGCTGCTGTTGATACCATCTCTGAGCATCTTCTCCACTATTGGCTTTCTCAGCTGCAAATCAAGACAGAAAAGCATCAGGAAAGTGGCCTTGGAAAAAGCCAGTGATTGAGAAGAGCCGTGAAAGCTGCTGCAGTGATGTTGCTGTAAGTAGGATGTGAATGTACCTTGTTGTTGAGAGGGAGATGCTCCTTTGAGATGATTGTAGGTGTGATGTCTGGATCTCTGTGCTGTAGATCTCTCTGTGCAGAGCGAGTCTGATTTGCACCGGCTGCAGCTCCTCTATTTATACTCCCAAATCTCCATATGAATGTGTGAGGCTTGAGCTTCAAGGAGTTTCTCACAGTTTGGAGCCAATGGAAGAGCTGGAACAGACAATGAGGGATGTGAGCCGCCACATGCTCAATGATCCTCTATCAGTGTCTCAGGGGAGAATCTGGGAAAGTGCTGACCTGTAGAGAGCTCATGTTCACATCAGTGTCACTGAAGCTGCACACGCTCATCATTAGACACACGTGGTGTCAGTGACACCTGCATCATCTCAGTCCACATATGGGGATTTCAACATCACATCATTCCTGCACATCTCATCTCAATTACTGTGTGCTTATAAATGAGCAGTTTTCATTTGCATTCCTAAGTTTAATATCAAACTAGAATATTATTATAACCAATTAGATCAAGTCAAATCATACTTTATTTATGGAGCACATTTAAAAACAACAGAAGATTAAACAAATTGCTGTACAATTTAAGAATAAAGCTTAAACTTGAGAAAAGCAGAAAGAGAGGAACAAGAATCATAGAATAAGAAAAATACTGAATAATGAAATACAATGTGTGTGTGCATAAAGTTCAACATTTCATGTCTTTCACAGAAGTAAAATGTAGATATTTAGTGTCCCGTGACATCACACACTCATGATGAGGCAGATGTGTGTGTGTTTGTGCTGGTCAGTGTGAGGAGATCTCATGTGAGGTTCCCACACTGACTCTCTGTCTTCACATCAATGGAGCACAAAAGCATCCAGAGTCCTGAATGGAGCATTAGTGCCGCTGAAGACTCTGTTCTTCCTCACGTCACCAACCATCTGGAGGGAAACGGAGTCAGTCAGTTATCACACACTTTATGATCACAAATATGTCATGCAAATATGACATTCTCCTGCATATTAAATTTATTATGGAATATGCAAAAATAACTTTGTATTAGCTTATTTTTTTTAGCATCAAATAAGATTTCAGTTGCATTTGTGAGAGATGTTTGTGTTTAGATGACAAAAGTTTCTTAAGCACCTGATGCAAAAGCTCAGTCATTGTAGAAGTTGATGATGCATAGAGGAAAATAAATAGTGATAGTGCTGATTCTGCTCACACTGCTGATGACATCATGAGTGACATCATCAGACCATCTTGTCAAGCTCGTGCATGTGTGTGAATATCCGTAAGTGTGTCGACTCCCTCGTGTGTGTGAAATATTGAGGTTGTGTTGGGGTTTATGATGCTGATGACACTAGAACTGTGACTCTGTTCTCCAGAGTTTCCCACACTGAGCCACAAACACAACAATAGAAGTGTGTCTATTCACATGATAATGAGTCTTAATGCAGGACAGATTCCCTACAAGCTTTCTCACGCCTCTGATGCTCAACACTTGTTGAAATAAACATGAATTAGAAAACAGTTTTTTAAATCAAGCATTAAAATCAGCAACACTTTGTTCATTCACTTGATTACACTACGATACACAGTTACACACACACACACACCTCTCACTGGAGCTGTAACTTCAGCAGAACCAGTGAATGTGATGAGAACAATGATCTAATCTTCGTGAGATATCTATTTTCAAATCAGATGTATGAACATATATTTATATCATTTGTTGGGCAAAATAAACCCCAGCACAGAGCGAACACGGCGCTCACCAGAGATATATAAATATGGACAGGAAATATTGATTTAAAACAATATTCCATCAATATTAGGTCATTTTCACTAGATCCGACAGTTATAATGAAATGATCATGATTATGGGTTACATACGATAAGAAGACACATCCAAAATAACCAAATCATGTTAATATTCATATTAAACATCACAACAGACATTTAAAGCACTCGATTTATGGCATCAAAATATGGCAAAGTAAATTAATATTTATGATGATACATATTTGATTAAAATACACATAGATGTATTATATTATAGCATATTATGCATATTAGCATATTATGAAGTATTAATACTCCAAACTCAAGTTTCATCTGAATATTTCAAGTTCTTTTTATTTCTATTATATATACTCAAAAAACAAAATGCAGAGACAGAAATAAGGTCAACTGATTTTATTGTCATGAATATTAGTTTTGTCATTGAGGAAATGACATCATTCAGACATTGAGTGATAATATATCACAACATGAGCTTGGAGAATCTCCAAGAGACATTGATGCTCTCAATAGAGCAGAGTTTATACATCATAAAACATCAACATATTCAACACAGAACTGAAGCAGTTTATGATTAAACAAACATTTCTCAGTTGGAGAAGAATGATCATTAAGAGATTCAGAAAAGTCACACGGTGACTGTAAAATCTCAAAAGTACAATATCAAACATGACAGAACTTTAACAATCACAGAATCTTTCAAAGAATTGAAAAGATTTCTGAGGTCAAATAAACAGCTTTTATAAAAGCAAATTCAGATTAAAAATATTAATCAAAACAAATCGAGATTTAATAAATAAATCACAGGTCCATTCATAGAAAATCTTCACTGAAGACAAAAATTAATAAACATTTCCCCAAAACAGGAAAAATATACATGTCAAATATCTCAAAGTTAATATATAAAAATCCATCATAAGAGATATTTGATCAAGACATTCAGAGAATGTTGTTAGATAACTTCAATCTCTCAGCCCTGAAACAGGACGATAATAAAAGCACATGAAGAATGTAGAAGTCAATGTTGTCTAATATAGACGTCAGTATATGTTCCCATCAGAGAAAGAGATCAAATATAAATCATAAAGTCTCTCTATGAAGATCGTCTCAGAGGAAATTAAATATAACCCCAATTTGAGCCACTTCATATAAACAGCACATAATTAATAATGGAGCAAGATTCTTGTCATCACATTAATATCAAGAAATTATAACATTTCATATAACATGTGCTGTGTAAATCAACTCTTCATCAGCTTGTAGAACAAATCTTGAGTATGCTATCAGATTATGAATGGCCTTTAAAATAATAAAGGAAGTGTTTCCTTCACATCTCATCAAGATGCATTTAATGTAGAAGTCAATGTTGTCTAATATAGACGTCAGTATATGTTCCCATCAGGAACTCTTGACAGGAAGTCTTCATAGAAGATCGGATCATCAGAGCACTTTCCAGTGCAAATATCTCTTCCAAACTGGAACTCATGAAACACTTTTTCTCCAAAAGAGAAGCTGAAGCGCCACAGTCCACTGAGTCTAGTGTAGACGTTCAGTATGTGCTGCTGTTGCTGTAAGGCTCTACCAAGGCCTCCAGATGGCGCTCTTGTTGACATTCATCTCTTTGCTGAAGGTGTTCTGGTCTGGGCCGCTCAGCCGAGGCAGGACACTTTCCCTCCTGTTCTGATCACATGATGTCTGCAGCTTCTGGAAGTGCTTCAGCAGTCTACTCTGGCTTTGTGTCTTCATCTCATCTGTGGACAGGAAGTGCACGCTCTCACGCGCACACCTGGAGAAGCCTTGATTGACAGCATGTGAGCCGGAACGGTGGCGTTCCAGGAAGTTGAGCGTCATCTCCAGGATATCTGCTTTTTCCAGCTGGGAATCAGGCTGCTGCTGCTGGAGGAACTCTGGAGCCAGAAGACACTTGAGCTGCTCGATGCTGCTGTTGATACCATCTCTGAGCATCTTCTCCACTATTGGCTTTCTCAGCTGCAAATCAAAACAGAAAAGCATCAGGAAAGTGGCCTTGGAATAATCCAGTGATTGAGAAGAGCTGTGAAAGCTGCTGCAGTGATGTTGCTGTAAGTAGGATGTGAATGTACCTTGTTGTTGAGAGGGAGATGCTCCTTTGAGATGATTGTAGGTGTCATGTCTGGATCTCTGTGCTGTAGATCTCTCTGTGCAGAGCGAGTCTGATTTGCACCGGCTGCAGCTCCTCTATTTATACTCCCAAATCTCCATATGAATGTGTGAGGCTTGAGCTTCAAGGAGTTTCCCACAGTTTGGAGCCAATGGAAGAGCTGGAACAGACAATGAGGGATGTGAGCCGCCACATGCTCAACGCTCAATGAACACGCAGCTGCTTTCTAACAGATCTTTATTCTGCTGGAGTCACAGACACACACGCATTCACACACTTCTGTATTCATCCCATTAAATCACTCACACGAGAGAAGTGTGTCTGTTCTCACAGGAGGAACTTTGTTCCCAAACACTGAATCATCTGCGCTGCTTTTATAGCTAAATTGCTGTAAATGTATAAATGAAATAAATATAAATAATATAATAAATTAAAAGAAATTACTCCAAAATTTGAAAGAGAGACTGAAAAATTGGATTTAAGGGTGCAAAAGTTTGTGTAACTGTATTTATCTTTAAATTGACAAAGATTAAAAATGTTGGTAAACATTTTGCACAGAAGTCATTTTAAAGTGAACGGGAATGACGTGGGAAACGCTTGTAGATCAAAACCATTTAGAGTTTAAATCCCTGGGGTTTTATTAGTGTTTGTCCGTCTCATTATCATGTGAATAGACACACTTCTATTGTTGTGTTTGTGGCTCAGTGTGGGAAACTCTGGAGAACAGAGTCACAGTTCTAGTGTCATCAGCATCATAAACCCCAACACAACCTCAATATTTCACACACACGAGGGAGTCGACACACTTATGGATATTCACACACATGCACAGGCTTTATCCTGTAGTTTCACATGGGAATAGCATGTGAGATGTTCAAGAGTCCACAAGACCAAAAACCATCTGTATTAATTTTTAACTCTCTTGTACTTTCAAATCCAGTGTTTATGATGCACTAAAGAACTATGATAGAAATTAAGCCGAAACCTAAATAAAATTGTAGATGAACTTTTTTAGCCTTTGCATTTTGTTTGAAATTCTATAATATACACTTACAGACAATAAAGCTTAAACTTGTACTTAAATGTATTTTCTTTGCATTGTTATTGTTTTAAAACAGATTTTCAGAGCACATTGACTGTAGAAGTTGAGCTGCAACTGCAGAACTCTTGATTTGAGCATCTTGTGGGAACCTGAAATGTCCTGCGTCCCCACATTCATAAAGATGAATATAAGTGACCTTACTGGCAGATGGCAGTGAGGAGAACATCCCACCGATTCACTCGTCATCACAGGATTGTTCAAAACTCAGAGGCTTCTGATTGGCTGAGAGGAGTGAGGTGTGAGTATAAATGGAAGCTGAAGAAGAGACGACATTTCACAGCGAAGACACTTCAGTCCAAACTGAGCTTGAGCTTCAACACAGTCATGGCGACCTACATGGACGTGTCTTTCCAGAGCAGCATCAAGACTCAGCATGTTCAACACGCAAGGTGAGATCTTCAGAAACTCATGGATGCATGAAGCATTATCTTCTGGTGTTTTATTCAGTGTTCATGAACTAAAGTGATCGTGTTGTTGTTTTCAGATGCGTTCTTACATGTTTGGAAAGAAAGTGTGGCAACAGTTTGGAGAAGCTCAGATCTGCTCTTGGAGAGTATCTTCAGAACGGCATCCACACCTCAGATCTTCTGGAGAGGGCCGTGTCCTTCATCACCCTCAAACGAGTTTTACTTTCCCATGACGGCTACTCCAAATATTCCCGTGACTTCCTGCGTCTTTTCCCGGATCACACAGAGGATGTAGCAGCGTTGTGCTCTGAAGAATGAACATCACCCGGAAAACTCTTCACACAAACCGTTCTTAGAAGAAAGACTGAACATAAAGAAGACTTAAGATTTTCTTTTGAAAATCTCTCACTAATGCCTTAACTTTGTGTATATAACTTTGTCTTAATGATTGTTACATTTGGATTTATATTTCTTGCTCAAAAGAATATTTGTATATTTTTGTTTTTACAAATGCTGTTTTTATGCATTATATGCATTATTTCTGGCAGTTACACTGCAATATCTTAATCTTTGTGTTTGTAAATGAATGCTGTTTTCATTTAAACTACATGAAGAGATTTTAACCCAAAACTCCTTTAATGGAGTAAATGTTGTTCTATATAAGTATTGCGATTCAACAATGATCTCAAGCCATAGAAATGGACAACTGCGTTCAAAAGATAGAAAATAAAAGTAGTTCCTTTTTTTACATTTTACATTTCTGTCTCTTATTTGATGTGTGTTATGAAGGTTTCCTGCTCAATAACAAGTCAGGCTCTTACATATAAAATATGCCATGTTTCTGCTCTCAGTTAGAACACAGAAACGCATTTGATCATTTTACTCATGCATTAAATGCATTAACTATCATAAGTGCATTTTAAGTCAGTGATTCCTCGATCTGGAGTTCATGTATCCCAGGATTACTTAAACCAGTTCCAGAAAGTACTTGGATTTTTTTTATGTTGCTTTATAAAACAGAAATTATGACTTAAAATATTAGGGCTTTTAATAGATTCAAGTGCCCTATAGTAGGATAATCATTATTAATGTCCAGATTTTTTAAATTCTTAAAAAAAAAAAATAATAATAATGTGCAACTTTTATGCATTAGTATGGAGTGACCTGGAGATGGAAAAAGTATGAAATGGAGGAAAAAATATATTTCAATGCTTTTGCATTTCCTGAGAATCTTTGTGTTCGCAGGCCAAACTTTTGTGTCCTTTTGTGTTTCTCAGGGGAACGCAAAGAGAGAATGCAAAAGCAGCGACATTATTTTTCTCATATTTATTTCTTCTTCACCATGTCCCTGTAGAGGCTCCGTACATTTGCGTGGATGACACGTCTAATCTGCCTTTACCTGCTATCAGATATTTCCTACTTCCCACTTCTGAAGTCGTGATTACAAGCTCATCGCGTTCAAATTTTGACTTGAGAGGGCGTTCATGTCCAAATTTAACTAGGAAACTAATATTTACGATAATTCCGATAGTGAAGGCAGCATAACTACAGAGCCCCTAAAGGATGGTGATGGTCAAAAAATAAAATAGGAGGAAAATTACAATGAGGCAATACATCATCAATTCTACTTCCAAAACGTGTTTTTTGTCTTATTCTAATTCACTACGGTAAGCCTATTATTAAGTGTTTATACTAATTGGGTCCCCCCCGAAATCGGGTCTCCTTTAGGATCCCTAAGCGATCGGTTCAGATTGCTTTTAATAGGTATTCTCTTTAGTGCTTGATTACAATTCCTAAAAAATCATGTTATGATAAATGCTGTTTCAACTACATTATAATGACCATTTATGTCTGTAGTATTAGTTAGCTTATGTACTAGCCTAGCATACAGATAAGCGATTAGCCTGATAGCTTAGTTTATACACTATATATATATATATATATATATATATATATATATATATATATATATATATATATATATATATTATTAGGATATTATTATTTATTAACAGTTAATCGAGTGTATGTAGTGAGCTATGCGTATTTTAAATTAATATCATTTGTTTAAGGGTAATCATTAACTGACAGTTTGGGAAGAGCCGATTTGTCATGACTCTGAGTTAGCAGCGTTTTCATGATAGAGAAATTGAGTGAAAAATGTGGAAACATGGAGACTATTTTTGAGGAGGACGTTTGTTATTTTGGCTTATTTTCATTCCAAACAAAAAAGAAGAAGAAGAGTTAGTCATTTAAGATATAATGACATTAATAATCACAGAAGATGTCAGGTGTTCAGTTGATTGTTTTATTTCGCAGCAGAAATACATTCACTGAACTGCTTTAGTGTTTTAACTTCAATTGCCTTCACAGAAAGACACAAATGATCACGTGATTAAATAAAATGACAAATGCCAATATGACAAAGTTTGCCATGAGAATATAACCCTTCACAGAAGGAACAATGACGGCTGTATACAGTACAGGAGAAGATTCAGAGAGCGCTGAGAACCAACAAACACTTACAAACCCTTAAAACAGGGTGGATATGAATATGATCTATTATAGACCAAAGAGGAAAAGATCAAATATGAATCATAAAGTCTCTGTAAAATGGTAATCTCTGAGGGAGACAAATATGAGCCCAATTTGAGCCACTTCATATAAACAGCACAGAGTTTATAACGCATCGCATTAATATCAAGAAATTATAACATTTCATCTAATTTTCTGTGTAAATTGATCCGCTTTAAGGACAAAGCTTGAGTATGTTAAATCAAACTGATTATAAACAGAAATAGTTTTCTTCACATCTCTTGGAGATTTATCTAATGTAAGTCAATGTTGTCTAATATAGACGTCAGTATATGTTCCCATCAGAGAAAGAGATCAAATATAAATCATAAAGTCTCTCTATGAAGATCATCTCAGAGGAAATTAAATATAACCCCGATTTGAGCCACTTCATATAAACAGCACATAATTAATAATGGAGCAAGATTCTTGTCATCACATTAATATCAAGAAATTATAACATTTCATATAACATGTGCTGTGTAAATCAACTCTTCATCAGCTTGTAGAACAAATCTTGAGTATGCTATCAGATTATGAATGGCCTTTAAAATAATAAAGGAAGTGTTTCCTTCACATCTCATCAAGATGCATTTAATGTAGAAGTCAATGTTGTCTAATATAGACGTCAGTATATGTTCCCATCAGGAACTCTTGACAGGAAGTCTTCATAGAAGATCGGATCATCAGAGCACTTTCCAGTGCAAATATCTCTTCCAAACTGGAACTCATGAAACACTTTTTCTCCAAAAGAGAAGCTGAAGCGCCACAGTCCACTGAGTCTAGTGTAGACGTTCAGTATGTGCTGCTGTTGCTGTAAGGCTCTACCAAGGCCTCCAGATGGTGCTCTTGTTGACATTCATCTCTTTGCTGAAGGTGTTCTGGTCTGGGCCGCTCAGCCGAGGCAGGACACTTTCCCTCCTGTTCTGATCACATGATGTCTGCAGCTTCTGGAAGTGCTTCAGCAGTCTTCTCTGGCTCTGTGTCTTCATCTCATCTGTGGACAGGAAGTGCACGCTCTCACGCACACACCTGGAGAAGCCTTGATTGACAGCATGTGAGCTGGAACGGTGGCGTTCCAGGAAGTTGAGCGTCATCTCCAGGATATCTGCTTTCTCCAGCTGGGAATCAGGCTGCTGCTGCTGGAGGAACTCTGGAGCCAGAAGACACTTGAGCTGCTCGATGCTGCTGTTGATACCATCTCTGAGCATCTTCTCCACTATTGGCTTTCTCAGCTGCAAATCAAAACAGAAAAGCATCAGGAAAGTGGCCTTGGAATAATCCAGTGATTGAGAAGAGCTGTGAAAGCTGCTGCAGTGATGTTGCTGTAAGTAGGATGTGAATGTACCTTGTTGTTGAGAGGGAGATGCTCCTTTGAGATGATTGTAAGTGTCATGTCTGGATCTCTGTGCTGTAGATCTCTCTGTGCAGAGCGAGTCTGATTTGCACCGGCTGCAGCTCCTCTATTTATACTCCCAAATCTCCATATGAATGTGTGAGGCTTGAGCTTCAAGGAGTTTCTCACAGTTTGGAGCCAATGGAAGAGCTGGAACAGACAATGAGGGATGTGGGCCGCCACATGCTCAATGATCCTCTATCAGTGTCTCAGGGGAGAATCTGGGAAAGTGCTGACCTGTACAGAGCTCATGTTCACATCAGTGTCACTGAAGCTGCACACGCTCATCATTAGACACACGTGGCGTCAGTGACACCTGCATCATCTCAGTCCACATATGGGGATTTCAACATCACATCATTCCTGCACATCTCATCTCAATTACTGTGTGCTTATAAATGAGCAGTTTTCATTTGCATTCCTAAGTTTAATATCAAACAAGAAAATTATTATAACCAATTAGATCAAGTCAAATCATACTTTATTTATGGAGCACATTTAAAAACAACAGAAGATGAACCAAATTGCTGTACAATTTAAGAATAAAGCTTAAACTTGAGAAAAGCAGAAAGAGAGGAACAAGAATCATAGAATAAGAAAAATACTGAATAATGAAATACAATGTGTGTGTGCATAAAGTTCAACATTTCATGTCTTTCACAGAAGTAAAATGTAGATATTTAGTGTCCTGTGACGTCACACACTCATGATGAGGCAGATGTGTGTGTGTTTGTGCTGGTCAGTGTGAGTAGATCTCATGTGAGGTTCCCACACTGACTCTCTGTCTTCACATCAATGGAGCACAAAAGCATCCAGAGTCCTGAATGGAGCATTAGTGCCGCTGAAGACTCTGTTCTTCCTCACGTCACCAACCATCTGGAGGGAAACGGAGTCAGTCAGTTATCACACACTTTATGATCACAAATATGTCATGCAAATATGACATTCTCCTGCATATTACATTTATTATGGAATATGCAAAAATAACTTTGTATTAGCTTCTTTTTTTAGCATCAAATAAGATTTCAGTTGCATTTGTGAGAGATGTTTGTGTTTAGATGACAAAAGTTTCTTAAGCACCTGATGCAAAAGCTCAGTCATTGTAGAAGTTGATGATGCATAGAGGAAAATAAATAGTGATAGTGCTGATTCTGCTCACACTGCTGATGACATCATGAGTGACATCATCAGACCATCTTGTCAAGCTCGTGCATGTGTGTGAATATCCGTAAGTGTGTCGACTCCCTCGTGTGTGTGAAATATTGAGGTTGTGTTGGGGTTTATGATGCTGATGACACTAGAACTGTGACTCTGTTCTCCAGAGTTTCCCACACTGAGCCACAAACACAACAATAGAAGTGTGTCTATTCACATGATAATGAGTCTTAATGCAGGACAGATTCCCTACAAGCTTTCTCACGCCTCTGATGCTCAACACTTGTTGAAATAAACATGAATTAGAAAACAGTTTTTTAAATCAAGCATTAAAATCAGCAACACTTTGTTCATTCACTTCATTACACTACGATACACAGTTACACACACACACACACACACACACCTCTCACTGGAGCTGTAACTTCAGCAGAACCAGTGAATGTGATAAGAACAATGATCTAATCTTCATGAGATATCTATTTTCAAATCAGATGTATGAACATATATTTATATCATTTGTGGGCAAAATAAACCCCAGCACAGAGCGAACACGGCGCTCACCAGAGATATATAAATATGGACAGGAAATATTGATTTAAAACAATATTCCATCAATATTAGGTCATTTTCACTAGATCCGACAGTTATAATGAAATGATCATGATTATGGGTTACATACGATAAGAAGACACATCCAAAATAACCAAATCATGTTAATATTCATATTAAACATCACAACAGACATTTAAAGCACTCGATTTATGGCATCAAAATATGGCAAAGTAAATTAATATTTATGATGATACATATTTGATTAAAATACACATAGATGTATTATATTATAGCATATTATGCATATTAGCATATTATGAAGTATTAATACTCCAAACTCAAGTTTCATCTGAATATTTCAAGTTCTTTTTATTTCTATTATATATACTCAAAAAACAAAATGCAGAGACAGAAATAAGGTCAACTGATTTTATTGTCATGAATATTAGTTTTGTCATTGAGGAAATGACATCATTCAGACATTGAGTGATAATATATCACAACATGAGCTCGGAGAATCTCCAAGAGACATTGATGCTCTCAATAGAGCAGAGTTTATACATCATAAAACATCAACATATTCAACACAGAACTGAAGCAGTTTATGATTAAACAAACATTTCTCAGTTGGAGAAGAATGATCATTAAGAGATTCAGAAAAGTCACACGGTGACTGTAAAATCTCAAAAGTACAATATCAAACATGACAGAACTTTAACAATCACAGAATCTTTCAAAGAATTGAAAAGATTTCTGAGGTCAAATAAACAGCTTTTATAAAAGCAAATTCAGATTAAAAATATTAATCAAAACAAATCGAGATTTAATAAATAAATCACAGGTCCATTCATAGAAAATCTTCACTGAAGACAAAAATTAATAAACATTTCCCCAAAACAGGAAAAATATACATGTCAAATATCTCAAAGTTAATATATAAAAATCCATCATAAGAGATATTTGATCAAGACATTCAGAGAATGTTGTTAGATAACTTCAATCTCTCAGCCCTGAAACAGGACGATAATAAAAGCACATGAAGAATGTAGAAGTCAATGTTGTCTAATATAGACGTCAGTATATGTTCCCATCAGAGAAAGAGATCAAATATAAATCATAAAGTCTCTCTATGAAGATCGTCTCAGAGGAAATTAAATATAACCCCAATTTGAGCCACTTCATATAAACAGCACATAATTAATAATGGAGCAAGATTCTTGTCATCACATTAATATCAAGAAATTATAACATTTCATATAACATGTGCTGTGTAAATCAACTCTTCATCAGCTTGTAGAACAAATCTTGAGTATGCTATCAGATTATGAATGGCCTTTAAAATAATAAAGGAAGTGTTTCCTTCACATCTCATCAAGATGCATTTAATGTAGAAGTCAATGTTGTCTAATATAGACGTCAGTATATGTTCCCATCAGGAACTCTTGACAGGAAGTCTTCATAGAAGATCGGATCATCAGAGCACTTTCCAGTGCAAATATCTCTTCCAAACTGGAACTCATGAAACACTTTTTCTCCAAAAGAGAAGCTGAAGCGCCACAGTCCACTGAGTCTAGTGTAGACGTTCAGTATGTGCTGCTGTTGCTGTAAGGCTCTACCAAGGCCTCCAGATGGCGCTCTTGTTGACATTCATCTCTTTGCTGAAGGTGTTCTGGTCTGGGCCGCTCAGCCGAGGCAGGACACTTTCCCTCCTGTTCTGATCACATGATGTCTGCAGCTTCTGGAAGTGCTTCAGCAGTCTACTCTGGCTTTGTGTCTTCATCTCATCTGTGGACAGGAAGTGCACGCTCTCACGCGCACACCTGGAGAAGCCTTGATTGACAGCATGTGAGCCGGAACGGTGGCGTTCCAGGAAGTTGAGCGTCATCTCCAGGATATCTGCTTTTTCCAGCTGGGAATCAGGCTGCTGCTGCTGGAGGAACTCTGGAGCCAGAAGACACTTGAGCTGCTCGATGCTGCTGTTGATACCATCTCTGAGCATCTTCTCCACTATTGGCTTTCTCAGCTGCAAATCAAAACAGAAAAGCATCAGGAAAGTGGCCTTGGAATAAGCCAGTGATTGAGAAGAGCCGTGAAAGCTGCTGCAGTGATGTTGCTGTAAGTAGGATGTGAATGTACCTTGTTGTTGAGAGGGAGATGCTCCTTTGAGATGATTGTAGGTGTCATGTCTGGATCTCTGTGCTGTAGATCTCTCTGTGCAGAGCGAGTCTGATTTGCACCGGCTGCAGCTCCTCTATTTATACTCCCAAATCTCCATATGAATGTGTGAGGCTTGAGCTTCAAGGAGTTTCCCGCAGTTTGGAGCCAATGGAAGAGCTGGAACAGACAATGAGGGATGTGAGCCGCCACATGCTCAACGCTCAATAAACACGCAGCTGCTTTCTAACAGATCTTTATTCTGCTGGAGTCACAGACACACACGCATTCACACACTTCTGTATTCATCCCATTAAATCACTCACACGAGAGAAGTGTGTCTGTTCTCACAGGAGGAACTTTGTTCCCAAACACTGAATCATCTGCGCTGCTTTTATAGCTAAATTGCTGTAAATGTATAAATGAAATAAATATAAATAATATAATAAATTAAAAGAAATTACTCCAAAATTTGAAAGAGAGACTGAAAAATTGGATTTAAGGGTGCAAAAGTTTGTGTAACTGTATTTATCTTTAAATTGACAAAGATTAAAAATGTTGGTAAACATTTTGCACAGAAGTCATTTTAAAGTGAACGGGAATGACGTGGGAAACGCTTGTAGATCAAAACCATTTAGAGTTTAAATCCCTGGGGTTTAATTAGTGTTTGTCCGTCTCATTATCATGTGAATAGACACACTTCTATTGTTGTGTTTGTGGCTCAGTGTGGGAAACTCTGGAGAACAGAGTCACAGTTCTAGTGTCATCAGCATCATAAACCCCAACACAACCTCAATATTTCACACACACGAGGGAGTCGACACACTTATGGATATTCACACACATGCACAGGCTTTATCCTGTAGTTTCACATGGGAATAGCATGTGAGATGTTCAAGAGTCCACAAGACCAAAAACCATCTGTATTAATTTTTAACTCTCTTGTACTTTCAAATGCAGTGTTTATGATGCACTAAAGAACTATGATAGAAATTAAGCCGAAACCTAAATAAAATTGTAGATGAACTTTTTTAGCCTTTGCATTTTGTTTGAAATTCTATAATATACACTTACAGACAATAAAGCTTAAACTTGTACTTAAATGTATTTTCTTTGCATTGTTATTGTTTTAAAACAGATTTTCAGAGCACATTGACTGTAGAAGTTGAGCTGCAACTGCAGAACTCTTGATTTGAACATCTTGTGGGAACCTGAAATGTCCTGCGTCCCCACATTCATAAAGATGAATATAAGTGACCTTACTGGCAGATGGCAGTAAGGAGAACATCCCACCGATTCACTCGTCATCACAGGATTGTTCAAAACTCAGAGGCTTCTGATTGGCTGAGAGGAGTGAGGTGTGAGTATAAATGGAAGCTGAAGAAGAGACGACATTTCACAGCGAAGACACTTCAGTCCAAACTGAGCTTGAGCTTCAACACAGTCATGGCGACCTACATGGACGTGTCTTTCCAGAGCAGCATCAAGACTCAACATGTTCAACACGCAAGGTGAGATCTTCAGAAACTCATGGATGCATGAAGCATTATCTTCTGGTGTTTTATTCAGTGTTCATGAACTAAAGTGATCGTGTTGTTGTTTTCAGATGCGTTCTTACATGTTTGGAAAGAAAGTGTGGCAACAGTTTGGAGAAGCTCAGATCTGCTCTTGGAGAGTATCTTCAGAACGGCATCCACACCTCAGATCTTCTGGAGAGGGCCGTGTCCTTCATCACCCTCAAACGAGTTTTACTTTCCCATGACGGCTACTCCAAATATTCCCGTGACTTCCTGCGTCTTTTCCCGGATCACACAGAGGATGTAGCAGCGTTGTGCTCTGAAGAATGAACATCACCCGGAAAACTCTTCACACAAACCGTTCTTAGAAGAAAGACTGAACATAAAGAAGACTTAAGATTTTCTTTTGAAAATCTCTCACTAATGCCTTAACTTTGTGTATATAACTTTGTCTTAATGATTGTTACATTTGGATTTATATTTCTTGCTCAAAAGAATATTTGTATATTTTTGTTTTTACAAATGCTGTTTTTATGCATTATATGCATTATTTATGGCAGTTACACTGCAATATCTTAATCTTTGTGTTTGTAAATGAATGCTGTTTTCATTTAAACTACATGAAGAGATTTTAACCCAAAACTCCTTTAATGGAGTAAATGTTGTTCTATATAAGTATTGCGATTCAACAATGATCTCAAGCCATAGAAATGGACAACTTCGTTCAAAAGATAGAAAATAAAAGTAGTTCCTTTTTTTACATTTTACATTTCTGTCTCTTATTTGATGTGTGTTATGAAGGTTTCCTGCTCAATAACAAGTCAGGCTCTTACATATAAAATATGCCATGTTTCTGCTCTCAGTTAGAACACAGAAACGCATTTGATCATTTTACTCATGCATTAAATGCATTAACTATCATAAGTGCATTTTAAGTCAGTGATTCCTCGATCTGGAGTTCATGTATCCCAGGATTACTTAAACCAGTTCCAGAAAGTACTTGGAATTTTTTTATGTTGCTTTATAAAACAGAAATTATGACTTAAAATATTAGGGCTTTTAATAGATTCAAGTGCCCTATAGTAGGATAATCATTATTAATGTCCAGATTTTTTAAATTCTTAAAAAAATAATAATAATAATAATGTGCAACTTTTATGCATTAGTATGGAGTGACCTGGAGATGGAAAAAGTATGAAATGGAGGAAAAAATATATTTCAATGCTTTTGCATTTCCTGAGAATCTTTGTGTTCGCAGGCCAAACTTTTGTGTCCTTTTGTGTTTCTCAGGGGAACGCAAAGAGAGAATGCAAAAGCAGCGACATTATTTTTCTCATATTTATTTCTTCTTCACCATGTCCCTGTAGAGGCTCCGTACATTTGCGTGGATGACACGTCTAATCTGCCTTTACCTGCTATCAGATATTTCCTACTTCCCACTTCTGAAGTCGTGATTACAAGCTCATCGCGTTCAAATTTTGACTTGAGAGGGCGTTCATGTCCAAATTTAACTAGGAAACTAATATTTACGATAATTCCGATAGTGAAGGCAGCATAACTACAGAGCCCCTAAAGGATGGTGATGGTCAAAAAATAAAATAGGAGGAAAATTACAATGAGGCAATACATCATCAATTCTACTTCCAAAACGTGTTTTTTGTCTTATTGTAATTCACTACGGTAAGCCTATTATTAAGTGTTTATACTAATTGGGTCCCCCCCGAAATCGGGTCTCCTTTAGGATCCCTAAGCGATCGGTTCAGATTGCTTTTAATAGGTATTCTCTTTAGTGCTTGATTACAATTCCTAAAAAATCATGTTATGATAAATGCTGTTTCAACTACATTATAATGACCATTTATGTCTGTAGTATTAGTTAGCTTATGTACTAGCCTAGCATACAGATAAGCGATTAGCCTGATAGCTTAGTTTATACACTATATATATATATATATATATATATATATTATTAGGATATTATTATTTATTAACAGTTAATCGAGTGTATGTAGTGAGCTATGCGTATTTTAAATTAATATCATTTGTTTAAGGGTAATCATTAACTGACAGTTTGGGAAGAGCCGATTTGTCATGACTCTGAGTTAGCAGCGTTTTCATGATAGAGAAATTGAGTGAAAAATGTGGAAACATGGAGACTATTTTTGAGGAGGACGTTTGTTATTTTGCCATATTTTCATTCAAGACAAAGAAGAAGAACTGTCATTTAAGATATAATGACATTAATAATCACAGAAGATGTCAGGTGTTCAGTTGATTGTTTTATTTCGCAGCAGAAATACATTCACTGAACTGCTTTAGTGTTTTAACTTCAATTGCCTTCACAGAAAGACACAAATGATCACGTGATTAAATAAAATGACAAATGCCAATATGACAAAGTTTGCCATGAGAATATAACCCTTCACAGAAGGAACAATGACGGCTGTATACAGTACAGGAGAAGATTCAGAGAGCGCTGAGAACCAACAAACACTTACAAACCCTTAAAACAGGGTGGATATGAATATGATCTATTATAGACCAAAGAGGAAAAGATCAAATATGAATCATAAAGTCTCTGTAAAATGGTAATCTCTGAGGGAGACAAATATGAGCCCAATTTGAGCCACTTCATATAAACAGCACAGAGTTTATAACGCATCGCATTAATATCAAGAAATTATAACATTTCATCTAATTTTCTGTGTAAATTGATCCGCTTTAAGGACAAAGCTTGAGTATGTTAAATCAAACTGATTATAAACAGAAATAGTTTTCTTCACATCTCTTGGAGATTTATCTAATGTAAGTCAATGTTGTCTAATATAGACGTCAGTATATGTTCCCATCAGAGAAAGAGATCAAATATAAATCATAAAGTCTCTCTATGAAGATCGTCTCAGAGGAAATTAAATATAACCCCGATTTGAGCCACTTCATATAAACAGCACATAATTAATAATGGAGCAAGATTCTTGTCATCACATTAATATCAAGAAATTATAACATTTCATATAACATGTGCTGTGTAAATCAACTCTTCATCAGCTTGTAGAACAAATCTTGAGTATGCTATCAGATTATGAATGGCCTTTAAAATAATAAAGGAAGTGTTTCCTTCACATCTCATCAAGATGCATTTAATGTAGAAGTCAATGTTGTCTAATATAGACGTCAGTATATGTTCCCATCAGGAACTCTTGACAGGAAGTCTTCATAGAAGATCGGATCATCAGAGCACTTTCCAGTGCAAATATCTCTTCCAAACTGGAACTCATGAAACACTTTTTCTCCAAAAGAGAAGCTGAAGCGCCACAGTCCACTGAGTCTAGTGTAGACGTTCAGTATGTGCTGCTGTTGCTGTAAGGCTCTACCAAGGCCTCCAGATGGCGCTCTTGTTGACATTCATCTCTTTGCTGAAGGTGTTCTGGTCTGGGCCGCTCAGCCGAGGCAGGACACTTTCCCTCCTGTTCTGATCACATGATGTCTGCAGCTTCTGGAAGTGCTTCAGCAGTCTTCTCTGGCTCTGTGTCTTCATCTCATCTGTGGACAGGAAGTGCACGCTCTCACGCACACACCTGGAGAAGCCTTGATTGACAGCATGTGAGCCGGAACGGTGGCGTTCCAGGAAGTTGAGCGTCATCTCCAGGATATCTGCTTTCTCCAGCTGGGAATCAGGCTGCTGCTGCTGGAGGAACTCTGGAGCCAGAAGACACTTGAGCTGCTCGATGCTGCTGTTGATACCATCTCTGAGCATCTTCTCCACTATTGGCTTTCTCAGCTGCAAATCAAGACAGAAAAGCATCAGGAAAGTGGCCTTGGAATAATCCAGTGATTGAGAAGAGCTGTGAAAGCTGCTGCAGTGATGTTGCTGTAAGTAGGATGTGAATGTACCTTGTTGTTGAGAGGGAGATGCTCCTTTGAGATGATTGTAGGTGTCATGTCTGGATCTCTGTGCTGTAGATCTCTCTGTGCAGAGCGAGTCTGATTTGCACCGGCTGCAGCTCCTCTATTTATACTCCCAAATCTCCATATGAATGTGTGAGGCTTGAGCTTCAAGGAGTTTCTCACAGTTTGGAGCCAATGGAAGAGCTGGAACAGACAATGAGGGATGTGGGCCGCCACATGCTCAATGATCCTCTATCAGTGTCTCAGGGGAGAATCTGGGAAAGTGCTGACCTGTACAGAGCTCATGTTCACATCAGTGTCACTGAAGCTGCACACGCTCATCATTAGACACACGTGGCGTCAGTGACACCTGCATCATCTCAGTCCACATATGGGGATTTCAACATCACATCATTCCTGCACATCTCATCTCAATTATTGTGTGCTTATAAATGAGCAGTTTTCATTTGCATTCCTAAGTTTAATATCAAACAAGAAAATTATTATAACCAATTAGATCAAGTCAAATCATACTTTATTTATGGAGCACATTTAAAAACAACAGAAGATGAACCAAATTGCTGTACAATTTAAGAATAAAGCTTAAACTTGAGAAAAGCAGAAAGAGAGGAACAAGAATCATAGAATAAGAAAAATACTGAATAATGAAATACAATGTGTGTGTGCATAAAGTTCAACATTTCATGTCTTTCACAGAAGTAAAATGTAGATATTTAGTGTCCTGTGACGTCACACACTCATGATGAGGCAGATGTGTGTGTGTTTGTGCTGGTCAGTGTGAGTAGATCTCATGTGAGGTTCCCACACTGACTCTCTGTCTTCACATCAATGGAGCACAAAAGCATCCAGAGTCCTGAATGGAGCATTAGTGCCGCTGAAGACTCTGTTCTTCCTCACGTCACCAACCATCTGGAGGGAAACGGAGTCAGTCAGTTATCACACACTTTATGATCACAAATATGTCATGCAAATATGACATTTTCCTGCATATTACATTTATTATGGAATATGCAAAAATAACTTTGTATTAGCTTCTTTTTTTAGCATCAAATAAGATTTCAGTTGCATTTGTGAGAGATGTTTGTGTTTAGATGACAAAAGTTTCTTAAGCACCTGATGCAAAAGCTCAGTCATTGTAGAAGTTGATGATGCATAGAGGAAAATAAATAGTGATAGTGCTGATTCTGCTCACACTGCTGATGACATCATGAGTGACATCATCAGACCATCTTGTCAAGCTCGTGCATGTGTGTGAATATCCGTAAGTGTGTCGACTCCCTCGTGTGTGTGAAATATTGAGGTTGTGTTGGGGTTTATGATGCTGATGACACTAGAACTGTGACTCTGTTCTCCAGAGTTTCCCACACTGAGCCACAAACACAACAATAGAAGTGTGTCTATTCACATGATAATGAGTCTTAATGCAGGACAGATTCCCTACAAGCTTTCTCACGCCTCTGATGCTCAACACTTATATTAATAAGCATACATTTTTACATGAATCTGAAGACTAATTTCTTAAAATAAAGCATTTGATTCAGTTTGTTCATTTTGAAACATAATCTTAGTATATATAGATTATATAGAGTAAAGTTACAGTCCAATCTATTCATGTTGACCTCTGACCCCTGGTCTCTTAGTTGAGCTCTATTGTCTCTGAGGGTCTTTGAGTGAGTTCTGTCTCTCACGCTCTTTTCATTCACTCAATTCAATTACAGACGCAGATCTCAGAACGTTCTGGCATGGTTCTCTCAAAGGTATGACGAACGCTCTTGCAGTAACGTTAAAAGAATGTTTGTTTAAAGTTATTTGGTCTTAAAGAATGTTCTGAAAACATTAACACAAAAACGTTATATATACATTGTATATACAACGTTTTTTCTGGAAATGTTTTTTTTAAATGTTACAACTTGTTTTATAATGTTCAGAGAACATTCAAAAGTAACGTTTCCATAATGGAATGTTCCCTTAATGTTTTACGGTCTATGGTTTGCATAATCAAGAAAATTTTTAAAACATTTAAAAAACTGGATGCTTGTAACGTTCAGAGAACATTCAAGAAATAATGTTTTCATAACGTTATGAGAATGTTAGCAAAACGTTGTTAGAGCGTATTTTTGTTAGTTGGGCAGGTAGCCTACTGTACAATATTCTACTGTAATATATCAGTGCTAAACAATGCAATGAGGGATGTGGGCCGCCACATGCTCACAGACGGATTCACACACTTTTGTATTCATCACATTAAATCACTCACACAATAGAAGTGTGTCTGTTCTCACAGGAGGAACTGGACTGGACAGATTTTATGAGTTCAGAGACTATCAGAATGTAATACTGTGATTATATTTTAGACAACCAATTCTATGACAACCATAACAATTATTTATAACAGAGATATATATATATATATATTTTTTTTTTTTACATAGGTTTTTTTTTAACATGTAACATCCAATCCATTCATATTGTCCTCTGACCCCCCAAAAATGATGTATATATACACCGATCAGGCATAACATTATGACCACTGACAGGTAAAGTAAATAACGGCACCTGTTAATGGGTGGGATATATTAGGCAGCAAGTGTTAGAAGCAGGAAAAATGGGCAAGCGTAAGGATTTGAGCGAGTTTGACAAGGGCCAAATTGTGATGGCTAGACGACTGGGTCAGAGCATCTCCAAAACTGCAGCTCTTGTGGGGTGTTCCCGGTCTGCAGTGGTCAGGATCTATCAAAAGTGCTCCAAGGAAGGAACAGTGGTGAACCGGAGACAGGGTCATGGGCGGCCAAGGCTCATTGATGCACAAGGGGAGTGAAGGCTGGATTTATGTAAAAAAAAAAAAACTATTTTATTTGTGTTCTCTGTGCATTTATTTCCAGCTGGAATTGAAGAACTCTTGTGATTTAATAAATTAACAGTCGCCTCTGACTTTCATATTTTGATTTGAACATCTTGTGGGAACCTGAAATGTCCCGCGTCCCCACATTCATAAAGATGAATATAAGTGACCTTACTGGCAGATGGCAGTGAGGAGAACATCCCACCGATTCACTCGTCATCACAGGATTGTTCAAAACTCAGAGGCTTCTGATTGGCTGAGAGCAGTGAGGTGTGAGTATAAATGGAAGCTGAAGATGAGACGACATTTCACAGCGAAGACACTTCAGTCCAAACTGAGCTTGAGCTTCAACACAGTCATGGCGACCTACATGGACGTGTCTTTCCAGAGCAGCATCAAGACTCAACATGTTCAACACGCAAGGTGAGATCTTCAGAAACTCATGGATGCATGAAGCATTATCTTCTGGTGTTTTATTCAGTGTTCATGAACTAAAGTGATCGTGTTGTTGTTTTCAGATGCGTTCTTACATGTTTGGAAAGAAAGTGTGGCAACAGTTTGGAGAAGCTCAGATCTGCTCTTGGAGAGTATCTTCAGAACGGCATCCACACCTCAGATCTTCTGGAGAGGGCCGTGTCCTTCATCACCCTCAAACGAGTTTTAATTTCCCATGACGGCTACTCCAAATATTCCCGTGACTTCCTGCGTCTTTTCCCGGATCACACAGAGGATGTAGCAGCGTTGTGCTCTGAAGAATGAACATCACCCGGAAAACTCTTCACACAAACCGTTCTTAGAAGAAAGACTGAACATAAAACCTATAAAACCTCTCTCACTATAATGCCTTAATGCATCTTTTATATCTTTATTTTTTTATATTTCTTGCTCAAAAGATTATTTTTATATTTTTGTTTTTGCAAATGTTTAATTTTATGCATTATATGCATTATTATTGGCAGTTACACTGCAATATACCTTAATGTTTATCTTTGTAAATGAATGATACTTTATGCTGCTTTTCATTTAAACTGCATGAAGAGATTTTAACCCAAAACTCCTTTAATGGAGTAAATGTTGTTCTATATAAGTATTGTGAATCAACAATGATCTGATTATTCTGATGATAACACAGTGATATGATGATGATATAAAGCCATACAAATGGACAATTCTGCCCAAAATAAAACAAGAGATTTACTACACTTTACATTTCAGTCCCTTATTTGATTTAATCATTCTCTTTTTTTGGATTATGAGAGTTTCCTGCTAAAAGAAGTGTCAGATACATACAAAATCAGATAAATTGTAGTTTCAAAGTATAAAATAGATTCAATGTGTTGACGTAATTTCCTCTGAAACAGTAAGACAGGGCGAGATATATTGAACAGCTCCTCCCCTTTTTTAAAATAGCCAATAGGGTCTCGTTTATATCACAGCCCATCCAGAGCCGTTGAGCTCGGTAAAGCCGCAGTTTCCTTCCTCATCTCTAACCATTTCTCCTCCATATCGCTTTAAAATACTGCGTTCTGTGCAGAATTCAAATGAGACGGTTACATTTTCTGGTCTGTGCCGACTCGATCACATGATCACTAAAGTGAAACCAGCCTTCATCCACCCCAATGGAAAGCATATTTACACTGTCTGAATCATTCCCTATCCCTTATATAGTGCACTATGTGCCATTCACCATATAGAAAATAGTAAATGTGAGCAGATTCTAGAGAGCATTTGATTGGACGGAAAATCTGATGAGAAGCTGAAGTGCAGAGTGATGTCATTAAAATCATTGATCCATATTGGCGAATTGAGAGACTGTAAGTTTTAAACGCTTATATCTTCTAAATGAGAATTTTTTAATTGTTTTGGAGCAGCTTATAGATAACAGTAAGACTAACATATTCATACTAAAAGGCAAAAAACTTCATGATTTTGATTTCATTTTCACGCAAATATTTATTAATGTCGTCAGCTTCACTGATTAATATAACAGAACTTTGTGAGATCGCGTTCATTGAATGAGTGACAGCTTTTAGTGATTATAAAGGTAGCGCTCTTTACACGCTGTCTATGCGATATAAAAAATAATTAATAGAAATTATGATGACTGACAGTGATAAATATTTATGTATCGAAATCATATATATGTCAGGAAAACATGATTCCTGGATGCATGTATGCAATATCCATGGATCACTGGATCTTTGGTAAGTTGTAAGGAACACTATATTGGGGCGTATTCCGGCGGGAAAGTGAAGTTGACGCATACCATCGATAGATGAATGCGTTTGTATCTAAAGCTTTAGAGTTGTGCTCTGGAATTCAGACGTCATTGTCTCCATTGTCTCAGACTCTAGGCCTCCAGATGTGTGTGTGTTTGTGCTGGTCAGTGTGAGTAGATCTCATGTGAGGTTCCCACACTGACTCTCTGTCTTCACATCAATGGAGCACAAAAGCATCCAGAGTCCTGAATGGAGCATTAGTGCCGCTGAAGACTCTGTTCTTCCTCACGTCACCAACCATCTGGAGGGAAACGGAGTCAGTCAGTTATCACACACTTTATGATCACAAATATGTCATGCAAATATGACATTTTCCTGCTAATTAAATTTATAATGGAATATGCAAAAATGAATGAAAAGTTTCTTAAGCACCTGATGCAAAAGCTCAGTCATTGTAAAAGTTCATGATGCGTAAAGTAAAATAAATAGTGATAGTGCTGATTCTGCTCACACTGCTGATGACATCATGTAAATGCATCATGCATGTGTGTGAATATCCATAAGTGTGTCGACTCCCTCGTGTGTGTGAAATGTTGAGGTTGTGTTGGGGTTTATGATGCTGATGACACTAGAACTGTGACTCTGTTCTCCAGAGTTTCCCACACTGAGCCACAAACACAACAATAGAAGTGTGTCTATTCACATGATAATGAGACGGACAAACACTAATAAAACCCCAGGGATTTAAACTCTAAATGGTTTTGATCTACAAGCGTTTCCCACGTCATTCCCGTTCACTTTAAAATGACTTCTGTGCAAAATGTTTACCAACATTTTTAATCTTTGTCAATTTAAAGATAAATACAGTTACACAAACTTTTGCACCCTTAAATCCAATTTTTCAGTCTCTCTTTCAAATTTTGGAGTAATTTCTTTTAATTTATTATATTATTTATATTTATTTCATTTATACATTTACAGCAATTTAGCTATAAAAGCAGCGCAGATGATTCAGTGTTTGGGAACAAAGTTCCTCCTGTGAGAACAGACACACTTCTCTCGTGTGAGTGATTTAATGTGATGAATACAGAAGTGTGTGAATGCGTGTGTGTCTGTGACTCCAGCAGAATAAAGATCTGTTAGAAAGCAGCTGCGTGTTCATTGAGCGTTGAGCATGTGGCGGCTCACATCCCACATTGTCTGTTCCAGCTCTTCCATTGGCTCCAAACTGTGGGAAACTCCTTGAAGCTCAAGCCTCACACATTCATATGGAGATTTGGGAGTATAAATAGAGGAGCTGCAGCCGGTGCAAATCAGACTCGCTCTGCACAGAGAGATCTACAGCACAGAGATCCAGACATGACACCTACAATCATCTCAAAGGAGCATCTCCCTCTCAACAACAAGGTACATTCACATCCTACTTACAGCAACATCACTGCAGCAGCTTTCACGGCTCTTCTCAATCACTGGCTTATTCCAAGGCCACTTTCCTGATGCTTTTCTGTCTTGATTTGCAGCTGAGAAAGCCAATAGTGGAGAAGATGCTCAGAGATGGTATCAACAGCAGCACCGAGCAGCTCAGGTGTCTTCTGGCTCCAGAGTTCCTCCAGCAGCAGCAGCCTGATTCCCAGCTGGACAAAGCAGATATCCTGGAGATGGCTTACATGCTGTCAGTCGAGGCTTCTCCAGGTGTGTGCGTGAGAGCGTGCACTTCCTGTCCACAGATGAGATGAAGACACAGAGCCAGAGAAGACTGCTGAAGCACTTCCAGAAGCTGCAGACATCATGTGATCAGAACAGGAGGGAAAGTGTCCTGCCTCGGCTGAGCGGCCCAGACCAGAACACCTTCAGCAAAGAGATGAATGTCAACAAGAGCGCCATCTGGGGGCCTTGGTAGAGCCTTACAGCAACAGCAGCACATACTGAACGTCTACACTAGACTCAGTGGACTGTGGCGCTTCAGCTTCTCTTTTGGAGAAAAAGTGTTTCATGAGTTCCAGTTTGGAAGAGATATTTGCACTGGAAAGTGCTCTGATGATCCGATCTTCTATGAAGACTTCCTGTCAAGAGTTCCTGATGGGAACATATACTGACGTCTATATTAGACAACATTGACTTCTACATTAAATGCATCTTGATGAGATGTGAAGGAAACACTTCCTTTATTATTTTAAAGGCCATTCATAATCTGATAGCATACTCAAGATTTGTTCTACAAGCTGATGAAGAGTTGATTTACACAGCACATGTTATATGAAATGTTATAATTTCTTGATATTAATGTGATGACAAGAATCTTGCTCCATTATTAATTATGTGCTGTTTATATGAAGTGGCTCAAATTGGGGTTATATTTAATTTCCTCTGAGACGATCTTCATAGAGAGACTTTATGATTTATATTTGATCTCTTTCTCTGATGGGAACATATACTGACGTCTATATTAGACAACATTGACTTCTACATTCTTCATGTGCTTTTATTATCGTCCTGTTTCAGGGCTGAGAGATTGAAGTTATCTAACAACATTCTCTGAATGTCTTGATCAAATATCTCTTATGATGGATTTTTATATATTAACTTTGAGATATTTGACATGTATATTTTTCCTGTTTTGGGGAAATGTTTTAACATTAATTTTTGTCTTCAGTGAAGATTTTCTATGAATGGACCTGTGATTTATTTATTAAATCTCGATTTGTTTTGATTAATATTTTTAATCTGAATTTGCTTTTATAAAAGCTGTTTATTTGACCTCAGAAATCTTTTCAATTCTTTGAAAGATTCTGTGATTGTTAAAGTTCTGTCATGTTTGATATTGTACTTTTGAGATTTTACAGTCACCGTGTGACTTTTCTGAATCTCTTAATGATCATTCTTCTCCAACTGAGAAATGTTTGTTTAATCATAAACTGCTTCAGTTCTGTGTTGAATATGTTGATGTTTTATGATGTATAAATTCTGCTCTATTGAGAGCATCAATGTCTCTTGGAGATTCTCCGAGCTCATGTTGTGATATATTATCACTCAATGTCTGAATGATGTCATTTCCTCAATGATAAAACTAATATTCATGACAATAAAATCAGTTGACCTTATTTCTGTCTCTGCATTTCGTTTTTTGAGTATATACACTCACCTAAAGGATTATTAGGAACACCTGTTCAATTTCTCATTAAAGCAATTATCTAATCAACCAATCACATGGCAGTTGCTTCAATGCATTTAGGGGTGTGGTCCTGGTCAAGACAATCTCCTGAACTCCAAACTGAATGTCAGAATGGGAAAGAAAGGTGATTTAAGCAATTTTGAGCGTGGCATGGTTGTTGGTGCCAGACGGGCCGGTCTGAGTATTTCACAATCTGCTCAGTTACTGGGATTTTCACGCACAACCATTTCTAGAGTTTACAAAGAATGGTGTGAAAAGGGAAAAACATCCAGTATGCGGCAGTCCTGTGGGCAAAAATGCCTTGTTGATGCTAGAGGTCAGAGGAGAATGGGCCGACTGATTCAAGCTGATAGAAGAGCAACTTTGACTGAAATAACCACTCGTTACAACCGAGGATTTCTGTTGAGACATTCAGATGGTAGAGTCAGAATTTGGCGTAAACAGAATGAGAACATGGATGCATCATGCCTTGTTACCACTGTGCAGGCTGGTGGTGGTGGTGTAATGGTGTGGGGGATGTTTTCTTGGCACACTTTAGGCCCCTTAGTGCCAATTGGGCATCGTTTAAATGCCACGGCCTACCTGAGCATTGTTTCTGACCATGTCCATCCCTTTATGACCACCATGTACCCATCCTCTGATGGCTACTTCCAGCAGGATAATGCACCATGTCACAAAGCTCGAATCATTTCAAATTGGTTTCTTGAACATGACAATGAGTTCACTGTACTAAAATGGCCGCCACAGTCACCAGATCTCAACCCAATATAGCATCTTTGGGATGTGGTGGAACGGGAGCTTCGTGCCCTGGATGTGCATCCCACAAATCTCCATCAACTGCGAGATGCTATCCTATCAATATGGGCCAACATTTCTAAAGAATGCTTTCAGCACCTTGTTGAATCAATGCCATGTAGAATTAAGGCAGTTCTGAAGGCGAAAGGGGGTCAAACACAGTATTAGTATGGTGTTCCTAATAATCCTTTAGGTGAGTGTATAATAGAAATAAAAAGAACGTCTCGGTTACGTATGTAACCCTCGTTCCCTGAAGGAGGGAACGGTGACGCCACGTCAGAGTACCGACGAATAGGAATCTCGCTTGTGAGAGCCAATCTACTTCGAGTGAAACTAAACGAGCCAATGCACATTGGCATGCAATGATTGCACCAGGTGCTCATGCCACGCAGCGCGGGTATAAATGAGACACAGGTGTTTGCATCAAATTAGCTTTTTGCTGAGGAGCCGAGTAGGTAGACTGGCACCCCAGCAGAGTACAGAGGACATAGCGACGGGACGTGGCGTCTCCGTTCCCTCCTTCAGGGAAGAGGGTTACATATGTAACCGAGACATTCCCATTCAGTCGGTCACTCTCGACGCCACGTCGGAGTACCGACGAATAGGCATCCCTACCAAAGCGCCATGTCCTCTGCCCCCATCCAGTGCCCTGTGTGAGCCTCCTGAGCTCTCTTACCTGATGAGACAGGGCTCACACAGAGAAGTCCATCACTGCTGTTCCGCATGACCCGTTCAGTGACTTATTGGATAACACTGGGAAAGCATGCCCTAGTGAAGGGAACGCTGCGGAGCCCACATCGTACCCCGAAGGAGTTATGTGGAGTACAATGCTGAGCCGTAGCCCGCAACGGAGAGAGGGGGATCCGTCCCACTGACGGGAAGGCTCTCCCAAGGGAAAGACACAGGCTTCCCGTAGGAGCGACCGTGGAGAAATATCGCAAGGGTCACTCATATAACCCCAGCCCAAAACCGGTTCTCAAGGATTCAGCGGCAAGGGGCCTGATGCCAGACGCTCTGCCGCGTCCGGCACCGAGGGAGATGGAGGACTCACAGAGTTTGCTTCTGGAGAATGTAAACGCCGTAGCGCAGCAAGCCGACAAGAGCCAGGGCCTCTCAGTGCTTCTACCCGTTTGAGGTGAGAACACAGGAGGAAACCGGCTCTACACGTAGGCTATAGAATCTAGCAAACGTGTTGGGTGTCAGCCAGCCCGCAGCTCTACAGATGTCTGACAGCGAGGCGCCACGTGCCAGCGCCCAGGAGGATGCAACACTTCTAGTAGAGTGTGCTCGCACCCTAAGCGGACAGGGCACACCTTGTGTTTGGTAAGCCAAGGTGATGGCATCCACTATCCAGTGGGCCATCCTCTGCTTGGAGACAGCCTTTCCCTTCTGCTGGCCTCCGTGACAGACAAAGAGCTGATCTGAGGTCCTGAAGCTTTGAGTTCTATCCACGTAAATCCGCAGAGCACGGACGGGACAGAGCAAAGCTAGGGCTGGGTCTGCCTCCTTCGGGGGTAGCGCTTGCAGGTTCACCGCCTAGTCCCTGAAGGGGTCTCAGTACCAAGTAGGGGTCACCCGGCCCAAACTCTAGGCACGATTCTTCGACCGAAAATGCCTGCAGGTCCCCTACCCTCTTGATGGAGGCCAGTACGGCCAACGGCAAAGTCTTCATAGACAGAATCTTTAGCTCTGCTGACCGCAAAGGCTCAAATGGGGCATTCTGAAGTGCTCGGAGCACCAGAGCAAGATCCCAAGAGGGTATGGAGGGAGGTCGAGGAGGATTTAACCGTCTCGCCCCCCTGAGGAACCTGATGACCAGGTCGTGCTTCCCAATTGCCTTACCTTCTACGTGGTCGTGATAGGCGGATATTGCAGCAACATAGACCTTGAGGGTGGAGGGCGACAGCCTATGCTCCAACCCTTGTTGCAGGAAGGAAAGCACAGACGCGATCGAACATCTTCGGGGGTCTTCTCGGCTGCGATCTCCGCACGCAGGACATGGGCATCTGCGGCGTTCACCAAAGTGAAGCGGACGCACTTGAACCTGGGGGGGGCGCCGGGTGAACTGAATCGTGTAGCCGAGCCTGATGGTCCAAATGAACCAGCAAGACGGACTGGGGAGCGCTAGCCAGGCTCGCAGAGACCGTGCAAGCGGGACCAAAGGGACCATCGGCATACCCACCATGGGGCAGTGAGATACACACCTCGTGGATGGCCCACCGCGTTCCAACAGCAGCTCTACTGGCTGCGAAGTGCGGGAGGGGTGAGGGTTCCCCTGGGGTTGGGTCCCTGGAGGAAGCGTGCTCACCGTAACCCTCAGATCACCCATGCTACTGCCTGAAGTAACCCTCTGTGGAGGATTAGATCGAGGCAGAGGCACGGGGACTCCACCCCTCGTGAGATGGAGTCTCGACCGCAACTCCGAGATGGTCATGTTCCCGCAGTGAGAACATGAGTCATCCACCAGCGCTGCCTCAGCGTGCTGAACGCCCAAACACGAGATACAGCGCTTGTGACCATCCCTCGGTGACAGATAACCACCGCATCCAGAAACACACAGATAGAATGTCATCATGAAAAGGACACAAGCTCTATCTGTGTTGCTCTTTTAGAAGGACGCTCTCCTTGGTGCTGAAGCACGCAGGGGGAGGGGTCGCGGCGACACAGTCAGGGAATAGTGCAGCCTGACGTGCGCGCTCTCTCAGACGAAGGCGCTCTCTTACCAGCCGTAAGAACGGCTTTTCAGCGCTCTCCACCTAGCGCACCAAACCAGCTGTGAGAACAGCCTTTGTGTTTGCTCAGTGAGAAAAAAGAGAGACACGCTGAGAAAAAAGAGAGACACGACCCGCTGCAGTGCCATCACACCAACACCAACTGAAGAGATCGCTTCCAAAAGGGCAGGCTTCTTTTCAGTCAGGACTGCGAAGTAGAGAGCGATATCTGGCTGAACCATCTACCACTCGGCTCCGAAGCAAAAAGCTAATTTGATGCAAACACCTGTGTCTCATTTATACCCGCGCTGCGTGGCATGAGCACCTGATGCAATCATTGCATGCCAGTGTGCATTGGCTCGTTTAGTTTCACTCGAAGTAGATTGGCTCTCGCGAGCGAGATTCCTATTCGCCGGTACTCCGACGTGGCGTCGAGAGTCACCGACTGAATGGGAACTTAAAATATTCAGATGAAACTTGAGTTTGGAGTATTAATACTTCATAATATGCTAATATGCATAATATGCTATAATATAATACTTCTATGTGTATTTTAATCAAATATTTATCATCATAAATATTAATTCATATACTTTGCCATATTTGGATGCCATAAATCGAGTGCTTTAAATGTCTGTTGTGATGTTTAATATGAATATTAACATGATTTGGTTATTTTGGATGTGTCTTCTTATCGTATGTAACCCATAATCATGATCATTTCATTATAACTGTCGGATCTAGTGAAAATGACCTAATATTGATGGAATATTGTTTTAAATCAATATTTCCTGTCCATATTTATATATCTCTGGTGAGCGCCGTGTTCGCTCTGTGCTGGGGTTTATTTTGCCCACAAATGATATAAATATATGTTCATACATCTGATTTGAAAATAGATATCTCATGAAGATTAGATCATTGTTCTTATCACATTCACTGGTTCTGCTGAAGTTACAGCTCCAGTGAGAGGTGTGTGTGTGTGTGTGTGTGTGTGTGTGTGTGTGTGTGTGTAACTGTGTATCGTAGTGTAATGAAGTGAATGAACAAAGTGTTGCTGATTTTAATGCTTGATTTAAAAACTCACTTCTAATTCATATTTCAACAAGTGTTGAGCATCAGAGGCGTGAGAAAGCTTGTAGGGAATCTGTCCTGCATTAAGACTCACTATCATGTGAATAGACACACTTCTATTGTTGTGTTTGTGAGTCACAGTTCTAGTGTCATCAGCATCATAAACCCCAACACAACCTCAATATTTCACACACACGAGGGAGTCGACACACTTACGGATATTCACACACATGCACAAGCTTGACAAGATGGTCTGATGGTGTCACTCATGATGTCATCAGCAGTGTGAGCAGAATCAGCACTATCACTATTTATTTTCCTCATCAACTTCTACAATGACTGAGCTTTTGCATCAGGTGCTTAAGAAACTTTTCATTCATTTTTGCATATTCCATAATAAATTTAATATGCAGGAAAATGTCATATTTGCATGACATATTTGTGATCATAAAGTGTGTGATAACTGACTGACTCCGTTTCCCTCCAGATGGTTGGTGACGTGAGGAAGAACAGAGTCTTCAGCGGCACTAATGCTCCATTCAGGACTCTGGATGCTTTTGTGCTCCATTGATGTGAAGACAGAGAGTCAGTGTGGGAACCTCACATGAGATCTACTCACACTGACCAGCACAAACACACACACATCTGCCTCATCATGAGTGTGTGACGTCACTGCTAAACATCATAAATCAGGAAACTAAATATCTGCATTTTACTTCTGCACACACACATTGTATTTCATTATTCAGTATTTTTTGTATTATTCTATAATTCTTGTTCCTCTCTTTCTGTAAAGTTTAAACTTTATTCTTAACAGAAGATTAACCAAATTGCTGTACATTTTGTTTTTAAATGCACTCCATAAAGTATGATTTGACTTGATCTAATTGGTTATACAGTTTTATATACAGAATGCGTTTAATAATATTCTAGTTTGATATTAAACTTAGAAATGCAAATGAAAACTGCTCATTTATAAGCACACAGTAATTGAGATGAGATGTGCAGGAATGATGTGATGTTGAAATCCCCATATGTGGACTGAGATGATGCAGGTGTCACTGACGCCACGTGTGTCTAATGATGAGCATGTGCAGCTTCAGTGACACTGATGTGAGCATGAGCTCTCTACAGGTCAGCACTTTCCCAGATTCTCCCCTGAGACACTGATAGAGGATCATTGAGCATGTGGCGGCCCACATCCCTCATTGTCTGTTCCAGCTCTTCCATTGGCTCCAAACTGTGAGAAACTCCTTGAAGCTCAAGCCTCACACATTCATATGGAGATTTGGGAGTATAAATAGAGGAGCTGCAGCCAGTGCAAATCAGACTCGCTCTGCACAGAGAGATCTACAGCACAGAGATCCAGACATCACACCTACAATCATCTCAAAGGAGCATCTCCCTCTCAACAACAAGGTACATTCACATCCTACTTACAGCAACATCACTGCAGCAGCTTTCACGGCTCTTCTCAATCACTGGCTTATTCCAAGGCCACTTTCCTGATGCTTTTCTGTCTTGATTTGCAGCTGAGAAAGCCAATAGTGGAGAAGATGCTCAGAGATGGTATCAACAGCAGCATCGAGCAGCTCAAGTGTCTTCTGGCTCCAGAGTTCCTCCAGCAGCAGCAGCCTGATTCCCAGCTGGACAAAGCAGATATCCTGGAGATGGCTTACATGCTGTCAATCGAGGCTTCTCCAGGTGTGTGCGTGAGAGCGTGCACTTCCTGTCCACAGATGAGATGAAGACACAGAGCCAGAGAAGACTGCTGAAGCACTTCCAAAAGCTGCAGACATCATGTGATTAGAACAGGAGGGAAAGTGTCCTGCCTCGGCTGAGCGGCCCAGACCAGAACACCTTCAGCAAAGAGATGAATGTCAACAAGAGCGCCATCTGGGGGCCTTGGTAGAGCCTTACAGCAACAGCAGCACATACTGAACGTCTACACTAGACTCAGTGGACTGTGGCGCTTCAGCTTCTCTTTTGGAGAAAAAGTGTTTCATGAGTTCCAGTTTGGAAGAGATATTTGCACTGGAAAGTGCTCTGATGATCCGATCTTCTATGAAGACTTCCTGTCAAGAGTTCCTGATGGGAACATATACTGACGTCTATATTAGACAACATTGACTTCTACATTAAATGCATCTTGATGAGATGTGAAGGAAACACTTCCTTTATTATTTCAAAGGCCATTCATAATCTGATAGCATACTCAAGATTTGTTCTACAAGCTGATGAAGAGTTGATTTACACAGCACATGTTATATGAAATGTTATAATTTCTTGATATTAATGTGAGGACAAGAATCTTGCTCCATTATTAATTATGTGCTGTTTATATGAAGTGGCTCAAATCGGGGTTATATTTAATTTCCTCTGAGACGATCTTCATAGAGAGACTTTATGATTTATATTTGATCTCTTTCTCTGATGGGAACATATACTGACGTCTATATTAGACAACATTGACTTACATTAGATAAATCTCCAAGAGATGTGAAGAAAACTATTTCTTTATTATTTTAAAGACTGTTTATAATCAGTTTGATTTAACATACTCAAGCTTTGTCCTTAAAGCGGATCAATTCACACAGAAAATTAGATGAAATGTTATAATTTCTTGATATTAATGCGATGCGTTATAAACTCTGTGCTGTTTATATGAAGTGGCTCAAATTGGGCTCATATTTGTCTCCCTCAGAGATTACCATTTTACAGAGACTTTATGATTCATATTTGATCTTTTCCTCTTTGGTCTATAATAGATCATATTCATATCCACCCTGTTTTAAGGGTTTGTAAGTGTTTGTTGGTTCTCAGCGCTCTCTGAATCTTCTCCTGTACTGTATACAGCCGTCATTGTTCCTTCTGTGAAGGGTTATATTCTCATGGCAAACTTTGTCATATTGGCATTTGTCATTTTATTTGATCACGTGATCATTTGTGTCTTTCTGTGAAGGCAATTGAAGTTAAAACACTAAAGCAGTTCAGTGAATGTATTTCTGCTGCGAAATAAAACAATCAACTGAACACCTGACATCTTCTGTGATTATTAATGTCATTATATCTTAAATGACAGTTCTTCTTCTTTGTCTTGAATGAAAATATGGCAAAATAACAAACGTCCTCCTCAAAAATAGTCTCCATGTTTCCACATTTTTCACTCAATTTCTCTATCATGAAAACGCTGCAAACTCAGAGTTTTAAAGGCTCTCAATAACCCGTATCAGCCGGCTTTACTTTATCGGTTTAATAAAACACCTTACTCACCTGTTGATCTCCGCGTGACTGCGTCATTTCAAATCCCTCAGTTCTCGCTTGTTTCTTGTTTTATTACGAGCTCTGTCTCGTTCTCTTTTCTCCAGCAGACGCTCCTCTGTTCGCCGTTTGTTTAAACGGGTGATTCTCCGGAGGTTGGAGATTTAGTGGCTCCATGTCAACCTTTCTCGTTGTACAACTAAAATCTGACCTCCCACACCAGACACGCGTCAAAGCAGCCGGGGTCATGACAAATCGGTTCTCCCCAAAATGTCAGTTAATGATTACTCTTAGTATAGGCTATACGAATGATATATTTTGTCAATTTGTCACAACACCTGGGGTGCTTCTCAATTCTTATTTGTGCATCCTCGTTTCCTTTCCTAGCTTCCTTTCCTCGTGTCGTATCTCCACTCCTTAAGGATGCGAGGTAAGGACGCAAGGAAAAGACGCGAGGACGGAGGAATTGAATCAAGTGAAATTATATGTCCTCGCTCCCTTTAGCGTCACTTCAAAGCGTCGTCCATTGATGATGACTCCACACCGCTGGATTTAGCTTGCACGTCGGGATTCTTGAACATTACAGATAATCATTTAAATATTGCAGTAGTTTCAACCTCCACAAAATACCACATTTGTCCATATTTTATTTATTATTAACAATTAATTATTCCCAGTTATTAACTGCTTTTTATGTGTTGTATAGTAGGCTATTAGTTTGTTTAATTTTCTTGTGCTTTGATATAATTCTGCAACTGTCCTACAGTTGTTGTTATTTGACATACATTTGTGTCTTGTACATGTAAACATAATAATAATAATTAATAAACTGTGGCAAGATGTGAAGGGGGAGGAGTATTAATAAGTGCATCACGTTTAGTCGATAAAACACTTCCGCAAAGGATACACCTGTGTATTCCCGCTCATGACTCCTCAGGAAGCCTCGTCACTCCTCCATCCTCGACTCCTTGCGGTGCAATTAGAGAGTTGAGATGTCCAACAAGATGTCTGAGCTCGATCGGTTTCCGGGTCATAGGATGGAGGACGGAGGAGCGAGGAAACGAGGAGGGATATTGAGGCCCTGTCCCAAATGGCACCCTAAACCCTCAAGGTCTTCCTTTGAGTCTGCACTTTCACGGCGTATTGCCGCTTTGACTGCCGGGTAGAAGTCCTTAGCGTAGCTCGCGAACTTGCGGGCTCAGCTGAAGTGCGCATTGATGCTGCAAAGGGGGCGCTCACGAGCACACTTCTTTAAGCTTAAATGACGAATGGGACACCCTACAGTCTTGTGGACTTAACGGACATGCGCACGCAGCGGCCATTGTAAGTCCACAAGACCGAAAGTGCACATGAAGTTTGCCATTTGGGACAGGGCCTGAGAAGCACCCCAGAGCAACTTTACTCTATTTACGGATATGACGAGACACACGGGCGAGTGACGCATGTACGCATTTTCCTGTGAAAACCATCCCATCAAGTCTAAAATATGATATTTTTTTCCATCACCATGTCACTCTGTGCTAATGCATAAAAGTTGCAGATTATTTTTCTTTTCTTAAAAAAAGAATATAAAAAATCTGGACATTAATAATGATTATCCTACGATTAGGCCTAATAGTTTTATAGGGTGCTTGAATCGATTGGCAGCCCTAATATTTTAAGTTTTAATTTCCATTTTATAGGTTTTATAAAGTACCTTCTGGAACTGGTTTAATACATGAACTCCAGATCGAGGAATCACTGACTTAAAATGCACTTATGATAGTTAATGCATTTAATGCATGAGTAAAATGATCAAATGCGTTTCTGTGTTCTAACTGAGAGCAGAAACATGGCATATTTTATATGTAAGAGCCTGACCTGTTATTGAGCAGGAAACCTTCATAACACACATCAAATAAGAGACAGAAATGTAAAATGTAAAAAAAGGAGCTACTTTTATTTTCTATCTTTTGAACGCAGTTGTCCATTTGTATGGCTTGAGATCATTGTTGAATCGCAATACTTATATAGAACAACATTTTCTCTATTAAAGGAGTTTTGGGTTAAAATCTCTTCATGTAGTTTAAATGAAAACAGCATTCATTTACAAACACAAAGATTAAGATATTGCAGTGTAACTGCCAGAAATAATGCATATAATGCATAAAAACAGCATTTGCAAAAACAAAAATATACAAATATTCTTTTGAGCAAGAAATATAAATCCAAATGTAACAATCATTAAGACAAAGTTATATACACAAAGTTAAGGCATTAGTGAGAGATTTTCAAAAGAAAATCTTAAGTCTTCTTTATGTTCAGTCTTTCTTCTAAGAACGGTTTGTGTGAAGAGTTTTCCGGGTGATTCTTCATCATTCTTCAGAGCACAACGCTGCTACATCCTCTGTGTGATCCGGGAAAAGACGCAGGAAGTCACGGGAATATTTGGAGTAGCCGTCATGGGAAATTAAAACTCGTTTGAGGGTGATGAAGGACACGGCCCTCTCCAGAAGATCTGAGGTGTGGATGCCGTTCTGAAGATACTCTCCAAGAGCAGATCTGAGCTTCTCCAAACTGTTGCCACACTTTCTTTCCAAACATGTAAGAACGCATCTGAAAACAACAACACGATCACTTTAGTTCATGAACACTGAATAAAACACCAGAAGATAATGCTTCATGCATCCATGAGTTTCTGAAGATCTCACCTTGCGTGTTGAACATGTTGAGTCTTGATGCTGCTCTGGAAAGACACGTCCATGTAGGTCGCCATGACTGTGTTGAAGCTCAAGCTCAGTTTGGACTGAAGTGTCTTCACTGTGAAATGTCGTCTCTTCTTCAGCTTCCATTTATACTCACACACCTCACTCCTCTCAGCCAATCAGAAGCCTCTGAGTTTTGAACAATCCTGTGATGACGAGTGAATCGGTGGGATGTTCTCCTCACTGCCATCTGCCAGTAAGGTCACTTATATTCATCTTTATGAATGTGGGGACGCAGGGCATTTCAGGTTCCCACAAGATGCTCAAATCAAGAGTTCTGCAGTTGCAGCTCAACTTCTACAGTCAATGTGCTCTGAAAATCTGTTTTAAAACAATAACAATGCAAAGAAAATACATTTAAGTACAAGTTTAAGCTTTATTGTCTGTAAGTGTATATTATAGAATTTCAAACAAAATGCAAAGGCTAAAAAAGTTCATCTACAATTTTATTTAGGTTTCGGCTTAATTTCTATCATAGTTCTTTAGTGCATCATAAACACTGGATTTGAAAGTACAAGAGAGTTAAAAATTAATACAGATGGTTTTTGGTCTTGTGGACTCTTGAACATCTCACATGCTATTCCCATGTGAAACTACAGGATAAAGCCTGTGCATGTGTGTGAATATCCATAAGTGTGTCGACTCCCTCGTGTGTGTGAAATATTGAGGTTGTGTTGGGGTTTATGATGCTGATGACACTAGAACTGTGACTCTGTTCTCCAGAGTTTCCCACACTGAGCCACAAACACAACAATAGAAGTGTGTCTATTCACATGATAATGAGACGGACAAACACTAATAAAACCCCAGGGATTTAAACTCTAAATGGTTTTGATCTACAAGCGTTTCCCACGTCATTCCCGTTCACTTTAAAATGACTTCTGTGCAAAATGTTTACCAACATTTTTAATCTTTGTCAATTTAAAGATAAATACAGTTACACAAACTTTTGCACCCTTCAATCCAATTTTTCAGTCTCTCTTTCAAATTTTGGAGTAATTTCTTTTAATTTATTATATTATTTATATTTATTTCATTTATACATTTACAGCAATTTAGCTATAAAAGCAGCGCAGATGATTCAGTGTTTGGGAACAAAGTTCCTCCTGTGAGAACAGACACACTTCTCTCGTGTGAGTGATTTAATGGGATGAATACAGAAGTGTGTGAATGCGTGTGTGTCTGTGACTCCAGCAGAATAAAGATCTGTTAGAAAGCAGCTGCGTGTTTATTGAGCGTTGAGCATGTGGCGGCTCACATCCCTCATTGTCTGTTCCAGCTCTTCCATTGGCTCCAAACTGTGGGAAACTCCTTGAAGCTCAAGCCTCACACATTCATATGGAGATTTGGGAGTATAAATAGAGGAGCTGCAGCCGGTGCAAATCAGACTCGCTCTGCACAGAGAGATCTACAGCACAGAGATCCAGACATGACACCTACAATCATCTCAAAGGAGCATCTCCCTCTCAACAACAAGGTACATTCACATCCTACTTACAGCAACATCACTGCAGCAGCTTTCACGGCTCTTCTCAATCACTGGATTATTCCAAGGCCACTTTCCTGATGCTTTTCTGTCTTGATTTGCAGCTGAGAAAGCCAATAGTGGAGAAGATGCTCAGAGATGGTATCAACAGCAGCATCGAGCAGCTCAAGTGTCTTCTGGCTCCAGAGTTCCTCCAGCAGCAGCAGCCTGATTCCCAGCTGGAGAAAGCAGATATCCTGGAGATGACACTCAACTTCCTGGAACGCCACCGTTACGGCTCACATGCTGTCAATCAAGGCTTCTCCAGGTGTGTGCGTGAGAGCGTGCACTTCCTGTCCACAGATGAGATGAAGACACAGAGCCAGAGAAGACTGCTGAAGCACTTCCAGAAGCTGCAGACATCATGTGATCAGAACAGGAGGGAAAGTGTCCTGCCTCGGCTGAGCGGCCCAGACCAGAACACCTTCAACAAAGAGATGAATGTCAACAAGAGCGCCATCTGGAGGCCTTGGTAGAGCCTTACAGCAACAGCAGCACATACTGAACGTCTACACTAGACTCAGTGGACTGTGGCGCTTCAGCTTCTCTTTTGGAGAAAAAGTGTTTCATGAGTTCCAGTTTGGAAGAGATATTTGCACTGGAAAGTGCTCTGATGATCCGATCTTCTATGAAGACTTCCTGTCAAGAGTTCCTGATGGGAACATATACTGACGTCTATATTAGACAACATTGACTTCTACATTAAATGCATCTTGATGAGATGTGAAGGAAACACTTCCTTTATTATTTTAAAGGCCATTCATAATCTGATAGCATACTCAAGATTTGTTCTACAAGCTGATGAAGAGTTGATTTACACAGCACATGTTATATGAAATGTTATAATTTCTTGATATTAATGTGATGACAAGAATCTTGCTCCATTATTAATTATGTGCTGTTTATATGAAGTGGCTCAAATCGGGGTTATATTTAATTTCCTCTGAGACGATCTTCATAGAGAGACTTTATGATTTATATCTCTTTCTCTGATGGGAACATATACTGACGTCTATATTAGACAACATTGACTTCTACATTCTTCATGTGCTTTTATTATCGTCCTGTTTCAGGGCTGAGAGATTGAAGTTATCTAACAACATTCTCTGAATGTCTTGATCAAATATCTCTTATGATGGATTTTTATATATTAACTTTGAGATATTTGACATGTATATTTTTCCTGTTTTGGGGAAATGTTTTAACATTAATGTTTGTCTTCAGTGAAGATTTTCTATGAATGGACCTGTGATTTATTTATTAAATCTCGATTTGTTTTGATTAATATTTTTAATCTGAATTTGCTTTTATAAAAGCTGTTTATTTGACCTCAGAAATCTTTTCAATTCTTTGAAAGATTCTGTGATTGTTAAAGTTCTGTCATGTTTGATATTGTACTTTTGAGATTTTACAGTCACCGTGTGACTTTTCTGAATCTCTTAATGATCATTCTTCTCCAACTGAGAAATGTTTGTTTAATCATAAACTGCTTCAGTTCTGTGTTGAATATGTTGATGTTTTATGATGTATAAACTCTGCTCTATTGAGAGCATCAATGTCTCTTGGAGATTCTCCGAGCTCATGTTGTGATATATTATCACTCAATGTCTGAATGATGTCATTTCCTCAATGACAAAACTAATATTCATGACAATAAAATCAGTTGACCTTATTTCTGTCTCTGCATTTTGTTTTTTGAGTATATATAATAGAAATAAAAAGAACTTAAAATATTCAGATGAAACTTGAGTTTGGAGTATTAATACTTCATAATATGCTAATATGCATAATATGCTATAATATAATACATCTATGTGTATTTTAATCAAATATGTATCATCATAAATATTAATTTACTTTGCCATATTTGGATGCCATAAATTGAGGGATTTAAATGTCTGTTGTGATGTTTAATATGAATATTAACATGATTTGGTTATTTTGGATGTGTCTTCTTATCGTATGTAACCCATAATCATGATCATTTCATTATAACTGTCGGATCTAGTGAAAATGACCTAATATTGATGGAATATTGTTTTAAATCAATATTTCCTGTCCATATTTATATATCTCTGGTGAGCGCCGTGTTCGCTCTGTGCTGGGGTTTATTTTGCCCACAAATGATATAAATATATGTTCATACTTCTGATTTGAAAATAGATATCTCATGAAGATTAGATCATTGTTCTCATCACATTCACTGGTTCTGCTGAAGTTACAGCTCCAGTGAGAGGTGTGTGTGTGTGTGTGTGTGTAACTGTGTATCATAGTGTAATCAAGTGAATGAACAAAGTGTTGCTGATTTTAATGCTTGATTTAAAAAACTGTTTTCTAATTCATGTTTATTTCAACAAGTGTTGAGCATCAGAGGCGTGAGAAAGCTTGTAGGGAATCTGTCCTGCATTAAGACTCATTATCATGTGAATAGACACACTTCTATTGTTGTGTTTGTGGCTCAGTGTGGGAAACTCTGGAGAACAGAGTCACAGTTCTAGTGTCATCAGCATCATAAACCCCAACACAACCTCAATATTTCACACACACGAGGGAGTCGACACACTTACGGATATTCACACACATGCACGAGCTTGACAAGATGGTCTGATGATGTCACTCATGATGTCATCAGCAGTGTGAGCAGAATCAGCACTATCACTATTTATTTTCCTCTATGCATCATCAACTTCTACAATGACTGAGCTTTTGCATCAGGTGCTTAAGAAACTTTTGTCATCTAAACACAAACATCTCTCACAAATGCAACTGAAATCTTATTTGATGCTAAAAAAAGAAGCTAATACAAAGTTATTTTTGCATATTCCATAATAAATTTAATATGCAGGAAAATGTCATATTTGCATGACATATTTGTGATCATAAAGTGTGTGATAACTGACTGACTCCGTTTCCCTCCAGATGGTTGGTGACGTGAGGAAGAACAGAGTCTTCAGCGGCACTAATGCTCCATTCACGACTCTGGATGCTTTTGTGCTCCATTGATGTGAAGACAGAGAGTCAGTGTGGGAACCTCACATGAGATCTACTCACACTGACCAGCACAAACACACACACATCTGCCTCATCATGAGTGTGTGACGTCACTGCAGCGATGATAATGATGAAGATAAACACTAAATATCTGTATTTTACTTCTGTGGAAAGACTTGAAATGTTGAACTTTATGCACACACACATTGTATTTCATTATTCAGTATTTTTTGTATTATTCTATGATTCTTGTTCCTCTCTTTCTGTAAAGTTTAAACTTTATTCTTAACAGAAGATTAACCAAATTGCTGTACAATTTGTTTTTAAATGCACTCCATAAAGTATGATTTGACTTGATCTAATTGGTTATACAGTTTTATATACAGAATGGATTTTAATAATATGACGCCACGTGTGTCTAATGATGAGCGTGTGCAGCTTCAGTGACACTGATGTGAACATGAGCTCTCTACAGGTCAGCACTTTCCCAGATTCTCCCGAGACACTGATAGAGGATCATTGAGCATGTGGCGGCCCACACCCCTCATTGTATACATTGTATTCAATATTATATACAACCTCATGTCATTTTTAAAAGACTTTATTATTATCCTTATCATGGCTACAACAATCATTTACCTAAGATCACAAAAATTTTTTTTTTCCATTTTTGGGATTTCTTGTTCTCTTTTGTCTTCTGTGAAGACTTTATCAAAGTCATTATGGACACATTTTACAGTATCTATAAAAAATAATCTCTTTTGATTAAAAGGGTACAATAATCATTTTCAGCTTGGAAAAATATTTATACTGTTAAGTACTTTTCTGACTTTTTCTTCCATGAAGCCACAAGCCGTAATATGATGCAAATGTACTTGAAAGTCTTTTATAAAGAAATGCGGTCATTCCTGAACCATGTTCCTGTGTGATTTGGAGAATTCTTCAAACGAAATGTTGTGATATATTATCACTGAATGAATGCAGATATTGAAAATAAAACAAAAACTTCATTATGTTTCCTCATGTTTCCATGTAAACTGAACCTACACTGACAAAACACCAATAATAATAATAGAGTATACTATAAGCATTCGTAAAATATGAGTTAAGACAGTTTTATTAACCAGATTTTAACACTACTATAACAAAGTCATAATTTCCCAACTGTATTTTCAAGAGATAGAAGGTTAAAACAGCAAGAACTGATTTATAAGAAAGTTACGTAAATGTCATGTGATGACACACAAGTTTCAACATCAACATTAAATCATGTTAAAATGACTAAAGGGATAGACGTATAAGCTGCGTCTCAATTTAAATATACAGACAGCATTTCTGGGCATTCGATTAGTTCAGGAAAGATGCCCAGAAAAGCTGTCTAGGTAGATCTCTTCAAACATGGAATGGTGTAGTAATTATAATTATATAAATATATATTAAACAACTGTTTTTGGTCTAATCTAAGTTTAGAAATCGATACTGTCTGCAGGACACGGGTCTGTATCTGCATAGCTTTTCAACTCAGCGGTTGGTATGCGTCCCTGAGCGTTCACTACAAAAATAACATTTACTGCTTATTTACACACTGTAAAATCATATATTGTTACTTTTAAAAGAGCCTTTCATCCAAAGCATCTTTAAGAGCACAAACTGTATGAACTGTGATGTCTGTGATTATGTTTGTAGCTGAGATACTTAACCTTTAGCCAACCACTACAGCACATATTAAAGATATATCATTAAAGAGTCATGTTTTAGGACAGTTTCTTGTTGCTGTTGATTCCTGTGTTCTGTTGTGTGATGATGAAGTCCATGATGAGCTGGGCGGATTTCCTCGGACGCTCCATCACTACAGAATGACCACAGTTGTCCAGCAAATGAACCTGGGATCCTGAAACGGCTTCGGCCAGAACTGAAGCCCCGGACACGTCTAACACCTGTAGGATACAGAATGATCATTAATGGTAATTGAATGCATTTTTCAATGGCTGATTCTTAAACGAACACCCATAACTCTACATATGTGATTACAACATGTTTTGTGCCCACATTGCTCAAAATGTTCTGGAGTTGAATGTCAGAGAAAAACATCTAATAACTTTGCCATATTTCCTTACACCACACCACATTATTTAGATATTCTTGTACTTTTTTTTAAACTGTTTTGATTTTCTGGTTTCTAAAACATGTTAACGTAGTTATGCATGAGCTATACGATGGCTTTGCACCATTACTATCCAAGTAACTGTAAAACTAGGGTGTGTTAGTAAAAGTGCAACAGTATCCGTCCACATTTTCAGTGGCCTTGGTTCCGGAAGTAGGCTATTTTTCCCATTAATTTTTTCCCATAGGGTTTAAAAAAAAAAAAAGTCTTCATTATAAGCCATGAACCAAACCAAACAGCTACGAGCTGATTCACAACATTACTTGGATTTGAAGCCACAAAGCTTTAATGAGGGAAAGAACTACAATCCCATGAAGCACTGCCAATGATATAATCAAAATAAAAACAATGTATAAATATAAAACTATTGATTTAAAGATGTTGGTGATATGATGTATATAGAATTAATATATTTCACATTTATTGCACTCACACTGTAACACACACACAGTACATACATACACATACATACATACATACACACATACACACACACGCACACACACACACGCACGCGCGCGCACACACACATAAACATATACATACATACACACGAATAAACACACACACACGCAAACACAGTACATACATACTTACACACACATACATACATACACATACACACACACACACACAAAAATATACATACATACACACGAATAAACACACATACATACATATACATGTTTTGATACTCTGATTGGTGGAGATTTCTCTGCAGAATCATGGGTAATGTAGTTTTTCACCAGGAATTCTGCTGTTAAAATTTTTTTTTTTATTTGTGCTGATGTATTTAACAAAAGCTTATACCATCGATTAAGAACCTTGTAACTCACAGTCGGTCTGTCTTTAAAGCTTTATAAGTTATCGTTCACAATCAGTTTGAAATCAGTTTTGCCTTCCAGAACCCGACTGACCAAATAAAGTATGTCCGTACCTGGTCGTTTTTCCCCCAAATAACTTGCAGAGGAGTTGAGATGAGATGCATGTTCTCATGTAAAGAGTGTCTGGATTTTTCTCCAACAAGCTCCATAAAACCTGCAGAAAATATTGAGAGTTGCTGACAAGATACAGAGAGTAAGTGAAAACAACACTAGCGATACTCACACTCTCGGTAGAAGTCATTGTTTGGAATGCGAACGTCAACCAGACCTTGAAGAATCTAAGAAAACAGTCATTAGCAACTGATTCAGTGTTCAAACTCTCGTACGCAGAATCAATGTACATGAACAAACCTGTTTAGGAATCTTAAAGCGCACGTAGGAACACAGTCTGAGCATCTCCTCCATCTCCTCTGGCGTGGAGGGGATCAGCGGGATCCCGTCACTGTCCTGACTTTTCTCCAGTTCCCTCAAACGCTGAACAAACATACTTTCAGTGGGATACTGAAGACCTGCGAATCCAAGAAACACTTGAGTTTCATTTAGGGATTGAGATAATGTTGTTCAGAGGTGTGTATTCTTTCCTGGGAGACTGTAATGATAACAGAATGTAACTATATTAATCGCCCAGCAATTTATGTGAAGTTGGATATATAAGTATTTGCATACATACAGTATATTCACGTAGGTAAACATATACAATATAGCAAATCTCAACTGCTTGATTGCTTCTATCATCACAAAATGTAAACCATATTCTCTCCCAGTACCAATGTTAAGATGTTAAGATATTATAAACATTAACATCATGATTTCTGCTTTTTAAAGCAGCTTTGAAACAATGTGCATTCTGAAAAGCTCTATATAAATAAATTTGACGCCTTAAAACAAATTTAAATGACATAATTAAATTTTATAGCTATTTTTAGCTAATTTGCATGTCCTCAATCAGAACCATCACATTTAGACCTGGTTTCACAGACAGGGCTTAGATTAAACCAGGATTAGGCCTTAGTTCAATTAGGACATTCACCCTCCTAAACTTCAAGGACCCTGATCAGGGTCCGGAATGACGTCATCAAGTATATACTTAATATTTATACCACTGTATATGAGTATGGGGAGACTTTAGATTTGGGTAGGCAGAAATTACATAAAAAAAGGTAATATTCCTCCCTTCAGATCCATTTGAATAAATCTTGTATACAACGTGATACAGATTTTTTTCCACTATTTGCTGCCATCTAGTGGAAACAGCCAAAACTGTCTGCAGGGTGCTAGAACACACAGGGCCTAAATCTAAAAAGCGCCTCTTTTTTGGGGGTTTATTACAGCTCAGACAACATATACTTAGATGTTTATCACTTTTAGCAGTGTTTCATGTGACTTCAAAGGGTTTCCTGTAAAATGACACCAAAATTGTGTATTTAGACCACTGTATGTGGGTATGGGAAACTTTTCAATTTGGGTAGGCCAAATCCAGGCGGAAATCCCCAGAGCTTTTATAAACGTGCCTTGGAAAAAAACATTACTGGTGTGCATCTTGAGACGAAATAATGCCACTGACATATTTTAAGATCTGTCAGTGCAAGTTGCTTTCAGTTAAAACAGCTTTTAGTCTGGGACTAGCTGAAGCCTCGTCTGTGAAACCGGGGGTTAATGTGTTACTTAGAATAAAAAAAAAATAATTTCAAAGCATAATTCCAGCAATATTTAAATAGTTTTGTAATGTCATGTAAACCATGTCATCCATATTTTTCTAAAATGTTTAATGCATTTTCAGAGAAAAAAGCAGAATTTGTTTTTGTTCCTCACATTGTGTTCACACACTGACTTTAAAACTTTTTCTAAAAACCTTTTTCGGCCATCATATTTGAGGGAGTTGCATCATAAAAAATGTCAAACTGAAGTAACCTCTTCTTACAGTCTTTATCAGTATTTTATAGTTTACACACTGTATTTACATTTTTTTTGGCACAAAGTACATGTCATAGGATACTAACATGGTATTTTGGGCCTGGCATTGCAAAATAAGATTTCTTGAAAGTTCAGAAGTGACCTTTTGAAATTAAAGGATAAAAACAAAACAAAAAAATGTTCCTGACATTTCCTAAGAATGGGCCGTTTGCTCCAAATGTTGAAATGTCCCTTGATGAACTATTACTGACTCAAACTGATGTTGAGGTACTGGGTCAGACACAACAACAACAATACACACACACACACACTCATGTCTGGTTTACTATCTTTGTGGGGACTCACCATAGACGTAATGGTTTTTATACTGTACAAACTGTAGGGTACAACGGGGCTAAAGGCACACCTTAAGAAAAATTAACTTTTCATTACTCCCATAGTGTATGATTGAGAAAAGATATACGTGTTTGTATTGAACATTGATGAATATTAGATCAAATTAGCGCAGAATCAACTTTGCGCTGCTATCCGCGATCACGTCAAGGATCAGACAAATTTCCACGTGCATCTTGAAAAGCGGATGTTTTGGAAAGTCCGTGGAGCCATTAGCCCCGTTGTACACTATATTCTCTCCCCTTACAATAACCTAATCCCTAAACCTGCCCATCACACAAAACTTTCTGCATTTTTACATTTTACATTCTGTATGATTTATAAGCTTGTTTTCTCATGGGGACCTCAATTTAAGTCCCCACGGAGTCCCTATGAGTCAGTGTGCTTTCAGGTTGAAGTCCCCACCGGGATAGAAAAACATGAACACACACACACACGCACACAGGACAGACCTGCTGGACAGATGAGAGTGACGCCGCAGAGATCAGATGGGTGACGGGCAGCATAAACTCCTGCTACGTTTCCACCCATCGACGTACCAATCAAATGGAAAGGCTTTTTGCTCAAACCAATGCTCTTCACAAACTACATAAAGAGGAAAACAGGAGAAAATACAACCAGCTGTTAATAAAGAAACATCTAGTTTTTTAAATGTTGTAGAAAAGTTTTTTCTTGGTAATATGAAACATTCCATTTTATCATTTTGCAAACATTATGGGAACGCTACTTTTGAATGTTCTCTGAACATTCTAAAAGCAAGTACATAAAAAAAAATGTTAGATAACTGAATGAACATTCTATTAACGTTCCTGGAGGAACGTTTGCTCATAATTGAGAGAACCTTGCCAGAACATTCTGAGAACATTCCCTTTTAGCTGGGATATACACCGATCAGGCATAACATTATGACTAATTTTGTGTTGGTCCCCCTTTTGCTACCAAAACAGCCCTGACCCGCCAAGGCATGGACTCCACTAGACCCCTGAAGGTGTGCTGTGGTATCTGGCACCAAGATGTTAGCAGCAGATCCTTTAAGTCCTGTAAGTTATGAGGTGGGGCCTCCATGGATCATGGTGGACAGGGGTCAGCATGAGCACCCTGACTGGTCGGCGGCTATGCAGCCTCACACGCATCAAACTGCGATGCACTGTGTATTCTGACACCTTTCTATCAGAACCAGCATTAACTTCTTGAGCAATTTGAGCTCCAGTAGCTCGTCTGTTTGATCGGACCACACGGGCCAGCCTTCGCTCCCCACGTGCATCAATGAGCCTTGGCCGCCCATGACCCTGTCGCCGGTTCTCCACTGTTCCTTCCTTGGAGCACTTTTGATAGATACTGACCACTGCAGACCGGGAACACCCCACAAGAGCTGCAGTTTTGGAAATGCTCTGACCCAGTCGTCTAGCCATCACAATTTGGCCTTTGTCAAACTCGCTCAAATCCTTACACTTGCCCATTTTTCCTGCTTCTAACACATCAACTTTGAGGACAAAATGTTCACTTGCTGCCTAATATATCCCACCCACTAACAGGTGCAGTGATGAAGAGATCATCAGTGTTATTCACTTCACCTGTCAGTGGTCATAATGTTATGCCTGATTTGGTGTATCTTAGCTGCATAAGGGTGATGCCACAGTATTCAGACACTCATCAAATGTGCTCCAGAGATAAAAACAAGTTATTTTTAATCTGCATTCATCAAAACAAGAAGGTTCACCCTTCATCTAGAAACAAAACTCTCTCTCAGCATCCAGAAAATGCCTCTTTCGGTGTAATCAGCTCAAGTCTGCTCATCCGTGCAAATCAGTAAGTTGCTTTAAATGATAGACAACCTTAAATGAGCCAAAATCAATCATGTACGGGCCATATAATTCAGGCTGGGAAACACAGTGCCCCGGGTTTGAAGAAGGGCATCTATTTTAGGCTCAAGTCTGTGTTGTTGAAGGAAAGCTGATTAGCTCTGGGAGAAGAATAGAGAAAATGAAGACACAAGGGCTTTTCACTGATCTCAAGATACTTCAGAGAAATCTCAACATGTAAGCCTAATAAATCCACTGTGTCACCAAGAGAAATGTATTAGTCTACATACTGTGTGATGCTCAGCCAAACAGAAAAACTGGGTCAGTGGCTGGGAATTCAAGTTAAATTACATCAACTAAACTGACAGATTTTAGGAACAGGGACTTATATTGATCTACTTTGTATGAATTAAAAAAATTTAATTTATCATAAACTTATTATAATAACTTAATACTTCTTAAGTACATCTTGGGGATATATATATATATATATATATATATATATATATATATATGGAACAGATTTTAAGAAATGGGACTATACTCTTTGTATGAATTAAAAAGAAATAATTTTAAATAAAATTATTATTATTATATTATTGATACTTCTTAAATACATCTTGGGGAAAATATACATATACCCCCAAAAATAATATATATATATATATATATATATATATATATATATATATATATATATATATATATATATATATATATTATATTTTACATTTATTCATTTTGCAGACACTTTTATCCAAAGTGACTTACAAATGAGGAATACAGGAAGTGATTCGTCATGAAGAGGCGAATAAACACAAAAAGTGCTCAAAAAATCACGTTTCAGACATTGCTTAGTGTAGCATTAGCTAGAATAGGGAGGGATTAAAGGATTACAATTTTTCACGGAATGCTCACGGAATATTAAATTAAATTAAATTAAATAAATTGAATAAAAAATTATTATTACTACACTTTTTTTAATTAATTTCCCACCTGATGTATCCGTTTGAATTGGCCCCTTTATGGAACAGGTTTTAATAAATGGAACTTTTAAAATTATCTTCTTTGTATGAATTTAATATTATTCATTTATACTTCTTAAATACATCTTAATATGAAATTATATATATATATATATATATATATATATATATGTATTCAATTTAATTGTTAAATTGTTAGTAATACATTTAATTACAATTTTAATATTAAATTGAATTAAAAATTAATATTATTATTACTACACCCATTATTGATTTATTTATTTATTTATTTTTAAATTAATTTCCCACCTGATGTATCCGTTTGACTTGGCCCTCTATGGAATAATCCTCAGCACTGGTGCGCGTCGTACCTTCATGTCCCGGCATGTCAACACACACCAAGTGCACATTTCTAGGGAGAAACTACAAAAGCAAAGAACATCAGTCAAACATTTGTCCTTTTACTTTATAATCTGATCCATATATTAAAGGGTTATTCACCCAAAAATGTAAATTCTGTTATTAATTCCTCATCCTCATGTCGTTCCAAACACAAATTAAGATATTTTTGATGAAATCCGAGCGCTCTCTGACCCCTCCATAGACAGCAATTTAATTAACAGTATCAAGGTCCAGAAAGGCAGTAAAGACATCGTTAAAATAGTCCATATGACTCCAGTGGTTCAGCCTTAATGTTATGAAGCGACGAGAATACTTTTTGTGCGCAAAAAAACTAACAAAAATAATTTTATTCAACAATTTCTTCTTGTCTGTGTCAGAGAGCTCTCAGTTCTTCATTTGTGTTCGGAAGATGAACGAAGATCTTACGGGTTTGGAACGACATGAGGGTGAGGAATTAATGACAGAATTTACATTTTGGGTGAACTATCCCTTTAAGAACAAAGTAATGATTGTGTTGATGTCAACACAATTTCAAAATCATGTCACAACTGTTCTTTAGATCATGTGTTTTGTTGATCATTATTTTTGAGCATTTTAAATGCATTTTTTTCCCTTTAAAAACACCAAAACTGTTGCGGTTTCTTGCCTTGACCACACCGAGCCACATGTCCTTGTGTGCAGAGAATCCGTGTAACATGAGGATGGACGGACGTGAGCCTGGATTCCCTCTGTGAGAGAAACAGAAGCGATATCCTTCATATTCGGCATAATTCACCTTCATCCCCAGCCTTCTGCGCCAATACCTGTTGAAAAAAAATCACCAAAAAGACTTGAATTAAAGGTGCAGTGTGTAAACTTTAGCGGCATCTAGTGGTGAGTTTGCGAAATTGCAACCGCCCACCGCTCACCCCTCCCTTTCGAAGCACATAGAGAAGCTACGGTGGCCAACACAGGACAAAGATGTCGAGAGAGAGTAGCTAGCGCTCTGTAGAGAAGTTTGTCCGTTTAGGGCTACTGTAGAAACATGACAGCACAAAATGGCGATTTCACTGTAAGGGGACCCGCGGCGTATGTAGATAGAAATGGCTCATTCTAAGATAATAAAAACATAACGTTTCATTATGTAAGGTTTATACAGCACTGAAAACATAGTTATGTATATTATATTGCATTTCTGTCAATAGATTCTCATCAATATTACACACTGCACCTTTAAAACAAAAATTGCATGAAAATAAAAGTCCTGTAAAATAATGCTGATGGATGCTATTATGCAAATATTATGTTCTGCATGTAAAATAGATGGTAATTTGATATATACAATGGTACTAAAAGTTTAAAATGTATGTTATTTTTGAAATTTTATGAAGAAGTCAAGTTTGCCTGTGCATAATTCACCACCATGATGCAAAAATGGTTGCAATGGTGTTGCTTACGGCTATCATCTACCGTTTTATTTCGATCCAGGCGCGCCGTTGACACGGGGGACCCCCGCAATTTTGAAAAGACAGCAATTGACCCCCGCACTTTTGATAAGGGAAAATAGCCTGCGCGATTCGCTAACTAAAACTTCCAACAACAAACATCACATTCATTGTAAGTAATTCAAGCAATACAAAATTTATCAAAGTAGAATTGTGCAAGGTTGAAAGTTGAGACATCCCACATAAAAGGCTGGTCTCCAGGAGAAAGATTTGGCTCATTCCTAAGTTTCAATCATTCATATGTACTTTATATTTCACTTATTTCGTATTGTAATAATAATCAATATGATTCTATTAATGATCAGGCAAGTTTAATATATGATGGTGGTCCAATATCTGGAAATCTGATCTTACTATCTGGGCTTTGGCTTACAGTTTCGCACCCCCCCATTTTAAAAATGTCTCCTGCGCCCCTGGCGATCACATAGTAAAGTAACAAGACTTGACAAGACAAAATGCACAACACCTATATTTGATGCTTTCTGAGTCAGAGAACACTGTTAATAAGCAATCCAGAAGTGACAGTGAAGGAAGCAGTCAGTCTGTCCAGCCCAGAGGCAAACAGCGGTTTTGATGACTGTGTCATTTAGAGCAAAGTTTGCCTCCCAGATATTACGAGAAGCAAAGTTTACTGGGCAGCTTGCGTAAGATTCAACTGACATCAGCAACAAATGCACACGGCTAATGCATACAAACATCATGCATTATTTAAAGCTAAAGCTATTTGAATCATTGGCACCTTGTAGATATGCATGATCATGTGTGAGGACTAACCCTTCACACAGTTTAGTGGCACAAGAAAAAGAAGAGGCTGTTAAACGAATCAGCTTTATCACTGACACCAGATAAGAGACGTGCTAAATAATACAAGCCTGAAAAATCAGCCTTTAGATCATGCCAGAAAACACCCACACTGTAAAAAATAATTGTCTGTGTTTTTTTTTTCAACTTAAATCAGGATACATTTACTTGAGAAGCAAAATGACTTAAGCTATTAAGATTATTATGGAGGGGACATGGTTAGTCTAACATAACTCGGAAGTGCTGCACTGTATTTACTACGTCAACAGCGTAGGAGACTGACACAGACGAGAAGAAATTGTTGAATAAAGTCGTTATTTTTGTTTGTTTTTTGCGCACAAAAAGTATTCTCGACGCTTCATAACATTAAGGTTGAACATGGTTAGTTTAGTTTCGCCGTGGCCACGGCATATACACTTGAGGTAATGTGATAATATGTCATGGCCACGCGATGTAAAGTCATGGCCTCGAGATCATATGTTGACATCAATGAAGTTCAAATTATTGGTTATTATTAATAAGCTATAGGTTAAAAGAATATTTAAGCTACAATATATATTCATCTCAGAGTCTTTTAAATCAATTCACTGATATATCTTAATCTTGTTTATTATAGGCTAATAATAATGATAATATTATTATATATATTATATATTTATTCATATTATTAAATATTTAATATTAATATAATCATAATAATATAGATTGAAAAGGCTTTGAGATGGGAGGGATAAAAATGTTTTCTTGTAGGCCTATATTATTTTATGTTCTTGCATAGCCTATTCTTTTATCATTTATTGATAATAACAAACATTATTTGAATGCTTGCTGTCTATAGGCACCGTCGCGCGCAATACAATATAATAGGCAATATGTTAATATACTAATAATTTCTTAATTCCGCGCTTTTTCTAAATAAAATTAAAAAAATTATTATTATAGGCCTTTTCATTATGATAATTCCAGGTTGCTATGGCCACGCAGGTTGTTTACGCATTTAATAATAATATACACTTTATTTTTCTATAGCGCCTTTAAAGGAGCTTCTACAGTAAAAGAAAATACAACACTCAAAAAGTAAATCAGACAGAAAATTAAAGGAGGGTAAAATAAACAGGAAACCAGCAATGAGGACCACTATCAACAATAAGCTAATTTGTTTTAAAAGTTCCAAGAGACTGAGCTTCCTGAATTTCCACTGGAAGTTGGTTCCACAACCTGGGGGCAGCTATAGAAAAAGCTCTGTCACCCATGGAGCGTAACCGAGTTTGCTGGACAACCAACAAACCCTGCTGAGAAGAACGCAGGCTACGTTTTGGAATATAAGGAGTTAAAAGTTGACCCTAGGACCAGACCGTGGAGAGCTTTGTATGTGAGCATGAGAACTTTAAAATCAACTCTATACTGTCTGTCTATATGTTTAGAAACCCCCGTTAGAAGCGCATTGCAAAAGTCAATGCGAGGGGAAACAAATGTGTTTACCGCTAGCACCCACCGCTAGCCTAGCTTAGCACAAAGACTGGAGGTAAACGGCTCCAGCTAGCCGACTGCTCATAAGTGACAAAATAACACCTTTACATGTTGTGATGTGTATAGTTACATCTCATTCCTGCGTAATAATCCAGGAACTTTGCTGCCGTACCATGGGTGCAGCGGCGCAATGATATTACGCAGCGCCTGAAAATAGTCCCCAGCACGCTCTCTGTGCAAGCAGGTTGTCACGTTGGTTATGTTGAAGGAAGTTAGCCTATTGTCAGGCGCTGCGTAATATCATTGCGCCGCTGCACCCATGGTACGGCAGCAAAGCTCCTGGATTATTACGCAAGAATGAGAGTATAGTCCCTAGCCATATCAGTGTAGAAAATTGCAACTTTTCATTTTCCGTCGGTCTTAGTACACAATGTAACTATACACATCACAACATGTTAATAGGAAAATGTTGCCATTATTTTGTCACTTACTGAGCAGTAGGCTAGCTGGAGCCGTTTACCTCCAGTCTTTGTGCTAAGCTAGGCTAGCGGTGGGTGCGTCAGACAGAGTTATGGCACGCATGGAGATAAAAATGGTATGTATGGACTTATCTCACTCTGGGGGATACAGTGAATAAGCTAAAGTCCCAAAAAGTCGGCGTGTTCCTTTAAGCATAATTTTGATCACTTTAATAATTAATCTTTTCATATATGATAATATAAATATATAATATTTTAATAATGACAAAGTCATTTTGCTTCTTAAGTAAATGTATCTTGATTTAAGAATGTTTAGATATTTGTACTGGATAAGACAAAACAAGACAAAAAGTATTAAGAAAATCATTTTTTGCAGTGCAATGCCCTGGAAACATGGACATTTTTTCACTGTCAAGCATAATTTCTTTGGAATTTTATAATATTTTTTGTGTTTGGTGCTGCTAATGGCACAGAATTGATATGTCTCAGCTTCATCTTGTGGATTGGACCTGTGGTTTGCGTAACTGTAACTGATTGTACTGATAAGGCTTTTAAAATAAACAGCGTGATTTTTTCTCGTTTAACGGAAGCACTGTTAAAAAAAAAAAGTGTTAAAATGCTGAAATTACTCCCTGAAATGTCTGTACTGAGAAATCCAGGTCATTTGCACATGTTCTTCTTCGAATGAGCTCTAATGAACTCTGAGGATATCGTGAAATTAAATTTAAGTATCTCTCCAGCACTTACCAGTGATAAACTTTAATGAGAGCTGCAGGCCAGAGCAGGAAAGAGGCTACAAACGCCAGGATGGGGATTGCCAGCGTCCCGCCGGCAATGATGAACATGTTCACCACGTCCAAATCCATCCTGTTAAATAACACAACACTGACAAGTCACAAAAGACAGCGTTTGACCTGACTGCATGTCAGATAGCTTCTAATAAGTATAACAGTTTAGATTATCTAACCATAACTGCAAGATATTTTAAGCAAGGACAGAGAAAAAAATAGAAATGGCTTCATGCCCAGATGTGCTCATAAATCAAGAGTGCGGAGTGTGGAAATGTATAGCAGAATCTATTAGCGATTTATTAAGTGATTATTATAAATTATAATAATAACATCAGGGGTAAAGTAAATGACCTCTGGCCTTTATAGATAAATGTACAAAGCCGTGGTCAGAAATTATGGGTTCCTTCATGGCTGATGTAATGTTGTATATAATGCATTTTTATATAATTACATACATTACGTATATATATATATATATATATATTAGTGCTGTCAAATCAATTAATCGCATCCAAAATAAAAGTTTGTGTTTACATAATATATGTGTGTGTACTGTGTATAATTATGTGTATATATATATAAATACACACATATGCATGTATATATTTAAGAAACATTTGAAATACAAATATTGCTTAAATATATATATAGTTTATATATATATATGTGCACTTATTTACTTTCAAACCCCTGAATATTTATACAACAATGGGTTAATAATCAGTAAATATAAATCCCAACTGTTAAAACTGTGAAGGGAAGTAAAACGATACAATATGCATTATTTACATCACGTGAATTCGAGCATGATTCGTTTTTACTACAAAGCATAAATTAATAACACAGATCTCTGATGCACGTGACACATTGTCGCAATTAAATATTGTTCCATTGGTAACTTATTGTTATATTGTAACACATCAGATCTGAGCTTGAATACACTTGACAGTGAAACGCATTTGAGATTATATGCAAATACTGTGTGTGTGTGTGTGTATATATAGTAAGCATACCTTTAAATGTCCGTATAATGGGAGAATGTCCAGTAAAGGCCGATCAAAGCACAATCATATCACCCTTTGATCTACGGAGCCGCGCAGACCCGACGCGCGTTCACTGCTGCGCGCTCACCGAACAGGGAAGTTCGCTCGATTTAAAGGGGAATAGACGCGGGAATTAATGTTCAGTCGATAAGAATTGTAAGCGAACATCTGTCAGGTGCACATCTGACATCAGAACGAATCCATTGGGCGGTGAATGTTGCTCGATAATAACAGTTTCCTGAGATAAACGTCCGTCAGGGGGCGCGTGGCCGCTCACATAACCAAATCCCATTGAAGCGCATTCAAATTTCAGGGTGACGTCTGGTCTACTGGACACTAAACGTATGATTAATTAAATACATGAATTCATATATGTATGCCTCTTATACAAAAGAAAATCATATGATTAAATAAAATCCCTTAACCACAAACGGCTGTGATTGGTCCATCATGACCAGCGATGAGAAATATAACAGAAATCAACTGACAACGCGGTCTCCTAAATAATTATACTTAAATACTTGATTTGAATGATACCAGCATATTTTCTATGCCAGTTTTTTATCAATTTCACTGGGAAACGCGCTTATTTAAAGGGGAATACCGCGGGAAAATAAATAAAATGTCGTTAATTTATGTCAGCTGCCCAACCTACGTCTCGAAACAGACATGACACGGATAATTAGAGGAAAAAGAGAACGATAAGACTATCGTTAAACTGCAAATGTTATTGATGCGGTCACTTTAAGGAACGTACCGGATGCGTCCAACGGCACAGCTGCGATGGCCGAGTGGTTAAGGCGTTGGACTTGAAATCCAATGGGGTCTCCCCGCGCAGGTTCGAACCCTGCTCGCAGCGACGGACAATATCTTTAATTAAAACAGGATCTTTAAAAATAATCCCAAGGATTAAAACGACTCTAAATAAAGGTCGGTGCTGAATGCAGGAAGAGATATGTAATACAAGGATTTACCTGGAATCTGACATACTAATCTTACCAATTTATTGGCTTATTAATAGGCCGTTGTTCATTTGGGTAGATGACGAAGCGCGACCTCAAGAACACTAGCACAAAAACCACCACAGTGCAACTGGCAAAAGATCAAATTAATTTTTTTCAGATATTAAATAAAACAGCCAGTTTTAAAACCAATTTCATCCTACATAAAGTTTTACTCAGAACCTGATAAAAAAAATTCAAACCAAAATAGCCAATGACTGTAAATTAGAAAGTTGTCCAGCTCGATGAGAACAATATATGTACAGAGTTTGGTGATTGTAGGTAACACTACCCCCTCCACTTTTGTCAAAAGGTGGCGCTGTAGAGCCCCTCCTCCCCACTCGTTTATAAGGCTTTGCCCATGTATTTCAAGCCAGCAGTGTTAATCATGCTAATAACATGTTAGCAACATGTTAATCATGCTAGCAGTGTGCTAAATCATGTTAGCAACATGTTAAAATATGTTGTAATACCAACAACATGCTAACAATGTTTTAAATCATGTTAACAACGTTAAATCATGTTAGGAACATCATGCTAGTAATGTTCTAAATCATGCTAGCAATACATTAAATTATGCCAGAAACATGTTAGTAATGCTAATTAATGTTAGCCACATGCTAAAACATGTTAGAAATGTGCTAAATAATGTTACCAAAAAGCTAAATCATGCTAGAAACATGATAAATCATGCTAGCAACATGCTAATTAATGCTAGCAAAAATGTTGAATGTTGGATGTGATGGATGAATGGATGGATGGAGGAAAGGGATGGATGGAATGGAATGGATGGGATGGATTAGATTGGATTGGATCATGGTTGGCGGACTCTAGTCCTGGAGAGCCTCAGTCCTGCAGAGTTCAGCTCCAACCCTGATAAAACTCACCTGTCTGCAGCTTTCTAGTAACCCTTCAGACCTTGATTAGCTTGCTCAGGTGTGTTTGATTAGGGTTGAAGCAAAACTCTGCAGGACTGTGGCTCTCCAGGACCGACATTTGCCACCCCTGGATTGGATGGATGGATAAATGGATTGGATTGGATGGATGAATGGATGGATGGAATGGGATGGATTAGATTAGATTAGATTAGGTTGGATTGGATGGATGGATGGATGGATGAAATGGATGGGATTGGATTGGATTGGACTGGATGAATGAATGAATGAATGAATGAATGAATGAATGGATGGATGGATGGATAGGAGACAGCATGCAAACACGAACAATACCAGACAGATGAGAACTGAAAAGACTGCAACTTAAATACAGGCAACACCTTTGCAGATCAAATGAATCACCATGGCAACTGATAAGTGGCGGGAAACTGAATAAAGGAATACAGGACACTGGTGAAAACAAACTACTGAAATCACTAGACGTCTGTGACACTGCGTCAGTTGATGTTAATTTCAAATCCTGTTTATATGAAAATTATATTATTTAAATGATTTATTGGTTGCCTTAAGCACAAACCCAAGAGAAATAACACATGTATATCATCTGAAAACATCAACCTCATTGCGCCAGAATGCAAAACTAGTGGTGGCCATCAGATAAACTCAGGAAGTGGTTACAGTATAATTGAAGGAAGCTGACGGATGTCCCTCTCACTTGAGCTGAGATCCACAGAGATGCCGAGCGCTCTGATCCTGCTGCTGAACCTCACAGGAGCCGCCGCTCCCAAGATCTGCTCCTTCAACATTCAGTCGTTTGGAGAGAGTAAAGTCTCCCAACCAGATGTGCTGGACATCATAGTGGAGGTGAGGCCTTTTTATTGCATGCTATTTAATAATTAACGCAAATGCATTAAAGTTTTTAAAATGTGTATTGCATAATTCACAGCTTTAAATTGCATTGTGTTTTATTCATGTTTGAGTGCATAATAAAGTTAATGTTTAAATGGGAAAGAAACACTCACCAACACTCTACAAACCGTTGACATGCTCTTTAAAGGAAGAAAATGCAGATCAGATAACATTGAGCTGCTAAACGTCATTGAATGTTATTACAACTGTAGTGTGTCAAGGCAGGAGAACACAGAGAACAAGACATTTTGTCATTCCCATTGTTTTTGGGAACGCACGACTGCTCAGATATTCCAAGGTCATGCTCTTTATTCTGGATTCTCCTCCCAACACTCCGAATGTTCAGATTCTGGTGACCTGGCAAGGGTTTACCCTCTTAAAGGGATAGTTCACCCAAAACTGTAAATTCTGTTATTAATTCCTCATGTCGTTGCAAACCTGTAAGACCTTCGTTCATCTTCTGAACACAAATGAAGATATTTTTGATGAAATCCGAGCGCTCTCTGACCCCTCCATAGACAGCAATTTAATTAACAGTATCAAGGTCCAGAAAGGCAGTGAAGACATCATTAAAATAGTCCATATGACTCCAGTGGTTCAACTTTAAAGTGCCCCTATTATGCTATTTTAAAGTTTCCTACTTTTGTTTTGGACTGTCCTACAACAGGTTTACATGCATCAAAGGTCAAAAAACACTTTCATTTTCTCATAATATACATTGCACATCACCACAATGTTCAATATTCCCAAACAACTTGATGGATGAATCAGTCTCTAAATCCCTCCTTTCCATGAGCCTACTCTGCTCTGATTGATCGGATGGCCCAGTCTGTTGTGATTGGTCTACTCTGCTGTGATTGGTCAGATGGCTCAGTCTGTTGTGATTGGTCTACTCTGCTCTGATTGGTCAGATGGCCCAGTCTGTTGTGATTGGTCTACTCTGCTCTGATTGGTCAGATGGCTCAGTCTGTTGTGATTGGTCTACTCTGCTCTGATTGGTCAGATGGCCCAGTCTGTTGTGATTGGTCTACTCTGCTGTGATTGGTCAGATGGCTCAGTCTGTTGTGATTGGTCTACTCTGCTCTGATTGGTCAGACGGCCCAGTCTGTTGTGATTGGTCTGCTCTGCTCTGCTCTCTGCTCCCAAACATTGAGCAGGACGTCTCAGTGATGCTACTCAGTTTGAGGTACATTATGAGATGTTTCAACTGTAATTCCTCACCATCATCATTAGCTTGTGTGTGTCTAATGTATTGTGGTGCACATGTGGGAACTGTATCAATAACAGCACATATGTTAGCACAGCACTAACGTGACTGACTGATGTAAACATTAACGTTTGCAAAACAAATCTTGCTCCATTCTTTCTTTGCTCAAAGTAAGAATGACAGACAATCTGCATTTAATAGACAGTTTTTTTACATTCAATACTTTTTCTTTGATCAATTTGACCTCTGTAAATGGGTTAAAGCTCTTAATTTTGAGCTCTCAAAGTGCACCAGATTGATGCATTTAACCTTAAAATGTACAAAACCTTCTTGCGGGGGAGCATGCCCTCAAAGCCCTCTAGAGGGACAGGCGTACAAAATCCTGTGGGAAACACTGATCATTTTATGAACTTTACTCCAGCTCATACTACAACAAACTTCATTTTTAATCAGTAAAGCTGTTAACACCAAATTAAAATGTCATTGTAAACATTCGGGGCTTAGCACAAATCTAGTTTGTCCAATGTCTGGCTCCGCCCCTGGTCTAGAGTCTAATATATGAAAGTAAAAACTCAGTTTGGTTGGAGGAATAATCATGTGGAAACAAAAAGTTTAAGTCCTGGGTTGTGGTCCTTTCCCGTTCCATTTTCCTCCCTCCTCTTCTCTCTTCCATCGCTTCCTGTCTTCTGTTCTATCATAATAAAGGCATAAATGGCAAAATTACAACTTTAAAAAGCCTCAGTTTGAGAAATCTGTCCTTCTCATTCCCATTGTTGTTCTGCAGGGTCGTCCTCCATGGTGAGAAGATGATTGCCGCTGTGAATCCTGAATCAGTGGAGGTAAATATAATCTGAGCTCCAAAATTATGTTTATAGTATATGTAGTAATTATTAAAGGTACACTATGTAACTTTTGGCCCTCTAGCGGTTAAAAAACAAAACTGAACATTGTATTGGTTGTGCTTCGGCTCTGTGTGACTGTGCGGATGAATATGATTATACTAATAAAACATTCACTACTAGGTTTAAGAGATATAACCAGTTTAGATGGAAAGGATCTCAAGTTGACTCGCTGGAGTCATAATGGATGATTTTGAAGCTTCATGAATCTTTGAAAAGTTTACGAATCTTGGTTCGGAGCGTGCATCAAACTGCCAAAGTCATGTGATTTGAGTAAACAAGGCTTTAATATGTCATGAACCGTTTCGAAATGCCAATGGTTCACCGCTGGTGGGCGATGATCTCTGTGAACCCATGAATCATTCGGATTCACTGAGATTGAACTCAGTGTCTATGGGTTTTACCTGATCTCTGATTAGTTTTATACATTTGTACATTTTTAGACATTAGTATAATATATAATAATAGTTGTTGTTAATCTCTTATTGGTCTATTTAGCTGAGCAACCCATGGGACAAAAAAGCCCTGAAAAGAACATATTACAATATGAACTTCATTAAATAATATTAATGAAATGGCATTAAACTGTAATCCATTTTAAATGCAGACATGTTATTGTATAGACTTTGACTTGATAGTATTCAATAAACATAGGATAGAATAGACTTTAGTTTATTAAATACTATTTCAAGTCAAAGTCTATACAATAACATGTCTGCATTTAAAATGGATTACAGTTTAATGCCATTTCATTAATATTATTTAATGAAGTTCATATTGTGACAACATGCCCCGTGCTAAAGGGTTGACGTGTCTGTATCTTTTAATCCTTGGCAATAATAGTGGAAATGTTCAATAAATGTCTATAAACAAATTGACTTTCACCCTGAGAAATATGTTCACTAGAGTAAAATGTTTGAGCCCCAAGCAGAAGAAACACTAACAGCCGTCTGTCTCTGTTCTCAGACTCTGCATCACTGTCAATCCAGCGCAGACGAGGGGATAACAACATCCATTCACATTTCTACCGGCTTCATCAGTCCTACAGATGAGAATTGAGAACAGATTATCATCAAATGAAGCGGTTATAACATAATCAGAGACGCAGAAAGCCATGTGTTCAGTGCTTTACTCAGAAGAACAGAAATGCTCGACTGAAAGCCTCCAGTGCTTGTTAATTATGAACCAGTGGTGAGCAGTGTTGGTTTACCGGTTGCTATGAGACACTAGAGTTAGTTTGCAAGACTGTTACCCATTAATCCATCTACATTTCTCCATAAATTAACTGTAAAAGTGCTTTATTGACATTTGTATGTTCTAAAACAGCCTTCTTCTACAGTAAATGTTCTATCAAATGATTTCAAATCCTAGGGAATTACATCATGGCATTGATAATGCATGCTTAGATTTATTTAATTTACAGTAAATAAAAGATTTACTTCAGAAAATGATCAGATTTAAGGTGTCTGTTAAAGTTCAGTGAGGTGTGTAGCTTTCATCCGAGCTGATCGGTAGCTGTGGGAATATTGAAAATGCCATTCCTGGCGTAGAAAGTGTTGCGTACAATCCCAGATCTCCCGCTGGCTGGAGTCTTGCAGTCAATCTCATAGTCACCTGAGGAAACGACGTCAGTTTAGTGCTTGATGGAGGAAGATTTTCATAATGACATGTAATTAAGCTAATATTTTACTATTTAATACTGCATGTTTAGCATTAACCATTTTACTAATACTACAAACAATGTTTGTTTTTGTATACACTACCATTTAAAAGTTTAAGATTTAAAAAAAAAAAAAGGATACATTAAATACATTAATACTTACTATTCATCAAAGAATCCTGAAAAAATATCACGTTTTCAATATTGATAATATCAGAAATTCCTGAGCATCAAATCATGATAGGAGAATGATTTCTGAAGGATCATGTGACACTGAAGACTGGAGTAATGATGATAAATAAGATCACAGGAATAAATTACACTTTACAATATTTTCACATTGAAAATAGTTTTTTTAAATTGTAATATTAATTGTAAAATAGTTATTTTAAATTGCAAATAAATGCAGCCTTGCTGAGCAGAAGAGACTTCTTTCTAAAACATTAAAAAACATTACCATCCCCAAACTTCTGAAAAGCAAAAAGTTAATTACTACAAAATTAGTCATCATTAAGTGGGGTTTACAAAAAGCATCACTTTTACTATTGCTGAAAGTTTTGTTTATATCCTCAACAACACTACAGTTAATATTAAACAAATGTTACACAAGTTCCCTCTTTCCTCACCTAATCTCCATCCATAATCCCAGGACGAGAGTATGGGATAATCAAACTTTTCTTCAGGGCCTTTTTGGGCTCGTTTCCTCAGGTACAGATGTCGTCCTTTGCCGTCGTTGGAGATCCCCTGATAAAGATCCGCTTTCGTCTGCGGGGTCACGGGCCTCATCAGAGGAGCTTCACTCAGGGGCCGGCGCACTAGCACGGGGGCCTCACGCGGCTTCTCCTGCGCTCGGACCACAGGGGGCAGCGTGAGCTTACTGGCAGAGGGAGGGTTAAAGAGACCGATGGACTTGGACCTGCGAGACGTGAAGGTGGTCGGGTATTCTTTGCTGTATTTCGTCTTCCACGCCAGCCGCGTGTAGGCCTCCTTCAGGATCAGCTCGCGGTAGAAGTTCTGGTCCTGGGTGGTCAGCAGGTTCCTCATGTCTCTCTCTTGTGAGCTCTGACCGCGTCTCTTACTGATTAACAGGACAGTGAGGCCACCGAAACCTAAGAGGAGCAGCGCCGACCAATCAGAGGAAAGATCACTCAGCCTCGGGAGAGAGGAGAGGCCATATAAACAAACACACACTGAATGTGCTGACAGAAGAACAAAAGAGACTGATATTGATACCCAAATTCCCGAGATGAGCGTGCCATAAACTTAAAACATAGAACTACTGCTAATTTATCCGTTTTTTCCCCCAAAAAGTTAGATTGTCTTGTCATTAATGTTGTGCATATTTACATATACGAGTAATCATTTGAAGCGTTTTATACACAGCGAAAACAGCCTGCATTTGACCGAAATTATACAGAATCGGCAGTAAGCAGACTATCTGGATAGCGGACTATCTGGATAGCATCGTAAATGTTTATGTTTGTCAGTGCATGTGACACTACAGATGCTGGTCATATAATTAGAATATCATCAAAAAGTTGATTTATTTCACGAAAAGTGAAACTTGTATATTATATTCATTCATTACACACAGACTGATATTTCAAATGTTTATTTCTTTTAATTTTGATGATTATAACTGACAACTAAGGAAAATCCCAAATTCTTAAGACCAATACAAAGAAAGGATTTTTAGACATCTTGGCCAACTGAAAAGTATGAGCATGTACAGCACTCAATACTTAGTTGGGGCTCCTTTTGTCTGAATTACTGCAGCAATGCGGCGTGGCATGGAGTCGATCAGTCTGTGGCACTGCTCAGGTGTTATGAGAGCCCAGGTTGCTCTGATAGTGGCCTTCAGCTCTTCTGCATTGCTGTGTCTGGCATATCACATCTTCCTCTTCACAATACCCCATACATTTTCTATGGGGTTAAGGTCAGGCGAGTTTGCTGGCCAATTAAGAACAGGGATACCATGGTCCTTAAACCAGGTACTGGTTGCTTTGGCACTGTGTGCAGGTGCCAAGTCCTGTTGGAAAATGAAATCTGCATCTCCATAAAGTTGGTCAGCAGCAGGAAGCATGAAGTGCTCTAAAACTTCCTGGTATACGGCTGCGTTGACCTTGGACCTCAGAAAACACAGTGGACCAACACCAGCAGATGACATGGCACCCCAAACCGTCACTGACTGTGGAAACTTTACACTGGACCTCAAGCAACGTGGATTGTGTGCCTCTCCTCTCTTCCTCCAGACTCTGGGACCCTGATTTACTTTCATCAGAGAACATAACTTTGGACCACTCAGCAGCAGTCCAGTCCTTTTTGTCTTTAGCCCAGGCGAGACGCTTCTGACGCCGTCTGTTGTTCAAGAGTGGCTTGACACAAGGAATGCGACAGCTGAAACCCATGTCTTGCATACGTCTGTGCTCCAGGGTGCGGTTGTCCCTATTTTCTACCACATCTTTTCCTTCCCTTCGCCTCTCTATTAATGTGCTTGGACACAGAGCTCTATGAACAGCCAGCCTCGTTTGCAATGCCCTTTTGTGTCTTGCCCTCCTTGTGCAAGGTGTCAATGGCCGTCTTTTGGACAACTGTCAAGTCAGCAGTCTTCCCTGTGATTGTGTAGCCTACAGAACTAGACTGAGAGACCATTTAAAGGCCTTTGCAGCATTTTTGTTGTTTTTCGTGGATCCGTGTGAACAGGATCATTTTGACAAGGTTGTGGTACGCAAAAAACACGAAGGAAAAACTTTTCTGTTTTTAGTACATCGTTGACGTGTAAACATACCAAGGGCCCTTTTAACGATCTGAGCGCATAGAGCAAGTGCACCAAGGGCATGTCCGAATACACTTTTGCAAGTTTAACGACGGGAAAAATAGTCGGAATGGGCCAAAAGGGTTGTATTTAGTCTCTTAATGAGTCATGGGTGTGTTTAACGTGCAATAAAC
>CM077213.1:2915502-3163002 GCA_039654625.1 Rhinogobio ventralis | reverse complement strand
ACGAATGCAATACATTTCTAGCTACCTTAGAAGGAGGGATAATAATGCTGCCGACCTTTTGCGTTGGTTTTGGAGCAGAGCTAAATGTCTCGGCGAGCTTAAGACTTTTTCTTCAACGTTGGGTTGTTAGACAAGTTACAATGAAGACATACATTTGTTCTGGATGTGATCCATGAGAAATAGGTTAGGTAATCTAAGATCCCTCTGTTTAAATCATTTTGCTAAAACAATGAGGCGCGTTCAACATGAGCGAGAGAGCGTAACTTCCTCTCGACATGCCATCAAGCAATCAATATTCACAGTGTTGAAACCACACTGACGGGGTAGAGGAAAACTTGAGCAGGCTTTTATTTCTGCATAATTGTTTTTAGCCCTGTGCCAACAAGTAATGTGTGTCCAATTAATGTCAGAAGCATTACCTGTGGTTCCTCTTTCTAGACCGGCTCCGTAGGCAGTGACGAGTCCCGCATCGCCACTTTGTCCTGGCTCTCCCACGCGAACCTGGAACGGACTGCCAGGGATGTGTGTCCCATTGAATTTCACGTCGATGGCGTGAATGCCGTTCTCGCGCGGGATAAAACGGATGGCATATTTGTCTGGAAAACGAAGAGTAAAATAACCAGAGCGTCAAAATAAGAACATGAGCAGAACTAATGACAATCAGGGTCTCGATTCAAAGCGGAAAAAGGCCTGAATTTCCTCCATTTTTCTATAATTCATCATTTCCAGGAAAACTCAATTAGATGTTGTGTGACAAGATGCTTGTTACATGAAAAACTTCATTAGCTATATTTAACTGCAATATTTAACATGAACAATGGAAAATACTGCTGAAGCATTTATTAATATTAACGTTAAATTTCAACAAATACATTATTAAAATCAAAAGTTGTATCTGTTCATATTTAAATGGACCTGAGCTGACATGAACGAACAATGAATAAAAACTGTAAAAAGTGTATTGCTCATTGTTAGTTGCATTAACTATCATGAACTAACGGGACCTTATTGTAAAGTGTAATCAAACACAGTTGTAAATTAAAGCCAGAATGAAAACCCCTTCACAAGCCTTTTTACTTCCGTAAAACATTTCCGAGTGGGATGTATCATGCAAAATGGGCTGTAAATGCAGTTTTAAATGTTTAATAATAATAATAATAATAATAATAATAATAATAATAATAATAATAGTCCTTTAAATTTTAGTTGCATCAGAAAATGATTTAATGTGTGAAATGCATCATATCCAGTTAGGACAGACTGTTAAAGCTCATTATGATCTCACCTTGCTCTAGATTGGACACCACACACTCCTCCAGCGCTCCGGACGGGCTGTGAACTTTGGCATCGATGTTGCCCTTTGCCCCGTTCAGACGCACTGCAAATGATGCGGGCTGGTTCACCTTCAGACCCGACTCCTACATTAGTGAACGAACAGTTTAGACCTGCATATGGAGCCAGTGCATTCTGGGAAAGACTGTTAATGCACATACACTGCCATTCAAATGTATGGGTTCAATAAGTTTATGCTTTTAAATAAATTATTGCATTTATTTGATAAAAATACAGCAAAAAAGTGAAATATTACAATTTAAAATATGTTTTCTATGTGAATATATTGTGAATGTAAATATATTCGAATATGATTTGCTGCTCAAGAAACATTTCTGATTATCAATTTTGAAAACTGATGATGAAATGATGAATTGAAAGTTAAAAAGCATTGATTTGAAATATTATAAATGTCTTTACTGTCACTTTTGATCAATTTAATGCATTCTTGTTGAATATTAATATTACATTTCTTTCACAAAAATATACAACATTTTTGCAAACCCCAAACTTTAGGTAGAGATTTAAAAGGTATATTTAAGAATTATATTGTCAAATGGTTTTAACTGTTTTATACATACATACATAATAAAAATGCAATAAAATGCTTAAAACATGACATGTTTGGATACTGATAATCTCACCTGGACTCACCTAAGATCAGCTAAAGCTGAGAGAGAGATTTGACAACAGAGAAAATGAGAACTACAGGGTTTGCTAAACTACAGGGAATAATGGGATATGGATGGATGGAGCATTCGGTGTCGTCTTCCTCTCTCTGCTTCAACTGATCCTACTGTGAGCTTTACAATGGTTGATTCTGTTAAAAGCCTTTAAATGAAACAAGAGAAACACCAGAAGAGCCACACAAAGATGAGGGATGTCCGACAGCTATTTAAAGATGAGTTTGCTGGATAAATCAGATCCAAAACGTAGTGAGCTGCCCATCTAGACAACATGCAGTCATCATATGTGCGCTCCTGATGTGAAGCCTGGTCTAAAATGTAGACCGCCACATTATGCTACCTTCTAAAATACCTTGTTTGAGCCAAATTCAAAGGCAGCATCTTATGTTTCCTTTATCAAATCATCATATCAGAATGATTTCTGAAGGATCATGTGACACTGAAGATGCTGAACATTCAGCTTTGATCACAGGAATAAATTATATTTTAATATGCATTCAAAGAAATAATTATTTTAAATTGAAATAATATTTTTCAATTTTACAGTTTTTACTGAATTTTGGAATAAATAAAATGTAGCCTTAGTGAGCAGACAAAAAAAAAAAAAAAAAAACGACTTAAACAGTGACTTGAACAGTGGTGCACTTCATAAAAGCCCTATTTGTGTTGCTACCTATGAAAAGACTTAATTTCACACAAATACAAGTTTCATTAGAAGTCAGCTGCCTATGTAGACAGCAATGTAGCTAACCAGCATGCATGTTAACCGCTGTATAGATTTATAACATATCTTAGGTGAAGTATGCGTGTCATTACATAGAAACCTCCATAATAATAACACCAGTGCGGAGTTTTCCATTGTACAAGTCACGTTAGTTCGTTTGGGAATTAAATAGCTGTACTTTGATAGCTGCGGACATGCATCTGTGTGTTGATGTTTCCTCATGTCTCACCTGAAGACTGGTAACAGTAAGTCGACGGGCGTCGTCTACGGGAGCGCACACGGGCACCAGGAATGGGCTGTCGGGAATGTGCTTGTCGTTGAACTTTATAGACACTTCATAGTCGCCTGAAAAGAGTTTTGAGATAAGGTACATTTGCTGAGTAGCTGCATTAAATGAAGGGATTCAAGGTCTCAAATGACATGAGAAATACATTTTAAAAGGAGCACAGGACAGAAAGGCATTGTGTGTATATATACCAGGTTCTTGAGCTACATAGGAGACGCCGCATGATCCATCCTTCCTTTCCTCAAATGAGATTTCTGCACGACTGGGACCCTCGACAGCGATGGACAGACCGCCAGCGCCCGCCTCCCGCGTCCACACATTAAACTCAGCTACACAACAGATCAGGGATAAGATTAATATAGCTCTAAAAACACACTGTGGGTCACCAGCAGTGTTATGTACAGTTCATGAAGACAGTCATAATTCAACAGAAAATAAACATTTACAGAATTATTTAACAGAATACGTGCATTATATTTGCAGAATGAAAAATGAAGCCTTAAAAAAAAAAAGAAAAAAAAAAAAAAAAAAAGACCATTACGATTTTTATCAAGATGGCATTTAAATATATTCTCCACCTTTATTAAAATTTAAATATTAAAAGTTAGTGAAATTAAATTACAGGCAGTATAAAAACTATGTATAAAATATTTTTTTATGTATACAATTTTAATTAACATTTTATCACTATCCATAAACATATGGTGAGTAAGTAATTAAATATTACTTTGAGTTCATGATAAAGAACAAAAAGGATGGTGTAGGGAGTAATTTTTTTATCTTTTTTAAATTAAATTTAAATAAAATATTAAAATAAATGTAAAATTAATCTACATGCAGAATAAAATTAAAAGGCAATGTATAAAATTGTACACACATAAAAAATAAGTTTTTTTGTTTAATTAAGGTAATATTTGTTGTACTGCCTGAAATTTAATTTAGTTAAAAGATATACATTTATAAAAGATTTACATTTAAAGTAAGATTTACAACCCTTTTTTTTTTTTTTTATAAAATTATATTAAAATAAATGCAAAATTAAATTAAATTAAATGAAATTGCAGACAGTACAACAAATACTACCTTAATCTACACATTTTTTAAAATCTTTTTATAATGCATAAAATTATAATTAACATTTTATTGTCATTTAGAAACATCTTTTGTGTTCCATGGAATAAAAATAGTAATTTGAGTAAATGACAATTAACATTTTTATGGAGTTCATGGTAAAAAAAAAAAGAAAAGAAAAAAAGATTGCATTTAAATATATTTTCCATCCTTTTCCACCTTTTTAAAAAAAGAAAAAAAAAGAAAATGAATGTATTAAAACAAATTTTAAATTAAATTATAGGCAGTACTACCAAAACCTACAACATTTCATAATGCTTTTATAATGCATTTTAGGTAACACTTTAGTCCAATTCTCATTAACTAGTTGCTTATTATCATGCATATTACTATGATATTGGCTGTTTATTACTTATAAAGCACATATTAACACCTTATTCTGTATGACCATATTCGACATCCCTTAAAATCGACCCAATACCTAAACCTAACTACCTTACTAACTATTAATAAGCAGTAATTAGGAGTTTACTGAGGCAAAAGTCATTAATAGTGAGAAATGGACACTAATTTAAACTGTGACCAAATATTAATGAACATTTTGTCGGCGTTCATACCTGGCACGCTCGCCTCGGCCTTCTCCAGACCCGGACCACCCGCTCGCACCTTATGGGCACCACCTTCCCCCAGCGGGCCCACAGTGAACTGGAAGGGGCTTCCTGGCACGTGCTGCCCACGGTACTTCACGCTAACCGTGTGTACGCCCATCTCATGGGGCACGAAACGGACGCAGTAGGTGTGGTTTCCCACAGCCACCATCTCAGCAGCTTCTGTGGATCCTGACGGGCTGGTGACCTGCGCTGAGACGTCGTGAATGTCGATTTCTGGGGAGAACAAAGAGCAGAAGGATTCTTGGGAGAGCTGAATGAAGTGAGCGATGGAGGATCGGTCGCTCAGCTGTTCTGACGTCTGTGCTTTCTCAAGGTTTTGCAAGCAACATACCAGAGAGTCCAAAAAAAGTAAATAATAATACTTTACAATAAGGCTCCATTTGTTAACATTAGTTCAAATGAACTAACAATAATTATTATTATTTTTTTTTTTAAATACACTACCAGTCAAACATTTGGAACAATTAAGATTTTTTAATGCTTTGAAGGAAAAAAACATTGTAAAACATTACAAATTTAAAATAACTGTTTACCGGTCAAAAGATTGGAAACATTACTATATTTAATGTTTTTGAAAGAAGTCTCTTATGCTCATCAAGGCTGCATTTATTTGATCAAGAATACAAAAATACAGTGAAATATTACAATTTAAAATATAAGGTTTCTATTTTAATATATTTAATGCATTAACTAATGGGACCTTATTGTAAATTGTTACTAACTGTAACCGGCAAGACTTTCTTCCATGCAGCACAAAAAGACAGACAGCAGTATGAACATTTATCTAAACGTCTTTTTGTGTTCCACAGAAGAAATAAAGTCACTAGGCTTTGCAACGACATGGCGATGTGTAAATAATGAAACATTTTATGGAGTTGTATTGGGCAAAAAAAAGCAGCTCTCGTTCATGCAAACACAAACACGTGGGTATCAAGAGCAGCGCGTTCTGCCAACCTCGTCGTCCACATGCCCAGCGCTTAAAACGCACCCTCCAGCCCTCCAGAGGGCCGTCTCAGGGGTGCCGTGCCAATCCGGGTGACCCAAACTCTGCCCATGGTGAAGCACGTCGACCTCAGAGGGCGTGGAGACCCTGAGGTGGCCTGACCTTTGACCCCAAGCCGAATAGAGCAGTGGGAGCGATAGACGCCACGTGAGAGCAACTCACGAGCCAAAGCCAGAAGAAACCAGGTCACTGAAAGAGGTAGACGCAGAAAACAGGAAGAAAAAGACAAGAAAAAGACAGAAACAAGATAAAGGACAGAACAGGTCAGAAAAACAGTAAAGGCCGTTACATACTCCGCAAGAACAGAGAAAAAAAAGTTCTCGCTCCCAGGGCTGCGAGAGCAAAATGACGTCATGCAGAGCATGTACCAAGCTTAAAGTGGGGAAAAAGATGCTAGAGTAGAAGCAGCATTGGGCCTCATTTATAAAATGCACGTACGATCAAATTTTATCCTACATCAAAAGTGAGGAATAAATTGGGATTTAATAAAAGCAGAAACTGACGTGAAAATATAAAAAAATACTTTTGGTGCTTATATACCAGTGACTCAATTAATTCAACATCGATTATGATAATGTAAAGATTTATAAAAAAAAAAAAACAACAAACAAAAAAAACCCCACAATATATTGGTACTTTACAACATTACACATTAGTTAACATGAACTAACAATGAAAAATACTTAATATAAATACTAATACATTATTAAAATCAAAAACTGCATCTATTGGAGTTAGGCAACACGTGTCAGGACCCACTCAATCGCTGTAATCATACTTTAGACCTAATACTTTCACAGAATAAATGATATCGTTGAAATTCTGCAGCAGAGCGATGACATCTCAGATCATCATCTAGTATCATATATACTTAAATGTAGCAAAGGCTGCAAAACAGTCCCGTTGTTTCAAATATGGCAGGACTATCACTGCTGAGACTAAAGATTTCTTTGTAAATAAACTTCCTCATCAGTTTCATCTCCTCAGTATCCCAGATAGCCCAGAGGAACTCGATGTTGCAACAGAAACCATCAACTCTCTCTTTCAGTACTCTAGACACAGTTGCTCCTCTGCGCTTAAAGAAGATTAAAGAAAATAGTCCAACACCGTGGTACAACAAGCACACCCGGGCCCTTAAAACAGCAGCCAGAAAAATGGAGCGCAGCTGGGAGAAAACAAAACTGGAAGCTTTTTGGATTTTGTGGAAAGAGCATGTTTGCTTACAGAAAGGCCTTAAACTGCTAGATCTGCTTATTTCTCCACTCTATTAGAAGAAAACAAACACAACCCTAGGTATTTATTCGATACAGTGGCTAAATTAACCAAAAATAAAGCTTCAACTTCTGATGTTTGCAAACAGCACAGCAGTAAAGACTTTATGAACTTCTTTACGTGCAAGATTGATAATATTAGGAAGAAAATTATAACTATGCAACCATCTAGTTGCATAGTATCACTTCAGACAGAGCATTGTAGTGTCACTGAGGAAAAACTACATTCATTCACTGCTATAGGAGAAGAAGAATTGGCTAAACTCGTCAAATCATCTAAATCAACAACATGTATGCTCGACCCTATACCGACTAAGCTACTGAAAGAGATTCTTCCAGAGGTCATAGATCCTCCTCTTAATATCATTAATTCATCTTTGTCATTAGGATATGTACTGAAAACTTTTAAGTTAGCTATTATTAAACCTCTTATTAAAAAAACATAACTTGATCCTACAGAATTAGTCAAATTACAGGCCAATCTCAAATCTACCCGTTGTCAAAAATACTAGAAAAGGTAGTGTCCTCACAACTATGTCCTTTTTTAGAAAGAAATGGTATCTGTATCATAATACTGAGACTGCTCTCAGAGTTACAAATGATTTACTCTTATCCGATCGTGGTTGTATCTCTCTATTAGTGTTACTCGATCTTAGCGCTGCATTCGATACTAATCGACCACAACATTCTTTTAAATAGACTTGAAAATTATGTTGGCATTAGTGGAATTGCATTGGCATGGTTTAAATCATACTTATCTGACCGATATCAGTTTGTAGCAGTAAATGAAGAGATGTCACACCAATCACAAGTTCAGTATGGAGTACCGCAGGGCTCAGTGCTAGGGCCGTTGCTTTTCACCCTGTACATGCTACCACTGGGAGATATCATTAGGAAGCATGCCGTTAGTTTTCATTGTTATGCTGACCATACTCAGCTCTATATTTCTTCACGCCCTGATGAAACTTACCAATTCACAAGATGAATGGAATGCATAACGGATATAAAAAAATTGGATGACTAGTAATTTCCAGCAACTTAATTCAGAAAAAAAATGAATTAAAAAAGTTAGGAACCTGGGTGTGCTCTTTGATACCAATCTTTCATTTGAAAGCCACATTTCTAGCATCTGTAAAACTGCATTCTACCATCTTAAAAATATATCTAAATTACGGCACATGCTTTCAATGCAAAATGCTGAACAGTTAGTTCATGCATTTATGACCTCAAGGCTAGATTATTGTAATGCTCTACTGGGTGGTTGCCCTGCTCGCTTAATAAATAAACTGCAGCTGGTCCAAAACGCAGCAGCTCGAGTTCTTACTAGAACCAGGAAGTATGACCATATTAGCCCGGTTCTGTCAACACTGCACTGGCTCCCTATTAAACATCGTATAAATTTTAAAATCTTGCTAATTACTTAAAGCACTAAATGGTTTAGCTCCCCAGTACTTGAGCGAGCTCTTAACGCATTATACTCCATCACGTCTATTGCGGTCTCAAAACTCTGGCCAGTTGATAATACCTAGAATATCAAAATCAACTGCAGGCGGTCGATCCTTTTCCCATTTAGCACCTAAACTCTGGAACAGCCTTCCTAGCATTGTTCGGTAGGCAGACACACTCTGTCAGTTTAAATCCAGACTGAAAACACATCTCTTTACTATGGCATATACAAAACATTAGCAATTTCTATTATTCAAATCAGTTAAATGATTGTTAGGCTGCATTAACTAGGTCAGCCGGAACCAGGAACACTTCCCATAACACCTGATGTACTCGTTACATCATAAGTATGGCATCTATGCTAATGTTAAGTCTCTCTGTTTATCCCGAGATTTACTGCAGACCGTGCCAATTAAACTCCCCCCTGTAAATGCCGCATCGACACGACTTATGCATATTTTTCTATCTAATATGACTTCTGATCTGTAATGTTGCCAGAATCATAAAATCACACACACTATTTGTTCGTCGGCCAGAGGAGAACTGGCACCTCGACTGAGCCTGGTTTCTCCCAAGGTTTTTTTCTCCATTCGGTCACCTGATGGGAGTTTTGGTTCCTTGCCACCGTCGCCTTTGTCTTTTGGCTTACTCAGTTGGGGACACTAAAATTTCAACTATATTACTGATCTGCCCGCATTGACACTATGATAATTGAAATTAGCTGGATGACATCACCGTTTTCTCCAGAGCGGCTGTACAGCCGAATCAAATTCTGTTGCATTATTTTCCTGTTAACACTGTGAAGCTGCTTTGAAACAATCAGCATTGTAAAAAGCGCTATATAAATAAAGGTGACTTGACTATCTGTCAATATTACTTAAATTGACCTGAGCTGACATGAACTAACAATGAATAGTTGTATTTTAAACATTAACACTGAGCAATACATTACAGTATTAATTCATCTTTGTTCATGATTAATGTTTACTAATGGGACCTTATTGTAAAGTGTTACCAGTATTGTATATATTTGCAAATTAACAACATGTTAACTGCTCTGTAATAATTACATAACTAAAAATGAATTAATTGTAATTTATAAAGAGATGCATTTACGAATATTTTTGTGCGTGGAGACATTTTATAAATCCTTCATAGGAAATTTTTTTAGAAACAGTTTAGGATCATTATACGCACGCATTTATAAATGAGGACCCATGTATGATATTTGGTTATTTATGCACGTTATTTCCACTCTTTATGTCTTTCAATCTCATGAAAACATTAAGAGTCAAAGGCCTGAATGAGTGAATGAGCTCCAGTGACGCTCTGTGTGGCCTGGATTAGATCACCGCTAACCCTCCATTACACAGTGGCATCATTAACCAGGATAAATCTCAAAAATCACATATGGAAGTAGTCTGCACGATCCAGGTCTGGATATTAATTGCCCAACTAAAGGCCTATTCACACCAAAAGTGCCATGACAGTCAAATGATGAAATGTGGTCGTTTATGTTCTTTAATGCCAATGTTGTCATTTTCTAAAATAGAAGGGCAATACAATTCTGTGGTTGTGTAATATAGGAATATATTGTGAAAAGTTTTTAAAAGATTTATTAATAAAGTACATCACATTCATTCACTAGTAGTATCTTATTGGTTTGTTTATTTTATTAAGAGAAATTAATTGTGAAAGGTCAAATAAAATTATTAAAAAATGCTAACAAAAAACAATTCACAATGGTAAATTCACATCTATTAAACTTTCATCTAACTATTATATAATCGTATTAAATCGTTTAACTTATTAAAATAAATGTATTTGTGGCAAAGGTAAAAAAAATAAAATAAATAAAATAAAATATTTCACAGGGAAATTCACATCCATCATTTATCAGATTGGATCGTTTAATTTATTAATATAAATGTATTTGTGCCTAAGGAAAGGACATTTTTTAAAAAACAATTATTTATTAAAAAAAAAAAATTGAATGAATAATTAGTTTTCACATCTAGGTGAAACAATTTTGCATTTTAAACTATTCTTCAAAAGAAACCAAAGTGGTATTTAAAAAGCTATTGTCACTTGCACTAGAAAGTTATGAATTACTTAATCGACATTTCAAAATTTGTGTGTGCTTTTTAGCATTACTATTCAAACATAATGAAGGCAAAACGGTCCTCTCTCACACAAAAAGTCCTGGAAGTGCAGCATTAGCAAACTTAACTGCGACATCAAATCGCCTCAACACGTCGCATGAACGAGGCAGCGTTCCCCAAGACGTGTGCTAGCACTGCGCAGCACGTACTGCAGACACACGTGAACAACATCTGCGCCGGTCTGAGGGGAAATCAATGCTAAAGCCACGTCCAAGTTCAATACGTTCAGCTCGACCTGCATATGATGTCTCGTTTCACAGAGCCATGTGTTTTTACTCGCGTACAGAGACTCAAGTACTCTCAATGCTTCAATGCATGACGTGAGCCAGCAAACAACTGCACATCCATTTGTTTTGTGCTTTTTTGGCTGGCGTTCCCGCCGGAGATTGAGCTACAGTGTATTAAACAAGGCTTTGACATAAAGTGGCTGAAATGGTAAATAATTCATGCCTAATGCACATTAAAACTCGAATCTTGGATTGTAAGACGAATCTTTATGTGGACTTTAGGTTACAGCTGTATATCTGGGAACTTTCATACCTGGGATCTTCAGGTTGAGATCACACACACTTCCAACACTAGCGACGGACGCTGCTTTCTGACGGCGAGTGATGCTCTCGCGGATACGACCTTCTCCGGTCACCTTCACGCTGAAAGGACTTCCTGCGAACACAGAGATGCAACAAAAAGTCACAACGACAGGAATAACATGCGTGAAGTCTCTCCTGCTCACCAATGCTGCTTTTATTTGATCAAAAATACAGTAAAATGTGAAATATTATTACTGTTTAAAATAAGAGTTTTCTTTGTGAATATATTGTAAAGTGTAATTTATTCCTGTGATCAAAGCTGAATTTATCATCATTACTCCAGTCTTCAGTGTCACATGATCCTTTAGAAATCATTCTAATATGATGATTTGATGTTCAAGAAATATACATTATTATTATCGATGTTGAAAAGAGTTGTACTCCTTTTTTTCAGGATTTTTTGATGAATAGAGTACAAAAAGTACAGCGTTTATTTGAATATTTTGTAACATTATACATCTTTGCTGTCCCTTTGTCAATTTAATGTGTCCTTGCTTAATTTCTTTTAAAAATGAATCCTACTCGCCACAAACTTTCAACATTAGTGTATACTATATTTTACACCGTTACACAGTAAAGTAGTAGGAAAAGTACAGAATATACTGTGCATTATGCTTACGACTCCATTTTGAATATTGTCTTTTGCCAAATAATCTGTAAACAAGACAAACTACACCTTATGTGGACCACATAATAAAACATACAGAAGGTTTGAGTACATAAGTCTCTTACCTGGGACGTGCTCTTCTGCAAATCTGATGGACACGATGTAGGTGCCCGGCTCAGTCGGACAATATGAGACGCCACAAGTGCCGTCCTCCATGTCTTCTGTCTGTATGTCCACCTTACTGGGACCCTCAATGGACAACGCCAAACCTCCATAACCTACAAACACAGTTATGCCATTCAGGATTACCATAGATAGATTAGAGTTTCCCAACCCTGTACCTGGAGGGTTGAACACTACACATTTTGGATGTCTCCCTTACCTGACCCATATATTTCTTTGCTGCATCCCAAATCCATCCTAAATAGTAGGAGTGGTAGAATCGATTCGGAGCTTAGTTTTTAACCGCAGATGCACGATGGTGCTGCGTGTGCTTTAGAAACACCCAGATCCTCTCACACACACACACCACTCAAGCCCCAAAAAATAATAATCTTTCATGAAGTTCAGAAAGGTTTACAGGGACATTCGCAGGATTCATTGCACAGGATGCGTTGTGAGGAATGAGCGTGTTGCAAGCAGTGTGTGTTCTCGCCCGCCGGTATTTTCCTTACAAATGCTCTACGAAGGCATCATTTATGTCGTTTGGAATGCAGTGGACTTATATATAAAAAATATTAAACTCACTGACAGAAGGCTGCTTTCAGTTTCAAATGCTTGTGCGCTTTGTGAACGGAGTGCTTACATGCGGCTGTGTGCGGTAAGTGGAAATCTACAAAATGCTTTTATGACGCGAAATTAATGTAAACAGTCATGTCTTAAGGTATTAGACAGGACAGACCACATCTCATATTTCAAGAGATCTGTGAATCAGTGTGAAAGCAGCTTGTTAGATATCCCGCTGTCTATGATGTCATTTGTTTTACAATTGTTTTAATTTTTAATTTGTAATTATTTTAAAAAGCTTATAAATTACATATGTAATTAAATAGAAACTTTTTGTACATTTTGAAGTCGGTAAACTAATTTAATAAGAAAGAGGGAAAAAAAAAAGAAGAAAAAAAGTAGATTAAGAATCGTTTTGGAATCGGATCGTGAGGTGCCTAAAGATTCCCAGCCGTACTAAATAGTATTCGAAATTAGAATTAGTGTGTCCCAAATCATAGCATGCTGAAATTGAGTATTCCAAAGATACCCAGATGGTCCATTTTTTCCCAGTTAGAATCCGAAGGGCACACTCTAATGGCCAATATTGCACGGACGAGGATTCGATTAAAACTACAAACACGAATAAAGTGTTAAAAAAAACATGGTGGATGTGCGAGTCCGATGGTTAAGTAGAGAGGTTTAGATAAATGGTTTGAGTGATTAATAATCAGTATCTAACCTGACGAAAATATATTTATTATATTTCATCCGCAACAGTATTGTGAACTTTTGGTATTTAACTTATAAAGTCATCATTATGCAAAACACATGAGGAGAGTCTCCACATGAAAAACCCACGACTAGCAGATCAATGTGCTTCTAGATTTCTCTCAGAAATGGTAGGAAATTAAAATTGTAATGCAGAGGATTTTAAGTCTGACAAAATAAAAAGGTATAACAGCTTCTCTTGCCTTATGCGCCTTTTTTCCCTCCTCTGTTTCCCTCCAATAAGCAAGGAGTAAGCACCTTTGGTGATAGAAATGATTGTAAATGAGCATAAGCCCCGTACGGTCCGCCATGCTTTGTTTAGCTACCACAATTCCTTGCGCTCAGGCAGTTTGCCGTGACTTTGCCTGGAACGCTACAAAGTCGTGAGTCGTGGTTTAAAGTCGTAACTTACGGTCTCAAAAACCTGCCTGGAACACGGTCATAATTGTGTCTTTGACGGACAACTCTTATGCTAAGTAGTATCTTCTGCTACACACAAAAATGTGCTTTTTCTTCACAAAAACAGTAGATACTTTTAGGGCGTAGTATAAGTGGGTGAATTGGGACGCAGTGCTGGTCTTGGAGTCTACTAACAAGCTGATGAGTTGAATCAGGTGTGTTTGATTAGGAAGAGGTTGATAATGTTGGTGTTTCTCCAGGAACAGGGCTGGGAAACACTGGATTAGATGCATCAACATCAATAAAAAGAGCTGAATGGATGCATGAGAAATAAAAGCATTTGATTGTACAAGACTTATGACAAGTTTAAAAGTGTGTGATGTACTGTATATTAAGGACTAATTGTATAAATATTTGAAGTTCTTTCGGTAAGTGGAAATAATTTGCCGCTGTGGTACCAATTAAGTCTCCAATTTTCTTTCATTTCCACCCTTGAGCCACTTCACACAACCGGTTTGGATTATATTCTTAGCAATTAAGTGAATTGGAGAGCTTGAAAAAACATCATTAAGGGCCAGACGTTTTTGCAGACAAGGTTTATTTAACGCTTATGTAGTTCGGTTAGGTGGTTAGAAGGTTAGCTGGTCTGAACAGAAGTTTAGCTCTACGTTTATCGTGAATATCTTTGTTATGAAGGAAAACATGAAAACAATAAAATTTATTCCTGTGATCAAAGCTGAATTTATCATCATCATTACTCCAGTCTTCAGTGTCACATGATCCTTCAGAAATCATTCTAATATGATGATTTGATGCTCAAGAAACATTTATGATTATTATCAATGTTGAAAACAGTTGTGTACAATTTTTTTTTCAGGATTATTTAATGAATAGAAAGTTCAAAAGAACAGCATTTATCTGAAATGTAAAGCTTTTGCAACATTATAAATGTATATACTGTAACTTGATCAATTTAATGCATCCTTGCTGAATAAATGTATTAATTTCTTTAAGTTCTTTCCCAAAATAAAATAAAATACATCTTACCGACCCAAAACTTTTGAACTGTAGTACAATGTTACAAAAGCTTTCTATTGCAGATAAAAATTTTCTTTTGGACTTTCTATTCATCAAAGAATCCTAAAAAACGGTTTTCAACATTGATGATAATCATAAATGTTTCTTGAGCATAAAATCGTCATATGAGAATGATTTCTGAAGGATCATGTGACACTGAAGACTGAAGTAATGATGCTGAAAATTCAGTTTTGATCACAGGAATAAATTGCATTTTACAATATATTCACATAGAAAACAGTTATTTTTACATTTTAATAATATTTCACAATATTACAGCTTTTTTTTGTATTTTTAATAACATAAATGCTGCCTTGGTGAGCAGAAGAGACTTCTTTCAAAAACAATCAAAATAGTACAGTTTCCAAACTTTTGACTGGTAGTGTATAATTTAGTTATTAAATAAATAAAAGATGAAATAAATAATAAAAAAAAAGATAAAATAAATAATAAAAGATGAAAAATAAAACATCAAATCACTCACCAGCTTCCCTTGTGTCCACCACAAAGTCGGACATGTCGAAGGTGTGTCCCTCCACCAGGCCCTGTCCGAAGACCTTCACTCTGCTGGCGTCTCCGATCTCAGACTGGACCACCATGATGGTGATGGGGCTGTTGGGCACATGCTGTCCGTTCTTCTTGATGCTCACCAGGTGCTCCCCAACTTCTCTCGGGATGAAGGAAATGCCTGAAGAAGAAATGACCAACCATGTGTTATCCAAAATAAATTAATAGTTTGCAAAAAGAACTAGTGAATAGATTTCAGACGTACCGATGTGGTTGTTCGGTTGTCTCTTGAGCAAACACGGCTCATCGCGACCAGAAGGGGCTTTGATGCTTGCGGTGAGAAGACTTAGATCCGTCTCCGTGATATCCAGAGAGAAATCCGCAGCAGAGCCCAGCTTCACCTGGGACTTCCTCTTATTATCTTCTGCACAGTCAAGTCAAGACAGCTTTATTTAAGTAGCGCTTTTTACGATAGATTGTTTCAAAGCAGCTTCACAGTAATAAACATGTTTGAAGTTTGCCTCATTGATTATTTTGTCTGAGAAATTCAAATTCTGCTTTAGAGCAGCTCTAAAGAGACAACGGGGTCATTATTCAGTTCAGGTCAATAACTCCGCAATTATGAAACCAGTTCAATTCAGCTATAAGCAGCTCTGCAGAGAAATAACAAAGTTCAATAATGTAGATGTAGCAGAATAAATAAATAGCTATTATTATTTAATACAAACAATAATTAATAATAGACAATAGTTATTAAATATAATAGTTACTATTATTATTATTATTATTATGAAAACAACCATAGCTATTATTATGATTAAATAAAAAAATTATATTATTAAAGATTATAATATAATATATCATGATCATGTAAAAGTTTACATTATTATATTAGTTCAAATCAGTGTCAATGCAGTCAAATCAATAATATTAAAGAATATTAAAGGAACGCGCCGACTTTTTGGGACTTTAGCTTATTCACCGTATCCCCCAGAGTTAGATAAGTCCATACATACCATTTTTATCTCCGTGCGTGCCATAACTCTGTCTGACGCACCCACCGCTAGCCTAGCACAAAGACTAGAGGTAATCTGCTCCAGCTAGCCTACTGCTCAATAAGTGACAAAATAACACCAACATTTTCCTATTTACATGTTGTGATGTGTATAGTTACATCGTGTACTAAGACCGACGGAAAATGAAAATGCGATTTTCTAGACTGATATGGCTAGGGACTATACTCTCATTCCTGCGTAATAATCCAGAAACTTTGCTGCCGTACCATGGGTGCAGCGGCACAATGATATTACACAGCGCCTGAAAATAGTCCCCAGCACGCTCTCTGTGCAAGCAGGTTGTCATGTTGGTTATGTTGATGGAAGTTATCCTATTTTCAGGCGCTGTGTAATATCATTGCGCCGCTGCACCCCTGGTACGGCAGCAAAGTTCCTGGATTATTACGCAAGAATGAGAGCAGTAGGAAATTCATGAGACTTGAGCAATAGGCTAGCTGGAGCCGTTTACCTCCAGTGTTTGTGCTAAGCTAGGCTAGCGGTGGGTGCGTCAGACAGAGTTATGGCACACACAGAGATGAGAATGGTATGTATGGACTTATCTAACTCTGGGGGATACGGTGAATAAGCTAAAGTCCCAAAAAGTCGGCGTGTTCCTTTAAATGGTGTGTTCACAATTGGTCAGCTTTTATTACGTATATTTCGCGACTGAACATACCAAACATCCAAAACAATGCTGTGTTCTGGGCTAAATGCACTCATTGTGTGTGCGTAGCTACATATGGTGGTATTTTGACCAGCTGAGAACTCATGAAGAGCTTATAAAATGTCTGGTCTGTGTTGTGTTCATATTTCAGTGGAACCGCACCAGAGTTTGTTTGAAAGTGGACCGAGACCCATCTTTTCAGTGGTCTAAGTCCGCTTGTTTGGTGCACGCCAGGGTTCAGATGGCAGCGTTCACACTTATTCAAATGAACCGCACTAACAGAGCAATCGCACCAGGGTTCGTTTTAATCACACCAAACATGCCAAGTGTAAACACACCCTAAATGTCTTTTAAACAAGCCAAAAGGAGACAGTAACAAGGAACCCAAACTCCATCAGGTGACAGAGATGGGTGGAAAGCAAATTCAGGGCAACAAATATCAAGTTCAAGACGTCAAGCTAACCAACTCCAACCAGACCAGATATGTACCTGTGATCTTGGCCGTGAAGGGGCTTCCTGCGATGTGCTTGTCATTATAGCGGACGAGTATGTTGTAGTCTCCAGGCAGCATGGGCAGGTATGAAACACTGCAAGTGCCGTCTTTGTTGTCCACACAGTTGATCTCAGCCTTCGATGGACCTTCAATGGCCAAATCAAGGCCACCTGATGGAAAAAAAAAAACACACAATGACCATGTTTTATAGGCAGAGAGTTTTCTGGCCAACATGAATGTAATGTGTTTGTACACACCTTCAGAAGCATCTTCAGTGTAGATGGTGAACATGGCAGTTTTATTGGTGGTACCGTAGACCAGACCCGGTCCATATGCAGTCACGTTAGGGCTGTTTGAGTTGTTGACATAGAATTGCAGAGGGCTCTCTGAGAAGAAAACAAACAATGCATTCAATACAATGGGAGAAAACATACAACATACAACAGAATGGAAACAATACGTTGAGGCAAAGCAGCTGCTGAACACGAGTGTTTTGAGAATCATAAATTATAAATAATTCTGAGAGGCGTTTTTGTTCTGAAATGCATCAAATGCATTTTAAATGCATTTTCTTTTGATTTTGGGGTGAAAAAAAAATTTGTAAATTGTTTTCATGCAATTTACACAGAAATGTGTGTGTATATTATATTATATTATATTATATATACACACACATACATATACACACACACACACAACTAATTTGCCTTTGTTTGCGTCATTGTGTTGTTTGTTTAAAGGTTGTGAATATGTATGTGTTATTTTGTTGCATGTTTGCAAATAAGAAAACCCAAAATATCAAATAAAAAAATAAAAATAATAATAAAAATAAAAAAATAAAATAGATTTTTTAAAAACCGGAGCAATAAAAGGAATCAATTACAACAAAATCAGGTTACAAATAAAATGGCCAGTATTGTTATTGATGTACCATGTATATCATTTTAATAATAAAAATATTCTTTAAAAACAAAAAATACATAAAAAGAAAAAAGAAAACTAGCACAATACGTTTATACAAGCTCATTGTTAATGCTGCCAGGATATCCTCATGGAGCTGTGGACACTCCTAACAGAAAAATTCAACTCTATAACACATTCTCCCTGCCTTATATGGAGAAACAAATCCATCGGATGAGGCTTGACTATCACATTCATGTGATATTTACTGAGGTTCCTGATGGCACTGGACCAGCGACTGGAAACATGAAACTCCAGCCATAAAACAAGCACCTACATGAGGATCTGTACCCAACACACCAGCTCCCAACACAGATTCCTCATGCCTGACGTCACCCATGAGATCTTTCACCATGCTAAATAAATCAACAACTGATTTTTTGTGTCCGCCCTCAGTCAACTTAAATCTATTCAAAGGTGAAGCCTTCCCAACCTTCACCCACACGCTCCCATGCAGCTCTGGGACGACGGAAGGCCTTAAAACAAACCCTGACAGCACATTCATCACAGAGATGAGATGATTCATGCACGCTTATGTACCTTGTTCCAGTAGGCAGTGTTCACAGAAAAATGTAAATCCTGTCTTACTCGTGTCTCTTTGAACCCATATGACTTTCTTCAGGACAAAACGAGATGTTTAGCAGAACTTTTTCATGAAACAAAAGGTCACCATATGCATTATATGGAAAATTGCAGTAGTACACTTCAAAAGAAACTAACAACATTAATGGTTCCTAATGACATGAAAGCAAGCTCGTGTGTGCGCGTGTACGTTAAATATATTTGATGGTGTATTGTGGAAAAAGCGGTCCTGGACTCTGACCTGGGATGTGTGACCCGTTGTATTTAATGTGCATTTCGTGAAGTCCAGCCTCTGTGGGTGAGAATTTCACTGTGACCGTTCCATCCTTGTTGTCTATGATCTCAGGCTGGGCGGTTTTCCCTGACGGCATGTGAACCTCACCTGAAAGACAAACATTAAGGTTTTAGTTATGGTTTTTTAACAAATATCAGGAAAATCACTAGCATGAAACACTATGAGACATTATTTTCATGACGACATTTCAAAAGTTAAATACACACACGCATATTACACATGCATACATGCACTGTACATACATACTTTCTTGAAAAAACAACCATTTTTAGGACCATCAAGACATTTTGACATTTTTATGTTGGCATAATGTTAGAATAATGTGAATGAATAAGAGTAATGAATGAATGAATTAATGTTGTACTGACTTTATGATGATTCAAGTAAATACGTTTTTTTTTTTACATTACAGTAATAAGAATTTAGGGAGAAAGTTTGCTTTGTTTACTATCATAATGAAAAATATCTTAATCCAAAAATATGCTTTTTTTTGGGGAGGTGAAACTTGACCCTGACATTAATGGTTTTTAAAGATGCATTGAGCACAAAACCCCTAAAGTTAAAGAAAACCCTTTTCAAAATTAGTTTTGAATTTAACTCATGAGTAGCTAATAAGGGTTTTCTTTAAGGGGTGTCTTTTGAAATCGCTCACCTGTGATTTCCCCCTTCCTAAACGTAAAGGGAATCACCATATCGAAAGGTCTGTATCCTGTCCCATTCACACTGTTTGCAGGGATATACGCGCCATCTGTAACCTGTGAGGCAGGGAGTAGAAATCTGAGTAAATGAGAGCGGACCGTGCAAACGCATCCGTTATAACTGCCTGTCAAACATTTCCATGTTTAGTCAAGTCTGTGCGATCCATTCTGAAAGCAAGAGCGCTGTGGACGAGAAAAGACATTAACAGCCCAGTGATTCAGCCACAGCAGAAGACAAACGTGTGTTAGACACGAAACAGAGGAAGACGGAGACTGTGAAAAACTGTGATCGCCCCCCAGCACACCTGACAAAGCAAAGCGGCCTGGAAAAGAGAGGATGACATAGAAGAAAAATCCCCAAACATCTCAGAAATAAGAAAATTGATAGTGTGCATAGAACGAAACAAGTTGAGACATCATCTAATATGAGCCCAGCACAGATAGATGACACCAGGAAGGCGCTTTACTGATAAATGACTCCTATTTCACCTGGAGGGAATGAAGTAACCACTATGAGAAGAATTACAACTGTGTGTTAAGTTTAGGTGCATATTATTAATAGCTCAGTACAAAACAACACAAAAACTCCCAAACAGAATCTAGCAAACTAGAAAGCACTTTAGGGACTATAGGAGCTAAATTATGCTCTCTAAGATGCTTCATTTCAGTCCATTTTGAAATGCTAAAAACAGTTCAAATTAAATTACAAAATTTGTATTTTAATACTTTAATTTAAATAATTAAAATTAAATTAAATATTCAAATTTTACCATTTTTTTGTGCTAAGTACACTAATGTTCACGTCTGGGGTCGGTAAGATTTTTTGTATGTTTTGAATAAAAATCTATTCTGCTCAGTAAAATCTCTGAAATATATTACAATTGTAAATAACAGTTTTCTGTTTTAATACATTTTAAAAATGTAATTTATTCCTGTGATCAAAGCTGAATTGTCAGCATCATTACTCCAGTCTTCAGTGTCACATGATCCTTCAGAAATCATTCTGATATGATGATTTGCTGCTCAACAAACATTTCTTAGTGTTTTCAATATTGAAAACAGTTGTGCTGCTTAATAAAATCAACCGCAAAACATTTGAACAGTATTGTGTATTTTCAGACTTTTACAGATCTGCTTTGTGGTTCTCTTAAACTTTATGCGGGCAGAAAGAAGCAGCACACAAACCACATTATAGTCCTGCACTGACTGAGGTTAATGTCAGAATAATGACCAATTTAAAACTGGTGTCCACTCCAAACAAAACGATGTCAGTCTAAACACTCAGGCGTCGAGTTTCCCTCTGCTTCTGTCATCACTGAAACGCACTAGTGGGAAAACCAGAGTGTGTTCAAGACTAATCAACAAGAGGAGGAGGAAATCGAAACCGATGAGACATGAATAACCATTCCAAGCATTTCCTGAAAAAAAAAAAAAAACGATGCTTGGTTGGTCAAAAACGAGAAGGAACCGAACAGAAACCCCTTGACCAACACAAACAAAAAGCACAAAGAGGTGAGTGGGCGGCGTGTGTGCGGTCAGGAAGCTGGAGGTCAGTGCAAAGGCTGGAAGAGAGCAAACAGGGACAGCAGTGAGTGACTGGGGTGAGACGTGTGTCTTTGTACCCAGGGCTGGAAGCCGACGCCTGGTGCCGCCTTTTGCTGTTGGACTGACTGCTGCTGCATCACGGGAACTTCATCTGTTGCCTGGGAAATGATATGCATGGACATGAAACTTCAGATGCATGAGGAACACAAAGAAACTCAACGCAAGCATTCAAACACAGACGCCAAGTTGGGCCAATCCTGTTGTACATTCATTCTTGATGCTGTTGTGGTAACAAAACTCCATGTGTTATTATAACAGATAGATAGTGTAGATATAAACATGTTTACAGTTCAACCTAGATTCTTCACACAGTTGTCAGTTTACACCAACGTCTGCTATTGCACCACTTGCACCAACGCTTACAATGTAGGGCTGCATGATTTGCATTTTCTACTTGCTACTTTAGCAATTAAAAAAAAAAGAAAAAGATCCATTTTTGTGGCACAACAAAAATGTGTGATTTTATATCAATATGACTGAAATGATAATAATAATAATAATAATAATAATAAAATTATTAACATTTAGTATTATTAATTATAATAAATAATATGCATTATCATCATTATTATGCATTTAAATAGTGACTTATTTATAAAACTAAACTATAAAACAAGAAATACTACTACTGGTATATATTTTACTGTAAAATGAAAAAAATAATAAAAATAATAAAAATAATAATAATAATAATAATAATAATAATAATAATAATAATAATAATAATAATAAATAATATATATATTCTTTCATACAGTACAACTTAAATTGAAATACTAGTATTTATAGCTTTTTCCATTTTCAAATGTTAAACCACCCAGCAATAAATTTAGGAAAAAAACTGGACAGAGCCCTTAAAAGGTTCTCTTTTCTTGTCAACAGCCAGTTTATAAGCACTTCTCACTAAAAGTTTGGGAAAATGTGTTACGCATCTTTTGTTCCGAAATGCACATTGTAAGTGACCCAATCTCAAAGTGAACAGAGACACTGCAAACACTAAAACATGAGCTGCTCATGTGTAAATGAACACAGTGCCGCACTTCACTCTGAAACAAAGCGCATGCATTTAATTAAATCACAGTCTTTATGATTTGATAAGTGCTATAACATATTGCAAATAAATTTTTATTCTGATTTATCGTGCAGCCCTCTGAGAACGCATTATGTTTTTGCATTGTGTTATGAATTACGCTCTGACGCAATCTGGAACACAAAGATGCATGAAATCAAGCTTATGTTGCTAGAAGCGTTTGCTTTTGTTCTTATGTGCATGTTTCGGGCCTAAATCAAAACCTTACCCGTAACGTCCCAAGATATGAAAACATTAATGAAATAAGTGTGATCATTTGTCTTGATAATGCAAAGAAACTACATATTAATTCAGGAAGCACCCCTCTGAGCTCTAAAGAATGAAGTCCAGATGAGGATATGATGACACAAAGGCGCTGAACCTTAAAAACAGGCCTGTATCTATTGCAGATTCTTAAAAACCTAAAGTCTCTTCAATATGGTTCTCCTTAAGAGAGCAAGAGCTGATGTTATCACCCTTTGCTTCTCACCATGACTTTGAAGGGGCTCCTGGGGATGTTCTCCCCTCCAAACCGCACGTAAATAACGTAGTTCCCGGGCTTCGGAGCAGTGTAGAAGATGTCAAAGGTCCCGTCCTCATTCTCGATTACATCAGCTTCAACCTCAGTGCCGTCAGGAGTGACCACAATGCAGGAGACCTTCCCCTTCCCGGCTCCTTTAGCGTTCACCACAAATCCAACTTCCTCTCCAATGCCAATGGTTGGCCCAATGCCAGGTCCTGGAGAACACACACATTTTGCTTTGATATAAAAGCTTTCATTAGATTTCGATTTTCTTGAGCGGGACCATGTTTCCTTATTCCACTGTTTTTTACTTTGTGTAACTGGATCCTTTTGATCAGACAGCGTGGCCAAAATTCATAAATGTATAAATTAGTAATATGCTGCACAAATTAGTATTTACAATGTGGCTTGGATGTTTGTTTTTTCTTTCTTAAATCAGATTAAGTACTTTTTTCATAAATTTTTATTCAGACACACATAATTATATAATTATTAATATATATATATATATATATATATAAATATATAAATATATAAATATATAAATAAATAAATAAATATATATATATATATATATATATATATATATATATATATATATATATATATATATATATATATATATATATATATATATATATATATATATATACACAAAAATAAAATTGTTATTAGTATACATATATAGAAATATATTATATATAAATAATTATATTAGGATAAAAATAAAACGTAATTATAAAATAAATATAAAATAATGTAATTATAAAAATAAATAAAATAATTAACAATAATTATAAAATTATATAGATATTTCTATGCGTGTACACACACACACAAATATCTATATGTGTAAATGTAAATTAGCTGTGTGTGTCCAAACAAAAAGTCTAAAAGACCCTAGAAAATGTGTAGACGTACCCGTGACTGTACACTTGCTGGCGTCTCCTGTAGTGGTCGCTCTCACTCTATATGGAGAAGTTGGGATCTCATCTCCACCATACTTGATTACAATAGTGTACCGGCCCACCTTGTCAGGCACATAAGACACTTTGTAGGTTCCATCCCGGTTGTCCTGAATGTTGGCTTTCTTGGGTTTACCATCCTGATCCTGAAACACATGAAAAACCATATAAAAAAATAAAAATAAAAAAACACTAAAAAGACACAGAGGAGCTTCATCAACAAGAAAAGAGATGGAGGAGGAAGAGGTTGAATTTCCCCCTGGATTTCCTGCTGCAGTTTGGCTTTCATAAGACGTCCATTTATCTCACTGCTGGCCTGCCGCATTGGTCGTGGCACATGTTTTTGGAGTTCAAAACTCCCGTCCAAATGGAGAAATCAAATCTAATCCTGGATAACCAGAGCAGTATTTTCTCAAAAGATAAAATGACATGCTGCATCCAAGAGAAAGACGTATGAAAGATAAATTCTGCAATGTGCAGCTATGTGGTACTTGTGGATCCTTATTCATCTTTTCCATCGCAAGTCAGAAATTGAATCCAAATGTTTTTTTTACAGTGTTGGCTGATTGAAAACATTCTACTTCAAATCTAAATATATTTAAGATGAAAATATTATATAATAAAAATTTAATATAATTTATCTATATATTTATATATAAAAATTTAACGATAATAATAATAATAATAATAATAATTTAAAATTGTATGTATGCATGCATGTGTGAGAGAAAAAGAATGTGAGTGTGAGTGTGTGTGTGTACTGAGGCGCTACTGCCTTTTATTATCATTTAAAACAATTCCAAACTTTTGACTGGTTGTGTGTGTAATATTTGTTATATATTTTTCAAAGTCACCAGAGCAGGATCTTCTCAAAAGATAAAGTAACATGTTGATTCTAATAGATGGATGTATGAAAGCATGATGTATGATTTTTGCCATATGCAACTGAGATACTTGTGGATCTTTTCCATTGAAAGTCAGAAACTGAATCCAAATGTGATTTTACAGTCTGCTAGCTGATTGAAAACATTCTACTTCAAAATCAACCTCAAAAAACACATTTATATCAATCAGTGATATTCAAACTTAATCTGTTTCTTCAAAACCACAAGAGGAAGACGAGACTGAACATGTCAGTACTCACAGTAATCTGCACGGACAGTTGGCCTTCACCGGCATCCTTGGCATCGATGGTGAACTCGACTGGAAAGCTGGCGGAGAGACCCGTGGTCAGGCCGGGGCCGCTGGCACGCACCTTACTGGCATCATGAGTGGGCTGAACGCGGAGTTTGAACGGACTGAAAGAGATATTTGAAGGATTGATGATGACGTCTCTGACTACAGTTTGATAACAGGAGTGCTCACATCGAGTGAATCTGACATAAATACCTGCGTGGAACTTCCTCGCCAGCGTATTTGACCGCGACAGCATACGAGCCCTCAACAGACGGAGTGTAGGCCACCGTGTGTGTGCCGTCACCATTGTCTGTAACATTTACTGGCTCAGCCAAACCTGCAAACAACAACAACTTGGTTATAGTCATACAAAACATTCAGGGCTATAACCAGTACTTATAGTCATACTATTCAACAGTCATTTTTGGCACCCAGATGACCTACTTGAATACTGTATCCCATAAAGCAATGTTTTTGACTTTCTGGGGCTAGTGTGATGAATGAACCAGAAGTAATATTAACTAAGATTTTTAACACATCTTGTCATTATTTGATTGGCCTGCCAAATACACGCTAAACTAAGCTAAACATGCAACATAGTGAGAATGACAAAGCAGCAAATACTGCTAGAAACATTTATTGTATAAAATTTCAAATATATATAAAAATAAATAGAAATAGTAAAAAATAATTAAATAAATGTTTAATGCGTTTAAATAAATAAATAGTTTACTGTGTGGCATGCTAGTATTTAAGAACAAAGCCCCCAAAAATAAATGAATAAAATAAATAACGTATATATGGTTTACATATATTGCGCAGTATGATAGTATTTAATTCAGAACAAAATAAAAAAAGCAAGATAATAAAATAAATGTTAAAGTATACACTGTGCAGCACGCTAGTATTTAATTCAGAGCAAAAAATATCTATCTATCTATCTATCTATCTATCTATCTATCTATCTATCTATCTATCTATCTATCTATCTATCTATCTATCTATCTATCTATCTATCTATCTATCTATCTATCTATCTATCTATCTATCAAAAAACTGCATGTTTTTACCTTTAGGTCCAGTTACGGCTACAGACAGAGGAGCGACACCAGCTTTACTGCAGTCCACAGTGAAGGACTGTGGGATTTTCGCTCGCACTCCAGAACCAACACCAGGTCCAGATATCTTCACCTTACTGGAGTCAACAACATCCTTTACGGGAACTTTGAATGGGCTTCCTATAATGGAAACAAAGATAAACACTTTCAGATTCAGACATTGACTAGTGTGTCCGTGCAAGCTAACACAACTCAAATGGAGCTATTATAATACAAGACTCAAGCCCAAGGTGCATAAGAAACAGGAAGCAGGTGAAAAGACAAAAAAAAAAGAAAGAAAAAAAAGCCTCCAGCCAATTCTAATGAGTAATAACAACTAGTGTTGTAGTCAAGACAACCTAATCCGAGACTGAGACGAGACCAAGACTTTGAGGGGTTGAGACCGAGACCAAGGCAAAGCGAGGCAGGGTCAAGACCAGACCAGCACTCCTTAAATTCATAAAGATCCACATTACTGCCTGAGAAATTACTTATTTTTAAATCAATAAATAGAGCTGTTATACCAATCAAATGAAATCATTAACAACAAAATTCATCTTTGCACTGAATTGCTAAATTACAAATCCATAATGTTGAGAATAATGTTTTAATTTTTTTTATTTAATGTTTGTATAAAAACAATATAATGTTTGCAGTCACGCTCAAATGTGTGAAAACAGCTCTCTTGCTCTTGTGATATTGCTTAATTATAAATCACGTGTTATAATATAAAAATCCAGATCTCATACAAATACTTTTTTGCATTTGTATTAATTTTGGTGTCATTTGACACAATCCCTCATTTCTGAACTGGCACAATAAATAAAAGTAAAGTAGAGATAAGTTATTGATTGCATCTGAAGCAGTAAGTTTTACATTCAATCACAATAATGATGTTAATAATTAAATTAGACAATGCACCAGCAATTTAGTAATATCCCAGAAGTCTTGACCGGTCTTGAAACAAAATCCCGAGTCCTCTAAGTCTGAGACCGAGACAAGACCGAGTACAAATGTGGTTGAGACCGAGACAAAACCTTCAAAAAATGGTCTTACGACCAGTCTCAAGTACTACAACACTAATATAAACAATGTAAACAACATTTTTATATTTTTTTGTTTGCAGAAACAGGCCGCAACAATGCTAGCAAGTTTTATTCATTGCCATATAGTTGCTTACGTGTTGTGAGAGAGTTTGGACTTTTTTATGAGTCTGTAGTCTGATTAATCTCAACTTTCCAACAACTCTGTCATCCTCTGAAATATTGCTCTAGCAAGATCTATACAGTTGATTTAAACAATCTGCATCCATGTGGGAGAATCACACCATGTGGTCTTGGCACGGTGAATGTTTTCAATGAAAAGTGAGCCCGTAATGTCCACCCAGTGAGAATGTGGTAGCCTGCTCTCCTCAGATACAGGAGATCTTGTTTCCCATGTGTAATACTAATGAAAACAAATTTGCAGGATAGTTCAAGTAGTTTTGCAGGGGGAAACTGGGAAAACATGCCCCAGTAATGCTTTCTTCATGTCTGTACTTAAAGTGCTGCATAAGGGTTAATGTACCTGTAATGTGTTGCCCTCCATATGTGATGTTGACATCATAAAGGCCAGGCACGTACGGGGTGTATTCCACATTACAGCTGCCATCTTTGTTATCTTTGCAGGACATTTTAGACTCTGATGGGCCTTCTACAGTTATTCCCAAACCACCAATACCAGCTCCTCTGTACAGATCAGAAGGAGGTAAAATGGTCATTACAGAACAATATCTGCACTAGCGTTCAAAACGTTTTAAATGTTTTTGAAAGAAGTCTCTTATGCACACTAAGTCTGCATTTATTTGAACAAAAATACAACTTGTGTGTTGAAATAATACTGCACAGCAACATTTAGGCTATTAAGGAAATAGTACACACATCATTAAAATAAAAGTTAATTATTTATTACTTATAAATACTTTATTCATTTAAAACTCATGCTCTAATTAAATATCATTCATTCTATGGGGGGTCAGTAAGATTTGCCCAATAAGGCTGCATTTATCTGAACAAAAATAAAATGACTTTTCTATGTGAATATATTGTAAAAATGTAATTTATTCCTGTGATCAAAGCTGAATTTATCATCATTACTCCAGTCTTCAGTGTCACATGATCCTTCAGAAATCATTCTAATATGATGATTTGATGCTCAAGAAACATTTAATATAATCATCAATGTTGAAAACAGTTGTGCTGCTTAATTGTTTTGTGAAACCATTTTGTGATGAATATAAAGTTTAAAAGAACAGCATTTATTTGAAATAGAAATCTTTTGTCCTTTACTATCACTTTTGAATGCATCCTTGCTGAATAAAAGTATACATTTCTTAACACAAAAAAATAACGTACTGACCCCAAACTTTTGAACCGTAGTGTAGATAAATATTATAAGAGTTTAAAGCTTTTTTTGGACACCTGGTGATGATTGAGAACTTGTTGGTTTTGTCGGTCAGTGCTTCTTCTAGACCCGGGCCCTTGGCCTGCACACGTGAGGGGTCACATCCCTCTCCCACCCCGACCTGGAACGGACTCTTTGGAACAGGAGTCTCATCGTACAGAATCTCCAAACTGTGGACTCCTACATTGAGTAGACAAAATAAAAAATAAAAAATAAATCACAATCACAGAAGCTTATGATGCTTTCAAGTCCTCGTACTAAGTTTAGAAGTAGCAACTGTGACATCCAAGTGATGTTTGGGGGGGGGGGAAAATGGCTAAATAACAGTCCCAAAACCCCCAAATTGACCAGTGCATGAAAAAACAATGGTTTCTCCTATATAATCAATCATTGCTGTGCAGCCGCTGAGAATGATAAGCCTGTCACCTCATAAATGTGGCTAAATTAGGTGCACTTTCTGGAAAGTTTTATTGCGGTTCTTCAAAATATACAAAAAATGCACAGGATGTAACCGGTAGCCTTCTTGTAGCTTATAATTGTGGTTTTCGATTCTCAAGGAACACATGAACTGAATTTTTTTTTAGCTTGGCATTGCATTCATCTTGTCGCTTTGGATAAAAGCATTAGCCAAGTGCATAAATCTAAACCAGTATTTGTTGGGAAGATTTTTTTTTAGAAGGATTTAGTGAATTGTACCATTCTCAAATGGCGTGTATTCCACGTTGTAAGTGCCATCGCCGTTGTCACTGATGGCACAGTCTGTGGAAGCACCTGATGGGTTCTTCACACGAGCTTTAATGTGTTTCCCACCAGTTTTGGTCAAAGCTTGTGCATCCACCGTGAAGTTAGTCGTGGCTTCTCTGAAAACTCCTGCAGACCAGAGAGGAAAAGCACACAAAGATGAGAGCATTGACTTCATTGAAGACATTTTCCTTTGTTAAAATGGGCATCTTTTTTTTTTTCTAGGAAAAGGGTCGTCTTGCACTGAAGGTGCAAATCTACAGATGCAAATAGATAAAGTGATAAAATAAAAACTTAAATCAATCATTACATCCTTTAGAGCATAACACATCAAGGCCTCCATAAAATAATTTCTTTAAACAGATTTTTTTTACGAAAGCAAAAAGAAAGGGAAGAATCGTGGAAGCCAACATCGAAAGGGAAAGTTTTCGAAAATCGTTTTCCATTGGCTACAAGGAATGAGACGCATTTGTCCTTAAAAGTGAACAAGTTTTGGCTTTTGTAACCCTTTCATATTATACGTCAATACCTTGCCCTGCAACTCCTGGTCCAAACACTTTCACTTTGCTGGTATCAACAGCTGGATCCACGTTCACTTTGGCGGGGAAGTTGGGAACGGTCTTCCCTCCGTACTTCAGCTGTAGAGTGTACATGCCCGCAGTCAGTGGGATGTAGGTGACCGTATAGGTCCCGTCCTTATTGTCCAGAACTTCAGTCTTTGCTTTCGCTCCAGAATCAGACTCGGCCTCCAGCGTCAACTGTCCAGGTCCAGCTTTGGTGCAGTCAACATTCAGCACGCTGATCTCACCAACCTTGCCTCGCTTCAGCCCAGAGCCAGACGCCACCACCTTGGTGGGATCAAAGGGGTACTGTATGTCAGCGTGGAAGGGCGAGCCGGGAATATGGACGTCCTCGAAGAGAATGTTGACCAGGTACTCTCCAGGCTCGGTGGGGAGGTACGACACTGAGCAGGTGCCGTCGCCATTGTCAGAGCACTCGATTTTGGCTTCGGTTGGACCCTCGACAGTAAGGCCGAGTCCACCGGTGCCTGCGCCCTTGGTATCGATGGTAAATTCAGCAGGGTTCGCTACAAGACCACCCTTCAATCCTGGACCAAACGCCTTGACCTGTACAGACAGAAGTACCTTGTAACAATGACTTGTCTTCTAAAAGAAATTGAATCATGCTTTGGTTTCAACATACTTTGCTGGGATCAGGAGGCAGCATGGCTTCAACTGGGAAAGGACTTCCTGGCACTGGATTGCCATCATAGACGACCTCCACCACGTAAACACCCTCTTCTTTGGGGATGTACTTCACCAGACTGGCTCCTTTACCAGGTTCAACCACGCAGGGCACGGATTTCCCTGATGGGCTGGTGATCTTGACTTCCAGTTTGCCCTGTCCACCTGCTCCACTTGTGCCAATGGCAAACTCTTGATCCTCACCCACTTGAACTCCTGAAATATAACATTAAACAGATTTTTGTTATTAAATAAAATGAAGGGGAAAAAACTAATTCATTAATGAATTTAAATTAAATAAATAAAGGATTTTCTAGGCCATTGAGTTGGATCTTATTTTAAAACACAAATTAATTAAAATGAACAACTTAAATAAACAAGTAATGAAGTAAATAAGGAAATTAATAAATAAGTAAAATAAATAAACTTTCGATTTTCCATTCCATGCACTTGTATCAAGGATTACATTTAAAATAAACAAATGCCTAAATAAATAAAATATTATATTACATATTATATTACATTTTATATTATAGACATACTAAAACACAATTTAATTAAAATAAACAATTAATTTAAGTAAACAAATAATGAAGTAAATAAGAAAATAACTTCCGATTTTCCATTAAATCCACTTTTATCTTGGATTAAAATTATTATTTTTATTATTATTTTTTTTATTATTATTATTATTATTATTATTATTATATTGACATACGATTTTTCAAGCCATCAACTTGGATCTTATTTTAAAACGCATTAATTCATTAAAATAAACAATGAAGTAATGAAGTAAATAATGACATACGACTTTCCAGGCCATCGACTTGGATCTTGCCAAGGTCCAACGGAGCCGCAACACCAACAGCAAAGGGGCTTTTAGAAATAGGGTCACCACCAAAGGTCACAGTTATCACCATCTCCCCCTAAATTGGTACAGCAAACCAGAATGATGAAGCCAGAACATAAATACTGAAAGTATTGATGTCCAATTCGCCCATTTAAACTCCTTAAACTGCTTTTAAATCTGTGGCTCTCCATTGCAGATCCCTACCTGCTGAACTGGTGTGTACTTGACAGTGTGGGAATAGTCATAGTTGTCAATGATCTCAAAGTCTTGGACGGGCTGTCCTTTATTAGGTCCGGAAAACTGAACGTTCAGAGGAGCTTTGCCAGCTCCTTTGGTGTAAACGGTAAAGTGTGTTGGTTTTCCACTCTCCACACCTGAGACACACAGGGGAAAATCAGGACTCATGAGTCATCCAATTAAACCCAGCTTCATGATATGATCAAACCGTTTAACAACAAATCCAACCTGCTCGGGCGAGTCCTGGTCCCTCTGCTTTCACTTTGGAGGCATCATGTGAGGGATCCACTTTAACACGGAATGGACTGACCGGAATTTCCTGATTTTTAAAATGAACACCAAACGTTTGTACAAGGATTCAAAAATTGTGTTTTTTGCTACTCTCTATGGTGGTCACTCACTTGATCAGTAAAAAGGACTTTGATTGTGAGCCGTCCCGCTCCAGGGGGAACGTATTTGACAGTGATGGTGTCATTGGCATTGGGAATGATGTCAAAATCAACATCCTCTTCCTTATCACTGATGACATTAGCCTCACACTTGATTCCAACACTTACATCACCTGAAAGAAACATTGTGTATAATTCACACAGGAAACTGCACAGATTTTGGTGTACGCAGTGAACGTCCATTACCTTCTCCAGCTTCTGTGCAGTCCACAGTAAAGTGGGTCGGCTCATGAGCTTTTAGTCCGGTTCTCTCGACTCCTGGGCCAAACACTTTCACTTTGTGTGGGTGGCATCCCTTTCCGACATTCACCTAAAGGAATAAAGTCTCCTGAATGTTAATTACAGTAAGTAATGTTACTAGAGAACAAGAAAACAGCTTAAAGTCTTCAATGCACATTCTGAGAGAGAAAAAAATCATGCATTTTCAGGGTGCATAAAGGAAAAAATTGTATTAAAAAGTTAGTATTTGAGACTTTTACCAATTAGTAATTTTTTCACTTAATTCAAGACAACCGGGAAAATACAATTGAAACTCAAACTCACATAAAATCACACAACAACAGACATTAAACATATGAAGTATTAGAATTTATTGAAAGTGACATTTTAAAAACATGTATTCAGTCATGAATCAAACACTTAAATGCTTTATGAAAGTCCCTTTTCCCCTCCGCAGACATAAACATGTTAGTACTTCGTTTGAACTCTGCGTTTTTCCAGAGTCTTTAACATTTAGCGTTTGCATGAGCAGTCAAGTATAAGCAAGTTCCATTCTTTAAACTACGCAGTGAGTTTGCTTTGTGAAATGAACTAAGGACCACAAAAGCACGATTATAGAGTGACATATGAACAAATGTTCACGTTGAACTTTGTATCTCTATCCTTATAAAGGAGTAATCCTTCAATTCATGTGTGCAATTAGCATTTATCATTATTAGTTCAGTCATATGTTCTTTATTAGTTATTATAAATAAATCATTTCTATATTAAATCAAGTTTCATTCTTGACTTCTGGAAAAAAGCAACTCTGGATGGCAAACACCACAATACAACATTTTACAATCATCGAAGTAGTGTTGTTCTAATCTAATACAATCTCCTACTGTGCAAAATTATTATGTCTGAAAATAACTCTGACATTGAAAGTAATTTTAAATCAGTGTTACAAACATACTGATTTTTGTGCTTTTGTAGTAATTAGAAGCAATAATGAGAAAACAGATGAAAGCATTAGATGAATTCATTGAATTTGATCTGATTTTCTGATTAAAAAACGTGATTTAGCAAAAATTATGTATTTGCAAGTATTAGAAAACAAGATACAGTGCTTTTGCTCATCCTGCTAATCTTAAGAAACATGCGATGTAGTCACAAATTAGCACTAGTAAAAAAATATTGTAATCAAGTTCTTACATTTTGTTTCCTAAAGCCGGATCACCAATGTGATGTACCACATCAAGCATAAAAACAAAATGACCAGCTGAAATTATTTGATAGAAAAGCAGTGACGCTCCAGAATGAAGGTGGTTATGATGATGACAGGTTTATATTTGGCAGTGGAAGTGTTAAGAGCATCAGCTTTAGTTAGTATGAGAAGTTCCTCTACTGCATTAGTATCGTCAGTCTCCTTTGTATTTGTCTTAGCGGTTATGACCTCTGACTCTGTTGGTCTTACCCTGAAGGGGCTGTTGGGTACACTGACCCCTCCCCAGGTCACAGCCAGCGTGTGTTTGACAGCGGAGGTCGGTGTGTATGAGCAGGAATAGACATCATCAGCTTTGCTCTTCACCTTCACATCGATAGGGACGCCATCAGCATTCTGGGAAAATAAACCAATTCAAATGCAACATGGGTGAAAGTTCAACTCGCATTCAACGCGCACACTTATTAGCTGATGCTCGACCAAACCTGTGCAATGATTTTCAGGGGTCCGTTTCCTGCATCTTTGGCCTCGACGGTGAACTCAGTAGGCTTGTTTATGACACAGCCGGACTTCTCCAATCCCGGTCCATAAGCCCTGACCTACAAAAAGTAAATGTTTTCTCAGAGGTCATTCCTGAGAACCTAATAAATGCATGCATCTAATACTTTATTTCAGGTTTGCTGTTTTTTGTTTGCACTGTAAATTATTATTTACTATTTTTTGTATTATTTTTAGCAGTAAAAGAAATGCACCAAGCAATGATGCAAAAATATTTTCTGAAATAAAAGTGATTTTGCTCATCTTGCTAATCGTATCCTTTTTTATAATTAAAAATTATATATATATATTTTTTACAATAATACAATATAATACAAATATAAATATGCATATTTAAAAATGTTAGTATATGGTGAAAAATATTGTAAAATTTAATTAAAATTAAACTAAAATTAAACATTTATATAAAAATTTTATAAAACGCAGTTTTTAAAATATTAAAATTGTGGCAATGTGCAACAAATACTATTTTATAAAAATTACAATAATGAGAATAAATAATAATAACAATAACAACAACAATGGGGAAAAAAAAAAATCAGGACACACTACAATGAGAATTTGGGATGGAAAATGTGCTTAAAATGTCATGAAAATATTGGTATATATATTTTTCCACTGCATTTACCTGGTTGGGGTTGTTGGCTTTGTTATCAGGGACGATGTAGGCCATGAAGGGACTGTCTTCGATGTCTTCATCATCACACATGACATGGACAGCATACTCGCCCGATTCAGTGGGCCAGTATTTCACGTTACACGACCCATCATTCTGATCTTCACACTCAATCCGGGCCTGAGACGGACCCTCAATGGCGAAGCCTACAGAAAGGAAAGTATTTAGATCATAGGCTGGCAAAACATGTTGGGAACTCCTGAGCTAAATGTGACTATAGTGAATGTCTAAGCTGATCTGATGTGGTAAAAATCTCCTGTAACCTCACCGAGCACTCCAACGTCAGTCCCGATAGATTCGGCCACAAAGTCAGCAGACTTGCCCACAACGCCTCCCTCCAGACCCGGTCCCCACGCACGGATCTTTTGGGGTCCGGCTTCATTGCCCACCTGAACCTCAAAAGGACTGAACACAAGAAAATGTCATTTATATGAACAGTGAGTTTGGGTCCAGACAAGACTTTGATACAAAAATCAAAAAAAGAAAATATATTTTGCTTAAATATAAGCATATTGCAGGACCATTAAAATTTCATGCATTTAACTGAGAAGAAAATGTGACATTATTTTCGTAAAAATAAGCAAATTTTGATGCAAATCTTTTATATGATGAAAATGTTTAATATTTAAATTGTGGCAATGCAATCTATGCACTGCAGATTAGATTTTTTTTTTAAATAAAAAATTAAAATTAAAATAAAATTAAAAAAAAAATGAGAACCTGAGAATAATAAGATTTATATATATTTTTTTTAAAACTTTACAATTAATGCTATGCCATTTAAAAACAAAAATTTAATTATGGCAATGTCCACTTTAATATATACAGACTTTAAACAAATAATGCCATTTAAAAATGTAAATAAAAAAAACACAATGAGAAAAACTGTTTGAGAGTAATAATAATAATAATAATAATAATAATAATAATAATAATAAAAAAAAAAACAGGATGCATTACAATAAATGTGAATTTTGGGAATGTACCTAACTGTCATGATGTCAAAAATGATATCAAATGATGTCAAATTGCAGAAAATCTCAATGGTCCTAAAAAAAAGCTTTGCCTTTATGCAAAATATACATTCTTCTTAATTTGAGGTGAAATAAGGTCAGAAAGACTACTATAAAGATCAGCATAACATTCAATAATATTATGATTTGGCTGCACTGACATGAGAACTGAACTGAGCTGGATGATGCAGAACTGCTTTATAGATTTAATTAATTTAATGATTGATGATCTTTACAGCGGAACTGAATCAACCCTGAACAATGACAATATTGTCTTTTAGAGCTGCTGTACAGATGAAATGAACTCTGCATCATCGAATCCTTTTCCTGTTATCACTGTGAAGCTGCTTTGAAACAATCTGTATTGTATAAAAAGTGCTAGAGAAATGAAGGTGACTTGACCGTGACAGTTTAAATCCCAAAATGCCCATTATGTGTGCTAAATAAGCATTTAGCTAAACACCTTATTTAAACAAATGTGTGTTAACCTGACAGCTTTAGCAGCACATACAGCGCCGGCCGCTCAGGTTTGAGAGAATGTTCCATTTCAGATACGACCACACGTCATAAATCTGCACTCTGACTCTACGTTACCGGAAACCTCCCATCAAAAAGAGTTTGTGTTAATAGAAGCAACCGCAGCGGGGCGAATATTTAGCTTTAATAGGGGTCATGGCTCAGTTTCCCCTGCGTGTTTGAGTGTAAGGCTGAGGTCCAGGTGAACAGGAGGGTGATTGTGTTAATTCAAGCCTGTCTCTTTCACTCAGCCATTTCGTCTCCTGCAGGGCAGTGATCTGATTGGCCGACACTACGGCATGCATGTGATCACCAGAAAGCGTCCGTCTGCACGTTAATGCCAGTCTGCCGCCTCAGGCCACACACTGTGCAGTCTTATAAAACCTCAAAAGAAATGCGAAAAACCCCTAAAAAAGGTGAATTTTTAGTGCTGCAGCCGCTTTATAAAAAAAAAAAAAACCAAGCATGTTTTCACGCTGATGAAAACAAATCCAACTGAAAACGCAGCTGTCATTTCCGTTCCACAGTCTGTTAAATAAGAGGTTTACTCTTTATGGTCCACATTCATCAGCTCGCTCATGAACGTGATTGAACCTCTACACGGATTAACACACGCGACGGCCGTTTCCTGGTGGTCCCGAGTGACGCTGCGTTTCCAGACCTCTGACAAACACTCACAGGAGAGCATGTCGTCATTCTGCTTTCCACGACGTCTTTCAATCCTTCCAGAGCCAAGGGTTACACACTAATGAGTCTTCCTGGCAGTGGACATGACCTACATATACTAGCAGCATGACCAAAACCTCATACGCCATTACAAAAATAAAATTATTCATGATGTGATGTTATTTTTTTACTGGAAATTCAACCCAGGTATGTTTCAAATATTTTGCACCAGTGTTTTTATTTATATACTATTTAGCAAAATTTAAAATAGCTTTTATTTTTGTGTTTTCAGTTTCTTTTGGTTTTAGTAATTTTATGTGCTTTTGTCATTTTTATAACTTTTTTAAATTTCTATTTAGCTTTAGTTTTTTTTCTTTTTCTTTTAGAAGCTCGTTTCTGCCAGGGAATTAAAAAAAATTGCGACTTGACTTCTCTGACTTGCACAATTGCGAGTTATACCTCACATTTCTGAAAAAAAAATTGAGGAATAAAAGAATTGTGAGATAAAAAGGTCGCAATAACATTTTATTCCATGGCGGAAATAGGCTTCAATAATTTTTGTACTTTAACAGAACTAAAACAAGTTGAAGGCAACATTTATAATTTAAAAAAATTTTTTTAGGTTGTCATCTAATGTTTATATTTTATTTTAGCTTTATTCCAATTAAGGAAAACATTTCAATAGTTTTAAGTAACAATAACAACACTTTTGGCCTTTACATTATATCTACTTTTCATAACCCAGTGAATTAAACACTATACAAATGAACGGTCATATAGTATATACTCCGTCATAGTCTTACATCATACTCAACGTTAAACCCTTTCAGATGTACAAACAAGCCTTTTGCAATCAGACAAATTCCCTGATGATCCTTAAAATGGAACAATTTGAATACAATAAATCCAATCTCTCTTTAAATCATAGAACATGCACAAACTATCTATAACATGGTCTGTTCTGACTTAGAACAAACACACACATTTACCCCAACCCTCATTTGTTTATATATGGTTTTGCCTTTATACCTAAACAATCCTGATCAGATTTATCCAGTTGGCAGCTCTGAATAACACTGATGCAACGAGACACTGATAACATCTGGAGCTGATCCGTTTTAACACGATTGGTAGCACTACAACTGCAGAGCATCTGATCAGATTTCTCTGACCTCAATGGTCTCGTATGTGAAGTCACTCTGGCCTTAAATGTAAAAGCTGTGATTGGTTCAGGAGATGCTCACCTCTTGGGAATGTGCTGTCCGGCCCAGGTAATAGTGACAGTGTATTTGCCAGGTGTGTGTGGATAGTATTCATATGCATAAACACCATCTGAGATGTCCTTCTGTTTCACAGGCTCCTCTAGACCTTCTGCAAGAGGAAAAAACACATGAAAAACTTGAACAATTCAATCACAAACTATTAGAGAAGAATAAGAGGGATCAGGGGAGTTAAAATCCCCTGCATTCTCTCCATAGACACTTTACTATAAATTATACACTGATGTCTTCATATCTTCAAGATTATGAAGATAAAACCGCAGCCGTGTACAGTATTGAGTTTGCTCAAAGCCCCTTCGAGTTCAGTGCAAATTCCAAAGAGATAAACTTGTGTCATGTAAGTTATAGTCGGGTCAGTGAACCATCTGTGACCCGGTCGGGTCATTAATCACAGTCAGTAGCGCTGACATAAATTGATTTGGGTTGCTGGTGCCATCTGGGCAAAAGAGTCTGGGAAACCCTCCCTGCTCACTCAAAATATACAAATCAACATGAAAAAGTGCCATGGTTCTAACATGTTCATTTATAAGCCAAAGATTAATAGAGCAGGAGACATTGGGAAGGTTCTTAAAGAGGAAAATTTTGGGTTTTAAAAGTTTTGTAAAGTGGTCAAGAGAGTGTCTGTAACAAGAGAGATTGATTCTGTGTTGAATTTTGCCATTTGGTTACTTACTGGGTCCTTTAACAGTGACCTTTAGATCTCCACTTCCAGCGTTACGAGTGTCCACCTTAAAATCTGCCACCTGACGTGTTCGCACACCTCTGGGCTGCAGACCTCGTCCTGTGGCACGACATGCACTGGGAACAGACGCTGAAACAGAATACATGACAAATTATTAATGCGCAAAAACAAATAGCATGCGTGCGTGTACTTTTTATGTTCCTTTTTGAGGAAACGCATACATACACATTATATACACACACACACAGATCAGGCATAACATTATGACAGGTGAATAACACAGATGATGTCTTCATCACGGCTCATGTTAGCGGGTGGGATATATTAGGCAGCAAGTGAACATTTTGTCCTCAAAGTTGATATGTTATAAGCAGGAAAAATGGGCACGCGTAAGGATTTGAGCGAGTTTGACAAGGGCCAAATTGTGATGGCTAGACGACTGGGTCAGAGTATCTCCAAAACTGCAGCTCTTGTGGGGTGTTCCCGGTCTGCAGTGGTCAGTATCTATCAAAAGTGCTCAAGGAAGGAACAGTGGAGAACCGGCGACGGTCATGGGTGGCCAAGGCACATTGATGCACGTGGGGAGCGAAGGCTGGCCCGTGTGGTCCGATCAAACAGACGAGCTACTGGTGCTCAAATTGCTCATGAAGTTAATGCTGGTTCTGATAGAAAGGTGTCAGAATACACAGTGCATCACAGTTTGTTGTGTATGGGGCTGCATAGCCGCAGACCAGTCAGGGTGCCCATGCTGACCCCTGTCCACCGCCGGAAGCACCAACAGTGGCACGTGAGCATCAGAACTGGACCACGGAGCAATGAAAGAAGGTGGTCTGGTCTGAGGAATTTTGTATTCTTTTACATCACGGGTGTGTGTGCATCGCTTATCTGGGGAACACATGGTACCAGGTATTGGCTTGGCCTCCAAATTCCCCAGATCTCAATCCAATCGAGCATCTGTGGGATGTGCTGAACAAACAAGTCTGATCCATGGAGGCCCCACCTCGCAACTTAAAGGACTTAAAGGATCTGCTGCTAACATCTTGGTGCCAGATACCACAGCACACCTTCAGGGGTCTAGTGGAGTCCATGCCTTGACAGGTCAGGGCTGTTTTGGCAGTAAAAGGGGGACCAACACAATATTAAGTCATAATGTTATGCCTGATCGGTGTATATTCACCATAATATAATTTCTCTTTAAAATCTTCCTACGGGACACAAATTTCCCTAATTTAAGAATGTGGTTAAAGAAAATCAACATCTTGCCATGTCTGTCAGCCAGTTAGAATCAAGAATTTAATTTGAGTTGGTATAAGCTTGAAATCAACCAAAACCCTCCAAAAGCCTTCGCTCGAATGTCTGCTAACAGCCTGCAGAGCTGCCGTTTTCATCTCAAGCTCAGTAAAATGAAAAATCCCTCTGCGTAATACCAGACATACAATTAAACACTCCATTATTACCCTACCATTATACAATATGAAGTCCTGTAATGTTTCCAGAACACCAGAATAGTGTCCACAGTGAGCGAGCCAAAACCCACATTCAGTGTAATAGCATCTTTGATGGAGAGAGACTCCGCGGCAATGAGGTCGATCCCCTTTCTGCTCTCTCATTAGGTTCAGATGTGCGTCAGGGTGGAGCTGGACAGCCGAGTGCCATTGAGACACAAAGCTTCATTCAGCCTGAGCCCGTTGTGACAAACACAAATATAGACTTACTGTATGATGACCTCTACAAATACACTGTCAGGAGCATAATCCTAAATAGTTGTTTGAACATGGGAAGAACAGTTGTTTCGGATAGCATGCCTTAAAATAGATGTATATTCATTTAATTCTATTTCCAGCCTTTTGCCATCTTTATTCAGTTTTTTGGTTTAAGGAAATATTAAGAGCCAAATACTAACTCTTTTGACCTTTGTGTGCACTTAATGGATTTATGAAGCTCTTTAATTCGCTTGTGAAATGTCCTGAAATAACATTGTGCTGTAAAAGTAAAAATATCTGTTCAAATGCATAAGCCGTTTTCCTGTGGGTCTCGTTTTGGTTTACGGCACATGTGGCTGATTTCCTCATTCCGTAGTTCACGTGCTTATGCTCATCATAACCTCCCCACTACAATGGTTTTAAAAACCAAAAATGATCGACAGTATCCTATGGGAACACTAAAGCTACTGTCCTTACAAAACCACACACCCATGAATTACAGAGGGAAGAAAAATATAGAGCTGATGCATGAAATGCAGAAGAAATCATCCAATCCACATAACAGGATTCAACAATGTTCGGTTTTAAACAGGCTTGTTTTTGCAATTTGTTTAATTTTGCTGTGAAAATCAACAGGAAAATCAATTAAAAGTCAACAGTTCTGTTAAAACATTACCTGCTTTGGAAAAGCGGTTTCAGGGAAAAGGAATTTGGTGTTTTACAAGGTTTAAAGCATTTAGGTGACGCACAGATCCACTAGTCCACATCGCATTCATGTGCAAGCGCGCAGAAAATAGACAAAGAAATGTAGCAAGGACTGTAGAGAAAATACAATTTATTTTTGTATCTTCAGAAATCGCATCTAAAACAACAAGTCATGCGGAAAAAAGGTGCATGAATAAAACCATATATTTGAGTGTCAACTTGTATATCCAGTTCTGAGCATTGAAGTTCACAGTTCTCAAGCTAATCTAACAGTCTTAGGACAAAAGAAAATTAAAACGGACTCGTTGTGCCATTTAAGGTCAGCCTTCAAGAAGCTGGCGGCATCACACACACACCACAAACGAGTGCGCTGGTGAACTGCGGCTATTTTACATGCATTTTATAGTGTGTAAAAGCCCTGCAGAATCCCATAACTACATGCAATTACCAGAGTCTCTCCTTCAGCAATAACACGAGCATATGAGGCAATCCACACGTCTGAGAACCTAAAACACATCGCTAATTCATTTAACTTCACAATTATAACCACCACAGTGCATTGTTTAATGACAAACACTAATAAACTATTCCATTTCCTTCTCCAACAGAACATTTAAGCAATTGCATGCTCGGAAAGAGGATGCTGGGTAAAGGTACCTGGGCCGATGTTGACGGTGAAGGGGCTTTTAGGGATGGCGATGCCTCCAAATGTAATGTTGATGATGTGAGGACCAGCCTGCACTGGTTTGTAGGTGCAACGGAAGACGCTTTCACCCTTGTCTTCCATGAGGGCCTCCACAGTGTTCTTATTACCCAGAGGGTCTTTAATGACGGCAGTCACATCACCCACTCCGGCACCTGATTAACACAGAGTAGAGCGGCTTCAAGGCTTATTTTCTTAGAGAAAATGATCCCATAATCAAGTCAGAAATGTCAGACCTGCAGTGTAGATGTCAAAGTATGTGGGTTTGTTGGCTATGTTGCCCAACGGCTCCAGTCCGGGTCCTTTAGCTGTGACTTTAGTGGGGTCTCCCTGGGCTTTGTCCACATTCACTTCAAACGGGCTCTTTGGGATTTGCTGACCAGCGAAAAGCACTGTGACCTAAGGATTACACAAAAAAAAAAAAGAGTCTATATTTCGAAGAAAAAATTAAATGGAAACAGTCGCTCTGTATTTATTCATAATAAACAGTCACATAGGCGTATATGGTGTAAAAACAGTCTATTAGGAAACATGCAAATGTGCTGAACAGGACGACAGCATGGAGAAATCAGTGTGGACAACAACAACAGATCAGTGATTCTCAAACACAGAGTTGACGTTATAAAATGTCTTTACTGTCCCTTTTGATCAATTTAATGCTTCCTTGATGAATAAAAGTATTAATTCCTTTCTTTAAAAAAAAAAAAAAAAAAAAACAGACTTACCCTAAACCTTTAAATTGTAGTGAATCATGTTTTCCACAAAAAAATTAAGCAGCAAATTGATAATTATAAACAAAAGGTTAAGATACACTGCTGTAGATTGACGTTTCATCCTGACCTTGTGCGGCCCCATGACCTGAGGGATGTACGTCACGCTGTAGGTCTTTTTGCCTTCATTAAGCACAGGACTGACTTCCTCTCTGCGGCCCTCCGGGTCTTCAACATAGACCATGACCTGCCCTTGACCTGCGCTGAAGGTGTCCACCGTGAACACGGCCGGACGCATCACCCGGTTACCGGTCGGCTCAATACCTGCAAACACACAGCGAGCATACACAGTTGAGACCTATTCACACAAAGGACTATAACAAAGATATAGTTTTAAAAAAACATTCTAAAAAGGTAAAAGAATAGCAGAGTTTAAACACAGCAACTATAACGATAACAGCACAGAGAAACAAAATCGTTGGAATACAGAACAATATCGGCTGCTGCTGGACGCAGTAATATAGTTATGAACAGGCCTTTACATTGGAAAATATGTGAATTATAGAACAAGTTCATTTCCACTAATGAGTGGATTTCTGTGTATTGTTTTATGACCCTAAATAATTCCAACAAAGGTGTTAAAACAAACATGACAGAGCATGGTTCATGGACCAACAGAGCATTTTCTTTACACTGCCATTAAAATATCCACCTGTCCCTTGCAGACTCAAAACACTCACCGTTATAAGAGCACTGTGAAAATATGCATTTACTGTACGGCTGTATGATTAAATGTCTGCGACTGATAAAGCAAGCATATATAAAATGGATAATAAACTCCAGGAAAATGCACAAAAACTCAGAGCGGTGCCTGGTTGAGGTGGTGTATTGAAACTCGCGGTTGTCCACTGTTGTTAAACTCATTTTAACATTCAAGCAAAAACACCTAGAAACATCAAGACTTTGAAAAAGGGCATAATAGGTCCTCTTTAATATTCTACTTGTTCAAACCAAATGTTGCATAATTTATGCACACAAAGAAACATATTAGATATAATCAGATGTTGGTCAGAAACCACAGCGGTCAACACAGACCTGCATTTTCGTCAGAAAACTGACTTCAGGAGCATAGACGTAATGGTCTAAAAATACTCCTTTTAGTTTATAGTTTGAGGCAAACCGCACAAAACCCCACAAACACACAGGCCCTCTGAGCTCATAAAATACATGATTTCCAAACAGTGATTCAATTTCCCACTGAAAACAAGACCTCTACAGGGAACATGTGTGATTTAGGAAACAAGGATGACTGTCACATTTTAAATGAGTTCTTAGTTTGTAGTGCTTTGAGAGAAGATAATCACTTAATGGAAAAATAACATAAATGTGACATTTTCATTCTCCGCTGTAAATTATATGGTCGTTCAAAAACAGAGGTGAAGATTTCCCAAGACTGCAGACGTCGCAACCAAAACCTTGTGGTTAATTTTAGTAAATGTGGTCACTGAAAATGTGTAGGGGTCACCTCTGGTGTTAAACTCATTAGCCACTGTTTTTACAGCTTAAGACAAATTTACAACAGAGGTAAGAGGCACATTTCCACTCCATCCATCAATCCTGCACAAAACCTGACAGAGCTGTGCTGTATTCACACGGTACTAACTTATACGACCAAATGTTTAACAGAAAGCAAGAGACATCACAGATCACCGCAAGGAAAAAACCTTTATCTTAAAAACTATCTTCACCCTACATTAATGATACTGTGTTGTATCAAGTATCTGAGAAAGTCTGACCGTAACGCTCCATTTGCTTCCGTCGATACTGTAAAATCTGACACGGTTCATAAGATTTACAATAACCTGAAACTCTGGTATGACAACGATCTGCATGTGTGTGGTTGCTAAAACATATCTAGGGGTTTCTTAGATAACGCTAGGTGTTACTATGTAAACAAAAATGAGAGAACAGGAATATTCGTAAGCTACAGCGTCTCACCTGGACCGTATGCGCGTGCCTTCTTGGGGTTGAGCTTGGGTTTGAGAGGGGCTCCGGGCTTCAGTTTGGCTTTCGGGAACTGTGACAAATATGTCATAACTGACTGCTCATCCACACTGGGGTCAATGATCTCCTCTGGAGCAATAACCTGGAACGACAGACAAAGTGTTGAAGGGGAAGTGCATGTGCAAACTTTTCTCCCAGTTTGATGTGCAGCAAACCGTAAGAGATTTCCATCCCTCCATTGAAAGTCTGTTCACAAAAAACAGTTAGATTTCATTTAAAATATCTTCATACGTGTTCCGAAGATGAACGAAAGTCTTTTGAAAGGGACATGAGGGTAAGTAATTGATTGAATTCACCTTTTAAGCATGAAATTGTTAAGCCGTATTTTATAGTAGTAATAAGTATGGAATGGCATTTTCTTGTAAAGCGTACTGCAATGATCTTAGTTTTATTCACCACACACACACACACAGTACCCAATTATCCAAACATTGAAATACTGTTATTTTTGCAATTACAGAAATATAGTAAATAATTACAAAACATTTCATTTATGCATGCATGTTTGTACAAATATATCTCGTCATACAATATTTCTGAACTGGATATCAAAAACAGTAGCATTAGTGCTCGAGTAGATTCTTAGAAAAACGTTTTCACATCCAAAGGCAGAATTTTTGGAAATGCAACTGAGTATTTTATTGTTCACATGAGGCTTTAATGAGGCTCAAACACAGGAGGACAAGGATGCATTTTAAGTGCCCAATGATGCTATTTGAAAGGTACCTAATTTAGTTTTTTTAGAGTCTCCTACAATAGATGCATTACATGCATTCCCGGTTAAAAACAAACAAAAAAAACAAAAAAAACTTACATTTTCTCAATGTATATTGCAGCATCACCTCTTTTCTCACAGTGTCTGAAACTGTTTGATAAATTATTCAGTCTCTCTAAACCCCTCTTTGCCGAGACCCTTCTCTACTCTGATTGGTCGGATGGCCCAGTCTGTTGTGATTGGTCTACTTTGCTCTGATTGGTCAGATGGCCCAATCTGTTGTGATTGGTCTACTCTGCTCTGATTAGTCAGATGGCCCAGTCTGTTGTGATTGGTCTACTCTGCTCTGATTAGTCAGATGGCCCAGTCTGTTGTGATTGGTTGAGTGAGTGTTTGAGGGCGGGGCAAAGTAGACATTGTTTGCGGGCAACCAATGAAGACCATAGGCTGGCATTATGCAAATGTATTACAAACCTACTTGGGTTCAGCAGGAAGTGAGACTGGAATTACTGACGACTCGTTTCAGCAGTTCAGAATCGCTGCTTTCTTTTAGGAGACAATAACCCCATTTATCTGCACTTTGTAAAGGGCCTGAAAAGTACAGACGGATTACACACTACATGAAAGGTAATACCCGAAAAAGCCTAATGGGGCACTTTCAGGAAAAATCTTCCGCTGCACGAATACAGTGAAAAGCATGCACACGCAATTGAAGTTGATCAGCGAAGCACACACGTGTTTGCTGAGGAGTGATTGAGGTGTGGTGAGTATCATATTAACTTGGTAGCAAACGGAGCGGTGGATTTGTGTGTGCACACCTAACACAAGCCCCTTATTCTTATCTGAGGATGATACTGAGCTGTTGGCATGAACGGAGCAAAAGAGAACATGACATTTTCCAATCACGCCCTTCACAGTACTGAGAACACGCATTTCAACAGATTTGTGGCACCCTCATGCTGATTAAATCTCATCCTGATGCACAAAAGGTCAAAGGTCCAGGGCTCACCTGTGGAATTCCCAGCCAATCATCAGCGAGCTGCATGGCCTCCGTGGCGTTTTCCACTGGCTTCCCTGAGTCCCAGATCTCCCAGTCAGGACACAGGCCTTAAAAAAAAAGACAAGGAATTTAAAACTGACCCAAGTATAAGGAATATATTTAACAATAGACAGCCTTAGCAAATACCACTAATGGTACAATATATAAGTACTAACGTGACAGGAAGAGTTTTTGTAGAATTATCTAATGATCATAACATGCACTATAAAGGTCCTGAATTACAAAGAAAAAAAAATCAATGCTGTAAACACAACAGAAATGCGTCGCACACAATTCTGGACTCATTCACAGATGCGTTTTGCGGTCAAATCACTATCTAGATAAAACGCAGACCAAACGAGCGCAGCTGTCCAATAAACAACAATAGCTGCACGAATGAAACTCTTTGCATACTAACACCTTTCCCCATCTAAAATATGACAAGCTCTAAATCCTCACCTGGAGCGCAGCTGTCCACTAGAGCACCCAGCGCCCTCCCGTTCCTCCAGTCCTGACTGAAGTTAGTGATGGGAAGGTCGGGCACTTTGTTCTGGATCCAGCCGAGCAATCTCTGCTTGGGCGTCTGTTTCTTGGCTTCGCCGTCGCCTTCGTCCTCCCAGACGGGCATAGAGATGGAGTAGTGGAGAATGAGGGTCCATACTAGGCCAAGGATCAACTTCAGGTTCCCGTCCACAATCGCTTTGCTGTCTGTTGGGAGAAAATGAAGGTTAAAAGAATAACAATGATGATGACGAAGACGAAGAGTGAATAAATAAACAGTCAAGTAAATAAGTACTGAAATCATTCAAAATGATACAAAAAAAATGCTAATAAATACATAAATTAAAACAATTTAAAAGAGATAGACAAATTATTAAAACAAACAAATAAACAAATCAAACAAAATCAAACAAACGTTCAAATAAATTCAATTTATTTATTTATTTTTAAACCAAACGATCAAATAAACCAATATATAATGATACAATATAATAGAGTTGTAAATGTGACAGGAACACTGAACGGCCTGCAGTGTGCATAGGGAGCAATATTAATAGTAATGCTTTGCCCAAGCAAACATTGACTAGACTAATAATAAATTGATAAATGGAGGGAGTAACATGTTTGTAAATGACTCAGCATTTTATTTATACTTGAGAAAATATGAGACTGTGGGTTATTTGACTTCTGAGGTGCCGGGCTGCACCGAGCACACATTATTACACCCGTCATAGAGGCAGGTCAATTTGATTGACTGGAAACCACCCTATGACATCTCTGGCTAATCAAATCATATAACAGGTAATGAAACTTAAAAGGAATTTACTATATAAAATTAAAATCTCGCACACTCCTGAAGAAAATAAACAAGATTTCTTAAGATGTGTGGAGTTCCAGTATGGTCATCAGCAGTCAGCACAGAGACAGAAAAAAGGCTTTAGCACACTTGAAATTTTTCCAATACAGACAAAGCAAATGTTTCCAGGAGGAACCACAGCTGTTAGTGATTGTTAACACTCCAGAAATCATCACTGTCCTGACAAATCTATTCAGAAAAGCAGGCACTGCTGTTCAAAATGTTGTACTTGTGTGTGACGTGCTATTATCACACATGCCCTCCCGCTGAAGGCCGTGTTTGTGCATGTGTGCGTTTATCGACCGCTCCCTCTGCCTGCACTATCAGTCGTCTTCTGCAAACATCAGGAAAAGAGCTGAACTTTAGCACACAGCGGAGCAAAGACAAAGATCAGGGGGAATCTGACAAGAAACAAAACTAATCTAGCCTGTAGTTACAGTTTGGCATTCAGGTTTGTTTGTATGGTTAATTTATTTGTTTAAAAATATAATATATAAATAAAATAAATACCAAAATGTACACATTCATTTCTCTCAAAAATATATAAAATATCAATTAGTAAAATTCATATAATATACAATTAAAAATATAATATATTTAAAATAAAATATCCATTGTTTAATTAATATTTTAAATTAAAATTATATATACACAATTTAAAATATTAATTTTGCATTATTATTTTAAATATTATATTTTTAATGGTATATTCTTAAAGTGTGAGTGTGAGTCATAAGATAATGAATATTAATATTTTACAATTTAATCTTAATCTATATGTAATAGATTTTTATTTAATATTAAAATAAAAAAAAATTACTTGCATTCTATTAAAATAAATATATAAAAAAGTTGTTTATAAGTTTATATATAAAGTTGTATTGTATTATTATAGGCATATATAAATAAATACAATGCATATACAAAAACAAAATAATTTTCTATACTATTAAAAAGATATTGATCCCTCAAAAAATGTTTTATTAACTACTTTAATAGTTTGTAGTACAAATGCATGAAATGCAGGATTGACCCAGTGACCGCTGTAAACTCTCAGTCCGATGCCGCCACTGGTACGAAGAGCCAGACGGGTGGAATGTTCTGGCAGGGTTTAAGAAGCCTGGAAACAAGCTCAGTGCCAGACGGGGGTTCAGTGCATCTCTGGACTGCCGGCCACGGCCGAACATAATTCATTAGCACGGAACAACACCCCCCTTCCTGCCATCACAAGGTTCCTGCTTAATGGGATCTCCATAAGGACCCCCGTCACAGGGATGGCTCAACAATAGAACAACACGACTGCTGATTGTCTGCATTCAGGGAACAGCAGAATGTAGGTTGCCATGACAGCAAACGCCTTCATGAATAATAGATGAACGGCAGAAAGTTGTTGAAAACAAACCCCCACACACACAGCGTAAACATGGTGTTTAAATGCAGTTCCTGCTGGGCTTTAATTGAAATGTACAGTGATGATACAGTAATGAGGTCTTCCTCGCAATGCAACATGAGCAGAACGGCATCCGGGCAACTCATTGTCTTTAGGAGGTCAGTTGAGGAAAGACCAGGAAGTCCCAAGTGAAAAAAAATCCTGCCTGAACAAGCTTGGAAGGACACCTACAGAAGAATACTACAAGCATTTCCTACATGACAGGAAATCTGAGATGGTCACTTTAAAACTCCTTAAGATAACAGGCTGAGCCAAGTGCTTGGAAATACACCAACACATGTGCGCATCTGTTAGTTGATCCTGCGATTCCATTTGTCTCTATCAGAAACACTCATTCCAACCGGATGACATCCAATGAGGACAAATCCAAGCAGATGGCTAAAAACCGTGATTACTAAGATGTCCAAACGCTGACATAATCCAATTACGAGAATACACAACTAATCATCACATGCTACACCCAGAAATGAGTCAGTATGATCTGGGAGAACAAAATGACAGTTAACATGCACTTCCAGTATTAGTACAAACCGTGAGGATATAGAGCATCACACACAAGAAGAGGAAGTGTATTTACCAAGAAAAACAAGCAAAGCTTGGAGTTAAAGAGGCCATATTATGCCCTTGATGATGTTTTTGTGCTCTACTAGAGCAGGTTCATGCTTGAATGTTCACTGGTTCCCCATATTCTCCATTGTTGTAGCTCCTCTCTTCCCAGTCTGTCAGTAACGCTCTGTTTAGTTCTGGTCTCTAAGAAACCCCTCCTTCTGAAAAAGCAAACACTGCTCTGATTGGTCGGCTGGACCAGTATGCTGTGATTGGTCAACCACTTCCAATGTGTTTGGAAAATGACCCACCCCTTACCATAACCGCCAGTTTCAACAAACCAACCAACTAGATTACTAGCTAACTAACTAAACCAGGCCCCGCCTCTTTATTCTGCATATTAATTATTTAAATGAGGAATATTGTGACATGTTCATTCCTGGAAGAAAACTTAAGACTACAATGGAGGCGTTTTAGGGAGTTCAGAAACACTGACAATCAGTGTCAGTGTTTCTGAATAACAAATAACTCGTGCTTTCATGCTTAAACAGCAACATTACACAAAGAAAGTTGAACATGTAAAAGTGCATAATATCTCCTCTTTAAGATCACACAGACTTCATCCAGGACTACATACAAATGACGATCACACATGAAATATGCATGACAGATAATAAAAAGGCAACTACTGGAACAGAGAGCAATCAGGGAAAAAACAAAAAGCTTAAAATTCTTGCTCAAGTTCTTCATGAATGCATTTACAAAGTTTCAAGAACTAGTATGGGTAAAGTAAGACTTAGCAAAGGATATAAAACCCATGAGCTTCTGGTGCCTGAAGCTTTATTATTGATATTTCCATGGGAACCGGCCTGGATAGATCAACACATGCTTACGAAACCGAAGAGCTACAATCTGAGCAGCTGTAGCCGGCTCCTCCCTGACGTTACGAGGAGTCACAGTCATCCTGAAGGGCTGGTCAAACACAGGTCAAATCAGATCCATATTAACGGTGTTTAAATCAAACTACTGCTTTTAAAACTGTCATAAACGACTACAGCACCACTACTGCAAATGTATCGTCTCATTTTGAGATATGCATGTAAATGTTGAGTCATTGCAGTTCATCCATTTTATAGGCCCTGAACTTGATCTAAACTTCTTTAAAATGTCAAAATTGTGTATTAATTGTGTATTTTAATTGCAAAAGTTAATGGCAGCTTCGGTTAAAGATTGAAGGATTAATCTCACTAAACTAATCTAAAACGTTAATCTAATAAAAGTTATTTGTCCAAAAATTACAAAAAATAAATTGTATTTTGAATGTAAAGGAAATGAATATTTTTGCGACAATTAATATTTTTAGCATTTTGACATTTTAAAATGACAATTAATTGTGTAATGAGAAATTAAATTCTTAATTATAATTATTATAATTATTATTATAGCAGTGTAATGCAAAACATAAGCGATCAAATGTAGTATATTTTTGCGCTACCACCTTTAATGCATTTATGCCAATTTAAACAACATTTGTTGTAAAGTAATTTACAGTTGAATAAATGGTAAACTTTACAATAAGGTTTCATTAGTTAACAGTTAATGAACTAATAATGAGCTGCACTTCTATAGCATTTATTAATCTTTGTTCATGTAAATTGAAACATTTACTAATACATTATTATAATCAAAAGTTGTATTTGGTAACATTAGTTAATACTAATACTGAACTAACATCAACTAACGTTAACAAAGATGAACAAATACAGTAACAAATGTATTGTTCATTGTTAGTTCATGTTAGTTAATACATAACTATTGTTAACAAATGAAACCTTATTGAAAAGTGTTACAGAATAAATACTATTAAAATGTGAATGTAAGGAGAAACAAACAATAATGGGAATTGCAAAAGACACTGACATAACTTATGACAATTATGCACACAATGTCCTGTTGAATTGTGGGGTGAAATGTGACCATGCAAGACAATTAAGCAAGAAAAAAAATAGAGTAGCGTTTCTCGTTCTGACTGCCAAACGCAAGAGGCCGAGGACGTAACCCTGCTGCACGCTACACGGCTCACGCAATGCAAAACCTCACTGTATTCTCAGAGCTGTAACCTTCTGTAAATCATTGCTCCATTATTTCATTCTTTCCCCTCGCTGGCGTGTCTCCCGTGGTTCTGCTTCCATGAGATTAGGTGAGAAAAAGAGGCACAGGCAGCAGATTTCCTCAGGGCGGGTCTCCTAAACTCAACGAACCATTACAGCAGCCGCTTTCTCAAACCTTAGAGACGCACGATTTACCCACAAACCCCGAGAGCATGTGGGCCGCACGGATCTCCAGCGCGACGCTCTGCTTCCTCAGATCTCTCTATAAATAGTTTGGGGTAAATCTGAGGTTTTCCATTCACTTATCAAGAGTTAAAAGAAGACCTATAGACTAACAAGGGTTGAGATCGTCCTGCGGGCACATGGGATCATTCAGAATGATAAAGGAGACATCTTGGAAAAGCTGTAAATTATTTTCCACGAGCATATATGAAAATAAGCCTTGATGATCAGATTCAACAAAGACCACTGGCCAAAAATGGGAAATTTATAGTTCATTGAGATTTTTCAAAAGAAATGAGATGAGTTGAACATGTCAAAGTTAAGCCTGGCCGTCTGACAACGGGCACATGCGAGAGAAGTACATCTGGAAATGTGTTTGAGCCAGAGCGGAGTAACGCCGAGGCCTGCAAACACACGGAAGACTCTACCCATACAGCTGTCATACAGCGTCCACATTACATCTGTTCCCTTAGCGGCCACAGCCTGATGAAGCAGAGCATTACGAGAGGCTTGGGAAAGAGAAAACTGTCCAGAAAGAGAGAGAGATTCAGTTTGAATCAGTTGATCTGAGGGGAGGATGAATCTCACCAAACCTGTCAGGAAACTGTCAAACCACCAGTAAGGAAAAGGAAACCTTGAAATTGTGTATTAATTATTTTTAAAATGTAATATTCAACACACACACACACGATAGTGCTGGGCGGTATACCGGTTCATACCAAATACCAGTGTTTATTTTTATGATATGAATTGATTATACCGCAGTACCGGTACACTGTAAATGCACTGTTTGAGAGGGGTCCCTTTTCACTGTAGTGAGGGGACACACAGCTGAGATCACATTACAGCATATGGCTGAATCCGAAATCGCCCCCTATACCCTTAAATAGGGCACTATTTGAGGGGACAGCCATTTGTAGTGGTGTCCGAATATGTTGTATATGTACACAGCGGCTGTCCGAATTCGCTCACTTGTTTTCATTCACTCCTTCAAGTGAACTGCATTAGTGGAAAGTAGGGAATAGTGATTGAGGGTTTAGGCGGAGATTTCAGATTCAGCCTATGATTACAGCGGAGAATTCAAACAACACGCGGCACGTGCATGAGAGCGGAGCACCGTGATGAGATTAACAACACTCACCACATGGATCATATAGATCAGATACAGACCAGAGCGAGCGCGTTTAAGTTTATGGACATATTTCATATACTCTAGTGCTCTAAACATGAATGTGTATGCGCACATATTTCATCACGTCTTCTTCAAATAAAATATGTGCAAACAAGGACACTGATACTACAGCCGTACGTCTAATGAAAGCGTTTCGGCAGTTTGTCGTTATATAGGGTTAAGGTGTCCTCAACTAAGGTGTCCTCTCTCATATTTTAATATTCATGCGTTTGTAATGAGTGTGTTGCAGGTCTGTGTTTTATTGGTTGTCGTCTCCCCACAGCATCATTTTGTATTAATTCTAGTGTGGAATTTTTCTACAATATTCACTCATCATGACAGTAAAAGGGCATTCTAGTCAATCTACTGCAGTATTTCCTCTCTCAATCAGTAGATAATGCGGTTACCACCCTGTCATGCATAGTATTTTTTTTTTTTCCCACCTGTCATATACCGCGAAACACTTTAACTCATGAAAATAATGCTCTTGCAAACAAAAAATAAAATTAAACTAATCATTATTATGATTATTATTGCTTCACAACTTATTTCCCCTCCCCTTGTTTTGGAATGAAATGCTCCAGACATGAATGTTGTCTTGAAATTGAATTATTGGAGTGTCTGTCAGGCTGAGAAAGTCACTCAGTATCACTGAAACTAAACTAATCTAATATTTATATAAAAAAAAAAAGTTTTTTTTTTTTTTTTTTAAAAGCAGCACCAGGTGATCAACCAAATAGCCAGGTGACCGAGACGTCTCGTAAGTTCTTTCGCCAACATCCGCCTGTATACTCAGAGACAAATGATTAAGGAAACAAGTCCAATGCTTGTGTTAGTAACCATGGAGACAAAGCAAACTAAAACACAACACTACTAGAGGAAGAGGGGGAGGCAGGACCGGTTTCAGACAATCCGTCTCTTATCGCCAAGTCACATTTATGACACCAGTGCATGTTTTGCAAGCTAGGACTGGGCGAGAAAGCTTTAAAAAAATTTTTTTTTTTATTTATATATATTTATATTTATATTAATTATATATATATATATATTATATTATATATATATATTATAATTTACATTAATATTAATTTTTTATTTTATTTATAAAATACATTTATAAAATATTTTAAAAATATATAAATATAATTATAATAATAATTATAATTATAATTATAATTATATTATTATTATTATTATTATTATTATTATTATTATTATTAATAATAATTAATATTATTATAAAAATTCATACATCATAAACGACTCAATCTTATGCCATTCAACAAGCTGCCCTGCAAACGAAATTCTCTAAAAGTAACATTATTTTACCATGCATCTGTAGTTTCATTGACAAATGATGGCCGTTACTTAGAGACATGAGATGTTTTTGGAGAACATCAGTGTGTGTTTGTGTAAGTTGTAAAGTTGTGGCTGCTGGTAATTCAATAGGGGTTTCCTGCTCCATTCATAAACCAGCGAAGCACACCTGCGCCGCAGGGCACGACTGAAACATTTTCCAGGTATAGAGAAACTGTGAACAGCAGACGCCCGAGGAAAGAGGCGTTTCATTACATCAAGAGGAACACACACCTGTTCTGTGTAATGACACATACTTTAACCATTGCACAGACACTTAATGTCCTCATGACACACTCAACAGAACGCAGTATTTTTCAGATTACCGTGCAAAACATTTTAACCAGATTGAGTCAGGATGGAGAGGTCGAGAGTCAACTTCACATCACGTCTATGATAAATCTTCTGCATCTGCCTGTATTTGGTTAAAGAAAACTTAAACTCAAACTCATAAAGAGCCGCCAATAGTTCTGTCAAGTGTTCCCACTAAAACACTTATAAAACCTCTGATTTACAAGCTCCAACAGGATCTCAGGAAACGCGTCCTGACCACGTACAGCTTTCCTCAAAACTGAACTTTTTGGCCAGAAAGAATCAAACCATTTGAGTAACACTCCTACAATACCATGCTTTCAGTGAGTTTACAGTGACACAGACAGAACTACAGAATAGCTCATTCAAAGGAGAGCAACAGACGGTCATCGATCTTCACATGTACACTCATAGCGTGTGGTTCACATTCTTCATGTGGAGCACAGCCAGGATGAAAACCTGATGAATAAACGTGTATAAATACACCAGTTTTCCTGTAGATGAAACCAATGCGGCACCAATGAAAGAAAGAGCTGCAGAGTCACCGTTCAATAACTCAACGAACTGAAACTAAATAGTCACACATGCCACAGATTTTCTACTCACTTTTACTCACCTTAGAGGCTTTACCTGATTGTCTACTTCGGATAACTTTACATTTATTAAAATGTTACTTTCAAATTGCATTCCTCCTGATAGAAAAGGTCAAGCTGACAGATCCAAAAATTCTAATTACTCAATACAAAGCATACAACATCGCATAATTGATTTCAAATCCAGTTCTTTTGAACTCTAATCAAAGATGCATCATGGATTCCACAAAAATATGAAGCAGCACAACGGATTTCAACATTGATAATCAGAAATGTTTGTTGAACAGCAAAATCAATCAAAATCATAACGATTTCTGAAGGATCATGTGACACGGAAGACTGGAGTAATGATGCTGAAAATTCAGCTTTGTATGACAAACTTTGAAGTTGGCTTGAGAAAGCCAGACCAGAAAGTTTTACGTTTGAAGTAGTTTAACGTTTAAATGTTTTGAAGACAATAAAGTATCAGAAAAACAGACAAACAGACAGAGGATTTAACATGTTGCATGTTTTATGTTGCTAGCACAAATTAGCATGTAGCTACTATGTTTTGACATTGTTAGTATGATTTAGCATGTTGTTAACATGTTAAATTAAACTAAATGTTCCTGTGGTGTTTGCCATTGCTAAGCTTTTTCAGCTTTTTTGCATCTACATTTAAAATAACTTCACATATGTAAACGGCCCCTTAGTAAGTGGTTAGATCAGCATAGACCGTCAATAAACGGGACAAGGACAGGACAAATCAATTAGGCCCAATATACATGATGTCCCGGCTAATACGGGACAGTCAGCAACCCTACACATTGCTAACATGAATTAGCATATTGCTAGCATGATGTATGCAGCCTTGGTAAACAGAAGAGACTCTTCAAAAATTGAACCAATTGCAAACTTTTGAATGGTAGTATTACAACACAATATAATAAATAAAATTGCATAACAGTAAAGGCCAGAATGGGCACTTTAACCAAGCAGCAACCTTCCAATCTCTCTTGAAGCCAACATTGAATTGCAGTTTAAGTCACTTCCTCGACTGGCCGCTAGAGACAGGCTCCAGAAGGGAGCCTTAAAGTTTTTAAGCCTTAAAGTTCTGCATAATTAAGGGCGTGGCCACCTGAGTGATTGCCACTATGGTCAAGCTAGGCAACCAGGCACCTCAGCTCCACCTACGTTCGGCCTCTTTGTCCATTTTCAGTTATCCAGAAGTGACGCTTGGGGACGCGCTGCCAAGATGGCAAAGGCCGACTTTAGGCTTCAGAAAGGCCCTTCAGAAACCTACGGATGACATTACGGACACTTTTTTTACAGACTATGTCTTTAATATACACTAAGACTTTAGCAACAACAAAAACAAATGTCTTCTATAGCAGGCAAAATATGAGTTGCGGTGTTTTAATCCTTCAATCAAAACTAGTCAAGCACAATGAGTGAACTTCATGCACCTGGACGCTGTAAACAGGAAGCATCTCTCGACTCGGCCAAGTTTCAAACAAAAGGAGTGACAAACATCACAACTGCCCTCTGTGTCTGTTACAAGATCAATTAATGAATCCAATCCATTATGCAACAGCACGGATTCATCTTTGGGGCAGGGTTTCCCATGATTCATTAGGGAAATCATGTGTGCGCGCATGTATCGTCATATACGTAAAGAGTAAAGTTTCTCTGGCTTTGACGCGTGTCTGGTGTGGGAGTGGCAGGGGTTAGTAGTCACAACGAGCAAGAAAGGTTGACATGGAGTCTCAAAATAAAGGGTCTACTAATACTCTATTACCTGCTAGTTGACATGTAGCATTTAAAACATGCAACCTCAAGTATACATTTATCCAATGACAATTTCGTCACAAAATAAAACTGCAGCCAATTTGAGTAATTCCTGTGTCATGTAGTCATGTGCCGCAGGATCGGAGCGCTAGAGATTCTGCCACAGAAGCCAAGAGTTAGAGCGACCCTCCCAGATAAACACATCCGTGGTCACACTGGGAATCTGGGAGTTTGGGAAACTGTGAAAACACTGTGATGAGCCGTTTTAGGGTGATTAAATGTTGTTGAATGTATTAAATCACAGAGCCGCCACGGGAACACTTGGAAACAGAGAGCCGTTTGTTTCGTGGCCCTTTTAAAGTAGATCCATAAATAAAGCAGACAGCCTCCTTTGTTAGACGCCGGATTCCAACGGGGTGAAAAAAAAAAAAAGCCTCATGTGCAGGACAGTGTCTGTGGCTTATAGCAGACACTTCATTTTTCAGATACACCTGCGATTCCTCCACGAGAGCCTGACTTTGCTTTGGCCCTTGATTTGGGTTTGAAGCAAAAGCATTATCAATCCATATTAAAATTAAGATTGCTCATTTCCTGTGGTTTGGCTCATTGCCTCATGGGTGATGATGTCATGATGAGCGCAGAGTCCAACATGCAAACAGTGATTATGTCGTTCTGGAAAGTATTACAAATCCTAAAGAAGCCATGATGGGCCAACTTGGGTGACGATGTTGGACGAGTTAAGCAGATTAGTGCATCGGGATACACTAATAATCATCATAACTCATTGGCTGAAACTGCCTGTAAAATCAACCCAAAGCATAATAACTACATGACGTCATACGTTTCATCTTGCACTTTACATCATATAATTATAAATTTGCACAGAAGTACATTGAAGAAACATGCTAGAAAAAGCAGTAAAAATTGCTAAATAAATAAAAGACAAATAAATAAGCAAATAAATATATGCAAATAATAAGACAAATAGATACATAGTCAAGTAAATAAATAAAAATAAAGACATAATAAATAAAAGCCTAATTTCAGAGCCATTTATTTTTATGAAAAACAATGATTTTTTTTGCATTATTTTCATGACAACTGAGTACATTTCTCACTTAAAAACTAACATTTAATAAGAGTTTGTGCATAATTGTCAATAAATGTCTGCAGAAAAAAAACTCAATGCAAAGGATATTTATGGCCCTAGACAGACTTCAATATCTTTAATAATAATAATAAAAAATTAAAATAATAATAATAATAATAATAATAATAATAATATTATTATTAATAAATACACTTAAATATATGCATGCTGGATGAGTTAAGCGATTAAGTCATTGAGAACCAGTACTATTCTCAATTCACTCATCACAGTCCATTGTCTGAAACTGACAAGCCCAGGCATAATAACTGCATGACATCATAGGTGTCATCTTGCACTTTATAATGCATTTTGCATAGAAGTACATTGATCGAACAGGCTAGAAAAGTAGTAAACCTTGCCAAAAATCACACTCATTCTCTTCAAATACCAGGTTTTAAACCAGTCATGTCTGTAATCTAAAAGTGCTGACATACAAGAACATCATGAAACCGGATCTTACACGGCAATGAAAGTATTGCTGTACTAGGCAGAGCAAAGTCCCGCTGCATTTCCACAGATTGCAATATTACGTTCACATTCACTGCAGCCACATGCTCACGGTCTGGGAAGAAAACATCAGTGATTTAGATTATAACGGAGCAACAAGACTACATATTTACAGAAGAACATGTGCAATGTTTGCACATGCAAAACATCAGACATCAATAACACTTAGTAGTGATGCTTGACTTACTGTAGCAAATAAGCCTGTTTTTAACCCACGTTTATGGTTTTAGAAACAGCCATGTTCCCAATTGGGAAAACAGCAATCAATGCTTTAATTATTGACCACCACACACACACACACACACACACACACACACACAACTCCGCTTGTTAATTCAAGGCCGTAAACCCGCGGGATCTGGATTTGGCAGCCGCCTGCATTACGGTCTCTGCGCTGTCGCCACATCTCTCAAAAATGACATCACATGCAGACGGCCGTGACGGGAACACAGGAGGCACTACCTACATTCCATTCCCATGAGATCATGACCGCCCCCTCCAGGAGCAGCCAATCAGAGACGGCGGGAAACAAAGACTCTCACCCGAGACCCTCCATTAACAGTCCGATCAGGTCACCCAAAACACCCCAGAGAGCCGCGGCCAAACGACTCAAGCGCTCACCAACTATTGTGTCATTGGGTTTCATTATGGTACCACTTCTAGCCCTCAGCGCATGAAGTCATTAACAGCTTCTGCTCAGCCAAACGGACAGTGGTGTAAAATAAACTCAAATATATAAAAGGAAACTAATGTGACCAAAGAGCTTGTTAAACTCTCGAGACTTGAGCTGTTTGCCATCACTCGACTCATAAAAATCCCACATTAGATGAAGTTTAAACACCTGAGCGGCTGCGTCAGTGAAAACAAATGGATCGGTTGGTAAAGTAAAGTTTGCTAGAGCATCTGATTCGTTCACTGACCCAATACTTCAAAATCACATGAAAATTATTTGCAATGTACTGAACTTGTGTAATGTGATGTAATTTCAAAAGCAATAGTATATTCAGTGGGAAATAATGTTGGATGGGACTCGACTTTACATATCAGGAAATGAGTGGACCATGAAAAATGTGTTGTTGAATTATTGGTTAATATAAATTTCCCTGCCCAAGAGACCTCGGTTACACCAGCAGAAATGTCTCACGAAAACATGTCAGGGTTATATTTCATGCCAAAATGCATGAAGTAATAAAGAAATATTACTAAAATAAGAAATGAAAAAAAAATTAAATGGAGAAATTTAAATTAAAAAAAATATATAAAAAAAAATTTCAGGACAGAATAAACATCTCACACACACACGATTATAGTGGGTAAAGTTATTACATTTTGAATTAAATTTCATGCTGGCCGTTACACAAAACAGCCTCATTCACACACACAGTACATGGAGTTCCTCCGCTCTCTAAAGTGGGCAACACTGCCGTCTCTAGCAGGCGTTTTCTGATTACACACCATTATCTGGCTCTGGACTGTGTAGCTCTGAGATCTGGACAGAGAGAGGAAACAGCTCAGCTGTGGTGTGGAACACCAGCACTCAATAAGAGCATGCAATAACCTGCAATTTAAAGTCATTACGTTAATGCATTTCTCTCAAATTACCGCATATTTGTAGCGTGCAAGTTTCGAGATGAGATTACGAACCTACAAATAGAAAACAGAAGAAAAAAACACCCCAATTTAAAGCCATTTAAAAAAAGTCATATAAAATGGAAAAAAGGGATTTTCTTCTGGGCATTTAGAAGTAAAAGCATTTAACATGTACCCACAGTACACGTACTAAAACTAAACTACAAAACAGCTAGTTCACAAATTTAAGATGACGTCACAACTATAAGTACATTAGCATATGCCCGCCCACATTTACATAACATCCATTCAGTATTCAGCACCCACCCTGATTAATGACAACATAAATTGTTATAGTATGCAAAGTTTAGAAAATCATAAGAGGCCCTTATTTATGCATTAATATAAAATTTCAATCAATTTGCATTACACTGTTTTAACAAACTAATAAACTTAGAACGAGAATGATATTTATGTAACGGTACTAATAAAACGAATGCATTTTACACAACCAGGTTTATGCATTTATCACCAATAAGCATTATGAGAAAACCAATTTCATACATTTTAACTAAATAAATCTTGCTTGCTTCACAGTTAGTCATATTTGAACGATGTTCATGCTCTTTGACTCAATTTAATGGTTTTCGGATTTGAATAAATACAGATTGAAAATATGATTTAAATTAAACCAAATAGATGCAAACACTAAATATTAAACTAACATGACTCATTTGAGTGTGCATGCATTATTTTGGCTAAAAATATACCTAATCCATGACAGACTGATTTGGATCAGATATTCTCAGAGAAAACAGAGTAAGAAAAGCGATATGGAATTAATCAAAGAAGTTGACTATATTCTGCTTTTGGTTCAGGCTGTAAAACAGTTCTGCCCAACAAACACAGACATACTGACAGCAACTTATTTTTCATTCATATTTATTTCAGCACAAACACTGGGTTTCTGAGAACCCTTGGCTTCACACATGTACGTGGAGCCTGAAACAACGCACGCGCTGCCAGCCCAGTTCCTCTAGCTTACACTACTACACATTGACCATTCTCTCAGTGTTTCATCTCATGCTTCTACATATTCATGAAACGCCTGAGTTTCCATCGCATGTGTTTCTGGGGCGCCGTGTGGAGCGGGAGGGATGACCTCACCCTTCTACAGGAAATGCAGATGATGTTCTCACTTAACTGCTGGGAGGCAGCCATATGGTTTATACGATGCATTGTTTGAATCTCACTCACTCTGGGAAGAGGAGGATGACGTTTGAAGGCTTGTTGGTGGAGTTATCGGGGGATTTCGTCCAGGATGTGTTGCGGATGTAAAAACACCAGCAGACATGAGAGGGTGCTTTAAAATAAAGGTTTTCTGATGGAGAAATGACCCTGGAACACAATCACTTTGCATAATACAGTTTTACACCTCATAATTCTCTTGTGGGTCATGTTTTCCCACTTGCTGTAAAATAACCTAGTTCATTTGTTTAGATAAATACAGTGACCATGTCATCTTGCAGTTAACCAGCTGGTTAGCATTAAGGGCGGCACTGATTGCGTTTAACCGGTTGATTCTAGAGCTGGGCGAGATGGCTAATAATATTACATATAAATATTCATATTGAATGATTACAATACCATTAAATGGCGAAGGAAATACATTCCACATGTTTGTTAGACCTCACGAAGGAACGTTGTTACATAGATTTACCGTCAATGACTAATGAACGAATTCATTACATTTTAACTTTATATTTTAAAAATGTAAACAAATGAAAAAATGTATTTCATCATATCATAATTTCTTGCGACATGAACGATCATCTAGATGTAGGCTAAATATTTTTAAAAAAGTTGATTAAGTATCAATATTACAGATGAATTTGATGATAAATATTGATTAAAAAATAAAAAAAACACTCCTTGGATTCTGCTTAACACAAATAAATAAATGACTAGAAAGTGACCCTATGAAGTCATTTGACTCATTTAGGCCTCATTTTGGAGCCTCATTTTGGGGCTCAAGTTTATTTTAAAAGCAAAAGTGGTGTTTTACAAGCATTAAAACATGTTAGAGTTTACAACGGTTGGATTTTGCATAATAATTAGATACGTGGTGTCCAAAAATCAGGCCAAAACTAGTCAAACGACACCATACGAGTCACTTTCAAGTCATTTATTGACCGACTGAGTTTCTAAAACCCGAACTATATACCAACTAGCATCTAAGCGTGAAGTTTACAAAGCAACCAGACATAAACTACTATTGCACACAATAAGTACTGTTTTGATGACGGTGGAGTATAATTAGAGGGATTCAATAAAGACCAAAGGCAGTTTGAGAAGCTCCTTATTAAATCATTGAAATTGAAGAAGAAAAGAGAATATTATGTTGCCACAGCTTTAAAGTTATTGTTTTGAGTTCCCATTTGCGGCCGTGTTCAATCCTGTCTAGACTCAAGAACATCTGGGTGGGATCTAGTTTGGGTTCATCAAACGGTTTGTCTAGGTAAAAGTACCGACATATTGAAATACTATTGAAGGTTGCCTAGTCGTTCACTGGCTATTGTGGTTGAGTAGAAAAACCTTCTAGCAATCACTGTATCAAGAGGAGGATCACGTGACCTCCACTGTCTGGGCTCCGCTGCTCAACCGGTGTTGCATCATCAACAATCGGCATTCATCAACTCTCATAGGAAATGCCTCACTTTTGCTTGCTTTATCAGTGAAAATGACATCTCACGACTCTGTTAAATATAAAAGAAAGGTCTGAGGTTGCTTCACTTTCATTAAAACCAATAGAAATTGATACCTCACCTGAAATTATTCCTCAGGCTGGCTTCATACTCTCCTGTCAGAGACTTCAATTACTTCTTAACAATTGCATGACAAAGAACCCAATAAAATGCACAGAAAACCCTACTGAGCATTCAGTATCGGAGCAGATCCTTGGCTGGCTGTTGCAAACAGTAGCACAAGAGAGCCTGCAAAAGCAGAACCTACCGGTGGGCGTCTCAAGTTACCCACTTCGAGCCGGACACAAGAGCTCTTGTATGAAAGCGAGTGTAATCTCAGAAAGTGTCTTTTGTAGGAGCTGGAGGCGAAGAATAAAAGACAAGAGGAGGTAGAAACCGGCAGAACTCTTTGTGACACTCTGAGAAAGGGCGGATTGAACGCCCGACTGACATTTCTCATGGCCGTAAAAGGCCTTTTTCAGGTGTCCACCAGAAAAGTTACTCAAAACCTGGACATGAGCGAGTCTGCTATGGTTTCCCACTACAAGGTACTTTCAAAGTAGCACTGTATTACCGTTTTCTTGCAATAAAATAGCATGCTAAATTTAAAAAAGGAAATGAGTGCAGAGCATCTGCATGTTAAGGGTAATGAGAAAGCAAATCTTTTGTAAAGTCCAAATGTCTAAACTTGCTTCGGTGCACAAAAAAAGGCTTTGAAGCTTTTTTACACATCTGAAGTCATCCAGGCTCAGCTGAGCCAAAGTAAATAACACAGTAGGCAGGAAATCTGTGTAACCGTTCACAAATCTTTTGACTTACTGCTCGGTGACAAACAGCAGTGAAAACACATAGCAACAGAAAAACGACTGGCCTTTTGGGTCGCTTCCAAACAAGCAGATTGCATTTCTATAGGATTCTTTGTTTTCCTATTTTATTTGCACTCATAAAAAACCCCAGCACTCCCTGATCTGCCAGACATGTCTGAACTGTAAATCAAACACTAGCTCTGGTACCTTCCACCGGGCAATACGACAGAGTATACAAGCACAGAAACATTGGCTCCAGACCAAGGGTTGAGACTTCAAGCTTTAAAGGAATTCTACTTGATATTTTCATATCCATGTTAATGCAGTTTAAAGTTGCTTTCGGCCTAAGAAATACATTGCAACCTTTTGACCTTTAAACTAGCAGCCACTAAACAGAATTCCTGAACCGGTCATTGCTTAATCACTTCCAAAACGATGTTTGTTGAGCAGCAAATCATCATATTAGAATGATTTCTGAAGGATCATGTGACACTGAAGACTGGAGTAATGATGCTGAAAATTCAGCTTTGATCACAGGAATAAATTACATTTAAAAAATATATAGCTGCGAGAAACAATTATTAAGACCAAGCACAAAAAAGGAACAATGAGACATGCAAGCATGGCTGGGAGCTTCAGAAAAACTGCAACAATATGCAATTAAAGAATTATTTTAGTCAAAATGGCTAAGAGAAAGAAAACAAACAAATACAAAATCACATGTAATGTGTTTAAATTGCTGTGGCGAGGCGGGCAATCGAGAGACGGGGGAGAGGAGCGAGCGTCACCTGCGAGTCACACCGGTCTCGAGTCCTGTCATGAGGGAGCCCGGAGGCATATAAGGTTGAGCGACACCAGTGAAGGACGAGAGAGGACCAGGCCTGGGTTATGTTTTACACTATGAAAATAGAAAATTAAACGGTGAAGCGGCATTCAAATTCACTTTATTGTCAGCTGGTTCCTGCCTTCTTCCTCCTTTTTAATGAAGACCTTGCTTTAAATGCGTTACAATTGCATATCACCTTTGACCAATAGATGGTGCTGTTACCAAATTGATGTTGAGTGGTCAGTGTGAGGAGACAGACACATTCAAAGTTTGGTTTCAATATGGCAAAGCATTGCATTGTTACAGCCTCAGAATCAGCTTGGCACCATGCCATCAAATTTGTTGATGCGTTATTCGAGAACGGTTTGGTCAATTGAAAAGCTTTTAATAACTTTCAGCCGGCATGGGCTAAAGATGATCTGAGCCAATTTTGGTGAAAATCTGACCAACGGTCTAGCATTCGAAAAGTAGGTTTTCAAAGAAATTCAAATAGGCAAACAACAAGTTTGACCAAATATGGCATAACTGGTATCGTTGTTCTCGGTGTGACTCAATGAATCCATTTCATTAGAATAGGCCAAGTTAATCAAAAGCTATTAGCATTTTTGGAAATTTCATTATAAATTGACCAGTTGAGCAAAGGAATTTTGTTTCTAGCCCTTACGGTTCAAGTTATTATCACAAACGTAAGTGAAAATTTGGACAGTTGGTGGCGCTAGAGGGATTGAGTTAGAGACACTAAAATTGCTGTGGTGAATGTTCAGACTCTCCTCTATCTGTGTGCCAAATTTCACAACTTTTTACCATACGGTTCTACGGGCTGCCATAGACTCAAGAGCGGAAGAAAACTAACGGATACAATAGGTGCCATCACACCTTCGGTGCTTGGCCCCTAAATATATTTCAAATAGAAAACAGTAATTTTCATTTGTAAATTTCACAATATTACTGATTTAAAATCAAATAAAAATGCAGCCTTAATGAGAATAAGAGACTTATTTCATAAACATAAAAAAACGTAATGTTCCAAACGGTTGATCGGTAGTGTATTGCCTGTAGCGCACATGATAATGAGAACATGGAAGAGATGTTTTGAATTAAGAACGACAGAGTCAAAGCATTTGAAAAATGTCTACGAAAAGGTTAAAATGCGCTTCAGAGGAGCATGGTTGTGCAAGCGGTAAGTCTCGATGAGATCATTGCACCGTCTTGAGACATATGGCATGTTGGGAGAGTAAATTATTAACTTTAAATCACATACTGACCCACTGCATGGGTCTAAAGAACAGCAGGACGGTGAAAGAACGAGTGGTTACAGAACAACGTGGTGACAGAAGTGTTAATGTAATCCAGAAAACTGCAGCATTCATGTAGGAAACCAGACACGGCCATAACTTCTGCCTCTAGGAAAAAGGACCGATCACTTTAAGAAAAGAGAAATTGCTTAGTCGTGCATTGACATTAACTACATTGTTTGTTTCTTTTGCCGGTTACATTGGCCTCCGAAGGTCACAGCTTCATTACAAACAATGCAATCTGACCTTTACTACCATGCAGATGGGAGAAGCATTTCCTGCGCTGACCTAAAACATTCCTCTTTCGGTTTCTGTCAGGTTCAGGCTCGGTGAAAAACTCAACAGAGTCTAAGCAAACTCATGCGGTCAAGACTTAACGTAATGGAAGATGTAAATGATGACAACGGCTCAAATTCAGACCACAAGAGAAACCTGTGCAGATGGCGGCAGTGAGGAAAGGGGTTGTTTTAGGCAACCTCACCTTCTCTGCCTCTCCTGCACTTTTTAACGCAGCGTGACTGAGAATATTATTGAAGAAGAGAGTTCTATAGCAACCCTGAAACATTTGCTCAAGGTCTCTCCACTCGAACGGTTTTGAAACACTGCTGTACATGCTCATTTTCCATGTTCTGGTTTCATTATTTGGACTGAGGGCAGAATGACAATATCTGGGATGCATTACTGAATCTGTGATGCAATCGATTCTCAAGCAAGAATGTGAGATTTCTGCATCAGCAGCTTCTAGCATTAATGCAAGGAACTGAACTCTGGGAAAAAGACAAACCATTGGTTAGTGTTGCATTAGTGAAGCCCCACATCTTGTTGCTTCTTTTAGACCCAAAACAATAGTGGATTCCTAAAGGAATGTACCACACAAATCCATGTGTGGATTCACCATGTTGAAGGTGGCTTCCTTCCGGCAGTTCTGCCCAACAAGCGTGACTCTTCCTGGACTTCCTGTCAAAGCCGCTATAGAGCACAACAGTAGAGTTCCGGAAGTAAAAACCATTAATTTTCTCCATAAGGAAATTAATTTTTAATGATCATTGTTTATCTTTTTGATCTATCATTCAAAATTCACAAATCTAACCTTTCATTGAAGTAGAAGAATGGAAAGTCAGAAAAAATATGTTTTTCCTTAAAAACACGTTGGCCACAATTATTGGCACCCCTAGAATATTCCCATTAATATTTACATTTTTTAGCACACCAGGGTGACTAGGAACATGGAATTGTCCAGCTATGATGTCTTGTTCCACAGGAGTATAAATATGAGGAAACACAAAGGCCAAATTCCCTTAATCATCACCACAATGAGGAAAACCACAGGATATAGTTCTGATGTGCAGCAAAAGATTGTTGAGCTTCACAAAATAGAAAGTGGCTGTAGGAAAACAGCTAAAGCATTGAAAATTCCCATTTCCACCATCAGGGCAATAATTAAAAAGTTCCAATCAACTAAAGATGTTGGGAATCTGCCTGGAAGAGGACGTGTGTCTATATTGTCTTAATGCCAGGAGGAGGAGAGTTTGAATGGACGAAGACTCTCCAAGATCACAGCTGGAGAATCGCAGAGATTAGTTGAGTTTTGGGATCAGAAAGACCCATCCACCAGAGGGGTTTGGTGCAAACAGGGATAAAAAGTACCCCATGTGCACGGTTAAAAATACTGCTGGATCTTTAATGTTGTGGCCTGTTTTTTGCTGGAGGTCCTGGACATCTTGTTCAGATACATGGAATCATGGATTCTAGCAAATACCAACAGATTGAAAAATCAAAACCTGACGGCCTCTGCTAGAACTCTTATAATGGGCCGTGGTTGGACCTTCCATCAGGACAACGATCCAAAACAAACATCAAAATCAACACACAAATGTGTCACTGAACACAAATGAAGCTTCTGCCATGACCATCCCAGTCCCTGACCTGAACCCTATAGAGAATGAGTGATGAACTGAAGAGAAGCACCAACATGGATCTGGGAATCTGAAGGATCTGGAGAGATTCTGTATGGAGGAATGGTCTCTGATTTCCAAACTCATCAGGCATTATAGATGACGACTCAGAGCTGTTATTTTGGCAAAAGGAGGTTGCAAAAAGTATTTAATAAAAGGGTGCCAATAATTGTGGCCGATGTGTTTTGAGAAAAGCATTTTTCATAATGTGATTTACCCCCCACTTTCAATTCTTTTACTTCAATGAAAGGTTCGATTTTTGTGAATTTTTTTAAATAAAAAGTAAACCGATAAACGATGCAGATTTATTTTTACAGCCATCTTTGATCATATTTACCAGGGGTGCCAATAATTCTGACCACAACTGTATGTATACATGTAGTTTAAAGAAAAGTTTGTGTGAATAAAGAATGAAACATGCATGCAAATTATTTCAACAGTAATTTTCTGAACAATCCCAAATGCTGATGGGAATGACTTTCTCTCATACACAGTCAGTTTAACATGAATGCAAAAACAGGGTCTTCCTCTGTGCGTTTGTGTGTGTTAAAGGACAAACTAAGGCCTACAGCTCTACGCCGATCCAGTACAACAAGTTCTGAGTTTGGCTTTGTGTACAAAAATCAGTGCCGCATCTGAGAGGAAAACTAGTGAGGTCACTCTCATGGAGGCTTTTCTTGGCTGCATTTCCCTGCTGCACAGACAAGCAAATGTTATAGTGAAATTAATAAAATAAATAAATTACATAGAATTTGTGATTTCTGATTTTAAAGCTGCAGGTTTGCTATACTTGTTTTTAGGGCTGCACAATTCTTGTGCAGTTCACAAATGCCTGCATTATTGATTTTTGTTCACCTGGTTCGGAACGTGCCATTGTTTTTCTATGTAAACGCGCAAGACGGACGCCCGTTAACCTTTGCACTCGCGTCTTTTGCAGCATCAAGGTAAAAGTTCAACTTATACACAAGACTAGTTTAATTAACTGCAAAAACACATTCGGTGTGAATGGTCCCTACTCCGTTTTGCCTCAACGATAGTTTGACTAGTCTTGCAAATGACCCGACTCTGATGCGTCATCTCTCCTGTATGCAAAAAAATTCCCAAACAATGGATGTTGCTTTTTTTTTATGCTTATTCTGCTTTGAATTCCCCTTCCCTGTTTCTGTGCTTTCTTCCATGTCATAACGGTAAACCCACTCCGTTCGGTTCTTGTGCTAGGCGCGCTGCATTCAGATTGGCAGGAAAATCGTGCATGCTCACATCGCGATTTTATTACAACTTCCATTAAAAACGCACAGCCCTAGTAACTACACGCCATGGTCGCAAAAGAAAAAAATCTTTTTCCATTGACCACCATTAAAAAGTGTAAATTAGACTAAACTAGAATGATAAAATTCATCTAAAAAGTTTAACTCACTAAATTTTACCATTGTAATTTAGGATGCATGGGGGAAAAAAAACAAAAAAAAAAACTTGAAAATTTGCTGGAAAGAGCCTAAATGGTTGCTTCTACAAACCCAAATCCAAGCTAGAAACTCAGAGTCTTTTGTCTGAAGAGCACGTCCACACCCTGAACATTTGATCTGTTCATACAGCTGCCTGTCAGAACAACTCCTGAAAACTTTCATTTACAGAGTGAAAGAAACAAATGCATGTTGATACGGCTGTGATTCACTGCCTTCGCACTGTAACCGAAACCTTTTCACGGTAATTCATCCCACAAGCTCCCAAAATCCTTCACTTTAGCTGCTGCAGGTTATTCTATAGGCTGCTGAGATCAGAATAAAGCCAAGAGGGAACGTTTTAAACGAATGAGAAAAAGCTCAGAGGGAGCTCCAATTTAAGACCAGCAAACCTTTGGCTCACCCGCACCGTTCCCGCTACTGTTTGCATAGCGTGAAGATACGGCATCTGACAGCCGACCGCTGACCGGCGGGAATCACAGACACGCTCTGTTCTGGGCAAGAGGCGGCGATGGAAATAAAACAAGAACCTCAGACTCGTACAGAAACATCTGATGCTTTTCCATTGGCTGTTCAACAAACCAAAGATCATTTAGAGACAAACGGACTTGAGCGAAACTTAATGAGAGGAGACAATCCAACCCACAAAGACTGACTTAAATTGTTTGTTTTGTTCCGATTCATTTTTATAGATCTACAATGGATTAAACATGATACTGAAAAAAAGTATGAACCATATACATGCTAAATTAAACCATAATTTAATGCTACACAAAAACAGCCCAAACTAATTTCTTTCAACTCTCTGGTGGGGAAGCTGGCACTCAGAAAGACCACAGTCGAAACTGGTTTTTAATAATACGCTTTTCCATCAGGCTTTGCCCTGGGAACACTTTCAGACGTCTTAATTTGCTCTGAATTTCTCAGAGGGGAAGTTTTAAATCTTGAGCGACTCGGGCCACTTTGGTCAGCTCATGTGTGACTAAGTCCTTCACAAATGCACTCCAAAAATCCCCGGCCTAGTCTTACCGGCAACAAACGCACAAGCAAACATTACAATGGAACGAGACTACACTTTATCCTTCTGCCGGCATTTATAAACCGGCTGTTGTCAACAAGAGAGAAGCTCCCTGTTGTTTTCCTCCAAAATAAAAGCTTGTTTAACGTTTGGAAATTAAGATTAATATTAGTTTTGTAATCTTACAGTTGTACTATAAAATTATTTTTATTATTATTGATCTTATATTTCACTATAAAATAAACAAGCATTTAATAAATATAATTAAGAATTATTTCTCATTTATTTTACTTTATTACTATTATCACTATTATTACTATTATTATATTTTTCTTAAATGCTCGATTTTTTTATTTTACATTGAAATAAGAAATGGTGATGATGATTATGATTATGATTATTATTATTATTATGCCAAAAACTGATTGATATATCAGCATGACTATGTAATTATTATTATTATTATTATTATTATTATTAATAAAAATAAATGATAAATAACAATATATAAATGTTAGATATAAATACTATAAATATAAATTACACATTTTATATAAACATTACATCAAATGTTAAGGGTATATTTTATATAAATCATCATCATATTATATATTTGACCAAAAACTGATTTATATATCAATATGACTACGTATTATTATTATTATTATTATTATTAAATAATAAATAATAAATAATATCACAGTACAACTTACAGTACAAAATTTTGCAGCCACAATTTAATTCATTATTCATGCCCAAATCATATATACATGCAGCAAAACCCCTCACTGAGAACCAAAACTGAAAAAGCTCCAGTCGCCTTTGTTTATGAAGAGCTTTTCTTTGCAGATTAAAGTCTGAAGCTGTCTGTGTTGATCTCAGAGGGAGGCCGTGGTGGCTTGTGGTTGCCGTTATGATTAAAGGACATTAAACAGCAGTGAATTCCATGAGCATGACCGCTCTGCCTGAAGAATCCTATTTGTTTAGGTTGAGAGCAGAAGATGCGAGCGGGAACAAGCTTTAAACATCTTCCAGGGTCATGGCGCTCTAACAAGCCATCGCTGAGCTGCTAGGTTTGGCAGAAGGATGGCGGTTTCAATTCGAGCAGCGAGCTGAACTCTTGTAGGATCTCAAACGGCGCACTTGCTGTTGGCGGGATTTCTAGGCGGCTGCACAATAAATGGAATTAAAATTAAAATAAATTTATGGCTGTGCATGCGTGCGTCACCAAATCGGGAAGACTAACATTTAATTAAATGCATGCGCTGTGTTTTTTAAAGTAAAGCGCGGCACTGTGTTCATTTACACGAGCAGCTCAAGATTCAGCGTTTTCAGTGTCGTGGTTCACAGTAAATGCTCTCGCTTATAACATGCATTTGAGAACATAACATGCACAACCATCTTCCCAAATTTGTGATTAGAAGCACTTACTGTGGTTTTCAGCCAAAATTAAAGCTAGATGGTTAATCATTTGAAAATGAACATTTAAAATGTACTTAAGGAGGGGGGGGGGGGGGGGGGGGGGTCTAAGGCTATTCCCTGCATTCTGACTTATTTACACCATTAAAGAGTTGATTCTCATGCTAAACATGGGCAAAATTTCAAAAAACAAGTTGGACGTATGATGGAGTATTTCTGTGCCAAATACACTCCTTCAGGATTGAAACAAGTTTTGGAAAGTTTTTTTTTTTTTTTGAGTATGGCCCTGTATGACATCATAGAGGGTGGAATTCCTTGTATGGGCACTTCTCCCGGATGAGTGAGTAAGCACACACACACACGCACGCGAGCAAGAGCGCGTCAACAAGCTTCGTTCTGGTTACGGGAGCCGTCGGCGGCGCTGGCATTGTGTCTTTAGACCACGAAAATCAACAATGTCACTAAAGAAGTGTGTTTCTGGTTGTGAGGGAAAGATAACCTTGTTCAGCTTCCCAAATAACCCAGCGTTAAGGAAACCGTAGGCTGGAGTTTGTTTTCCCGGAGTTCTGCAAGTGTGCGTGTTTGTTCCCGGTCATGAGTGGAAACCGCAGGCGGTGAGTGAAACTGCATCAAATGTGTGCGTTTTGTTGGAAATCGGCGCGTAAGGGCATATGTGAACACCACCAACGTATAGCAAATCAAAAGTTATCCAGGAATAATGCCGTGCGAGTGCGAGTGCGAGTGCGAGTGCGAGTGCGAGTGCGAGTGCGAGTGCGAGTGCGAGTGCGAGTGCGAGTGCGAGTGCGAGTGCGAGTGCGAGTGCGAGTGCGAGTGCGAGTGCGAGTGCGAGGACTCTTTAGCTCTGCCCACCTCCATGAGCTCGGCTGTTTTCAGAAAGAATCGGTACAGTGTATCTGTCTTTTATAACTATGCTAAACCAAAAACTCTTGGGAGATATGAAGGATGCAACACTACTGTTACATACCCTTTAAACTTTAACAAACATTCCTAGACTTAATAGGAATGATTCATGCAAGTAAAATAGTTTGCGAACGACACATTGAGTTTAAATTGCATGCTAGAATATCATCAAATGTGTGCTAAGCGAGTGTGCATCACCTCTCCAAGCACAGACAGGAAGACGCTTAATCATTTAACTAATGAGGTCATGCCATGATGTTGAACTCGTTCATCAGCACACTAAGGGTCCAAGCATGTCCTCTTCCCACACCGCTCAAAGCTCTCTAAATGGAAAACTAATAGCGAACGACTCTACACTTTCATCACCGTCGGCATGACTTCAATCACGTCTTTGGGCGTCACTTCCAACCGACTGTGAGAAAATCAGGACAAATGTCAGAGCAGAATTATAGATAATTGACTGACTCAGCAAGAACCTCCCTCAGAACATCAATGGAGCCACTGGGTCTAATTTTGGGGGTGGCTGAAGACCACATGATGATCAAAGACATATTTTGGAATGAATTGATACGGTATGGAGCGATCATGTCAAACCACACTTGAGGGGGCCTGGGGGAAACAAATAAAAGACACATAGAAGGACCGAAATGATGTGGGAACTGGTTAGAAACATGCAAAGACTAGGACTATGAACTGTGCAAAAACAAGCTTTACGCAGAATTGAACTCAAAGACTAGAAAAAAAAACAACTGTCCAGTCCAACCATGTTCACCCAGCTGACGAGGCCATAAACCTTTTCAATTAGCCCTTCTTGTCTTTCACATTAGATAGAGAGAGAAACAAAAACACACGAAACGTAATCCTGTGAGATTTACAGTCAAAACACCAGACGGTGTGACCTTTTCATGTTTATTTATCAGAGTTCTCACCCATCTCTGAACGCGTCTGCCCTTTGAAATCGTGGAAAGTCTGGACACTGGCCCTCACGATAACACTCAACTTTTCCAAGCGCATCCATTTATGTATCTTTCAGGTCCAATGAAAACGCCCATGGGCTGTTTCTGGACAGGAAGATACCGTCAGTCAGGAAGTGTCTGTGCACATCCAAAACTAAAGAGGTTCTCCATACACGTCCGGTGTACATGAGCAATGCAACTACTGTAAAAGGGTGTAAAAACAGCAACAAGGAAGAATTCAGTAAAATTAGTCTGTTTAAATGACTCATGAGGAATCAAATTAGCACTATAAAAAAAAAAAAAAAAACTATCCGTGTATCTATCCGTGTATCTGAATGATTGGGACACCTGAATTCACCCTATATATAAAAACAAATAAAAATAATGATAATTTGTCCCAAAAAGCAAACTTTCAGCCAATATATATGCACGATGCAAAGGGGCTTTTTCTTAAAAGGCACAGCAGCACAAACAGACCAGACAGTTTCTGGCACAAAACAAAAATCTTTTTCATCTTATGCACCTTTAAATCCAACTAACTCCCGCCATCTAAGATGAATGGAAAAGCCTGAGCCGGTACACGGGTGACGGGTTATTAGGTCACTGCATTGACACGCCACGACTCCCTAAAGAGAAGTCAAGCTTGATAAAAACTGTGCATGAAAAGCATGATGAAAAACCCAGAGCTCATCTTCTGTTTCTGAGATTAAGGCTGAATGACACAGAAGCACAACAGTGAATGCTGATGTCATTTATTTGCTAGCCAACATATGCAACCACGCAAGTAGGTTGGGCGTTGCCATAATGTTTGCATGCATTTTGCTACGAGCATCTGATTGCCAAATACGGACAAAACTTCCAGTGTCTGTACAGGTGATGATGGGCACCTGTTCTGAGACTAAAGAATGTGCATAATCTATTCCCAGTATCGCACAATACCAGCATGTAACACAACAGTGACAGCATGAGAAATCCCATAAAAGCCGCAGGACATACAGGTTGATGCATTTGGATCAGCTTCAAGAATGTCACAGGCCAGTGAAAGCTGTTTGGGACCAAACACTCGGTTGTGAAACTAAAATCTTAATATTTAAACCTCTGGAATCCTGAAATTCTCTGGATTTCTCAATCTTAATGAACACAAGAATGCAATTAATGGTGCAACTTTCTCATACCAGGCCAAATAAGGAAAAACAGCAGAGATAAGACGGATAATCCGGTGAGAATCAATAGACAATGGACGGACGTTATCTCTTACCTGCCGGAGAATGAATCTCACCAGCTCTCTGACATACGCAAAATACTTTTGGTTTATGTCGCAACTTTGCAAAAACACTTTAAAGATGTTGAGAAAGAGAAGACTGGGAGAATATTAAACAAAAGTATGCTTAAGGAATATAAATAAATAAAGAGAGAGAGAGAGGGGAGATAAAACGGCTTTAAAAGTTTGAAACACTTTCACATACTGCATATCTTAAGGTGTCACTAAATTTTGCAAACAAAAAAGTACCAAAACTATAGTATTACCATGATTTTTAGGTAATAAACATCTATAAAGTATCATGGAGTAGCCTACCAAAAAAATACTATGTGATATTACCATGTTTTGGGGGGTATTTGGTAGCAAGATCATGCAATTTTGTATCATGCATGTCAATGTATCTCGCTCATGATCATGTAAATTTAATGCATTAATGCATCACCATCTGATTGCAACATCTATGATCATACTGTACATACTATGTTTTGTTTTTACATGTTTTTTTGTGTGTTTTTAGCACTTTTATATACAGCATAATCAACGTACATGGCATTACCATATGATACCATCTGTCCGAGTGCACTGGTCTGGTTTATTTTAAGCAAAAATGTCATGTTTAATTATTTCAATCCATGTTTGTGTCAAATATGGACAACCCCAAACCCCGAACGTTGGTTTGAATTTTTAAATTCAAAAACTTAAAACCCAACGGTTGGTTGGTCCACATTTGACCGTTGAAAGAAGCCAGTATAGTTGCACCATATAGTAGCTAAATAACACGGTACATTACTAAAATGAATTAGTCGCTGTACCATGGTACTGTCACACCACTTTTATAAAGGCTGAACGTACATGTTAGACGCTTTCAATAAACTTCCCTTCACACTAGAAGGAAGAAACCGTTCCGCTTACCGATGGACACGAGCTTTATGTTCTCTCGGTCCAGAAACTCGAGCGCCACGGACACGTTCTCCAGCTTCATCTGTCTGAAAGTGGGTCTGGCGTGGTACTTTCTGTACATCTTCTTCTGGCTGAGCACCTCGAGCAGCGCGATGAGCCGCAGGCCGTCGCTCAGGTCCAGCTGCAGGTCCGCGACGCGTTTGTTGACGCTCTTCAGGTGCTCGTTACACCAGCGCGTGAACGTGTTCTGTTGGATCTTCTTCCACGGCGCGTCGTCCGCCAGGTCCTTCTCTGTGGCCGGCATGATGGTTTAATACTCGTGTGCTGTCTGTTTGATAACTCTGGATGTGGCTCGTGTGTCTGTGCGGCGCGTTCGTGCGCTCCTGTATTCCGAACTCTTTCCCTCTCGTGGACGCGCCTGCGCGCGCTGTTATATACGGCAAGCGGGTGACGCCACCTGCGCAGCATCAAACCCAACCTGCATTTCTACAGCATGTTACAACCCTTCTCTAGCCAATCAGCGCAGAGGAAGCAAAAGCACGAGATAAATCATTAAAAAGACTAATAGGATTACTATTTCTTGTACTGTTTACATATTTGCTAACACTTTACTTAAAGCATTTATGTGTAATGCATTATAAATGTATCCATAATGTACTTTATAATGCTTTTCATAAGTAATTGTAACCAAAATTAAAATGCACTATAATATTCAGAAGTTTTGTCATGTTTTAATGCATTATACTTGTGGTTATAATTATTCATGAGACCATACAATGCAATAATGAATGCATTAAAATACTTTTATAATGCATTATACATAAAGGATTTAAGTATGCTACCACATGTTTCTTATTATCTAGACAAATAATAAATATTAAGCAAAAATCTGTATCATTAACTAAAACTATTACAACCTTTTTTGTTAATTGAAAAAAGCCTAAAATAGCCTAAATATTAGAAACTTAAACTAAACCAAAAGTTTAGTCCATGGCAAATAACTGAAATATGTTTCATTTGAAGCACTATAATTACTTAAAATTAAACCTGAAATAAAAATAATTTAAGCAAAATACTAATAGAAATGACAAAAGCACATCATAAAATTATTAAAATTAAAAGTGAACATATAAAAGCTATAATACTACAAATTATATTCAGATAACACAACCAGAAAAAAAACATACTCATTTACTCATATACTCATTTGTAGTATAAATATACTCATTTATACTACTCATATACTATTTGTCAACATTTTTTCTTTTGTCAAATCAACTTAGAAAATGTATGTGGTTCAGATAACATAATATTTGATTAAAAAAAATCTTCTTTGTATTAACTCACATTTTTTATTTCAATGAACTTAAAATTTTAAGGCAACCAGTTTACACTGTAAAAAAAACAGTGTTGTTTCAAGTGTTCGTGCAGCCTTAAAATATTACTTTAAGTAATATTAGTCAACTCAAATATCACATTTCAAGTGGACTATAAACTTAACGTTTTAAGACAGCACTTTTTTTAAGTTGAATTTTTTTTTTTTTTACAGTGTACTTAATTTAAGTTAAACCAACAATATATCTTATATAAAAAAATAAATAAATGTAGCCACATAAAGAAGTGCATTAATTTACATGCAAAGTATATAAAGCATATGTCTCTAAAGTACTTTAAAGACATGTTCTCAAATCTGTCCTGGACTTTCATGGTGTGTTTTATGCTATGCTTTATTTATTGGGTCTCGAAATAGATAATATGAGAAAAAAGAAATGATAAAACAAATTTAGATCTACCATTATATCATGTGTTTTGTATTGCGATCTAGACGATCTTATGATTGCAAAAATGTTCTGCACCAAAGGGCCCCGAACTCTGTGTGTTTCTTTGATAAAAGCAGCTCGGGGCCGTCTAACAGATCTCAGATGCATCTCTGTAATGGACACTTTTATGATTTTAGATTTTTCTAGACAAATTTCTTCCCACACATTTGGCAAACTCACATCACACTAACTGCTTTGTTTTGTCTCTGGGAAGGTGTCAGCAACGCTTTCGAGTAATAACAGAGTATCCAGAGCAGAGGTTTTCTTATACGTGCCTTTCCTCTCGCCCTCATATCCTGCACGGCTTCTCATTGCTGACAGGAGTCTTAATATTCACTCCAGTATCAACAGCAGCCATTATTCCCTGCTGCTCTGCCATCCGGGATGTTTTCCCTGTGCAGAAGTACTTGATCCGCATTAGTCACCAGGGTGGACCAACATTGCATCAAGCTCTTGCGAATAAAGAGAGAGTCACACATCTGTGATATGAGCTGAGAAATAGAGTTTGAAACAAAGCCAAACACTTCACGTGTCTAAATAAAGACAAAAAGATTTTTAAGTGTTATATAGTAAATATTGGTTGTGTTTGCTGCAGAAGTCTTAACTCAGTGTTGGTGATGATGCAATGACTGAAGCAACCAGATTTTCATCACAACATCCCATCTTTCTGAGCTGAGTAATGCGTCTGAAGCACAGATTACAGCCTCTGTGTGCCGTCTGCTTCCCTGTCTGTCGGTCTGGGCACAAACCCACAGGCTGAACCAAATCAAGGCCCTCGGGCACAGACCGAATCCTCTGCATGATGTGGTCTTTGATAGTGCTGGCATCACATTTCCAGGTGAATCTGAATCATCAAGATGCTGCTAGACATTATTAGCACTATTCATTGTAATAGAATCATCACATTTTCTGTCTAAAGGGCATGTATTATGAATTAATCTATAATTTTTTTCTGCTTTACTTAATTTCCAGGATTCCTAGACCTTTCAATGGCTTTTCCAGTCATTCATTATCAGTGGATAATGCTTTTTATGATATTGAATTACAGTCAGTTTCAATCATTTGAGGTTTGTCTCGTCTCATGCAAAAGAGTCTAACATTCCTGGCACAGTTAGCTTATTAACGAATAAAAACATGCTAAATATTTCTTTATTAGTATGCTTTTAACAAGTTTCCCTTTTTATATCAGTAAGTATATGTTGATTTGTTTCTTTCCATTTATATAATGTTTGATATACACCGATCAGGCATAACATTATGACTTTTATTATTGTGTTGTTCCCCCTTTTGCTGCCAAAACAGCCGTGACCCGTCGAGGCATGGACTCCACTAGACACCCTGAAGGTGTGCTGTGGTGTCTAGCACCAAGATGTTAGCAGCAGATCCTTTAAGTCCTGTAAGTTGCGAGGTGGCGCCTCCATGGATCGGACTTGTTTGTTCAGCACATCCCACAGATGCTCGATTGGATTGAGATCTGGGGAATTTGGGGGCCAAGTCAACACCTCAAACTCGTTGTTGTGCTCCTCAAACCATTCCTGAACCATTTTTGCTTTGCGGAAGGAGCATTATCCTGCTGAAAGAGGCCACAGCCACTAGGGAACACCGTTTCCATGAAAGGGTGTACATGGTCTGCAACAACGGCTTTCCTGTAGCTCAGACAGTAGAGCGTGGCGCTAGCAACGCCAAGGTCATGGGTTCGATTCCTAGGGAAAGCAAGAACTGACAAAAATTTAAAATATGTACCTTGAATGCAATGTAAGTCGCTTTGGATAAAAGCGTCTGCCAAATGCATTGATGTAAATGTAAACAATGCTTAGGTAGGTGGTACGTGTCAAAGTAACATCCACATGGATGGCAGGACCCAAGGTTTCCCAGCAGAACATTGCCCAAAGCATCACACTGCCTCCGCCGGCTTGCCTTCTTCCCATAGTGCATCCTGGTGCCATGTGTTCCCCAGGTAAGTGACGCACACGCACCCGGCCATCCACGTGATGTAAAAGAAAACGTGATTCATCAGACCAGGCCACCTTCTTCCATTGCTCCGTGGTCCAGTTCTGATGCTCACGTGCCACTGTTGGTGCTTTCAGCGGTGGACAGGGGTCAGCATGGGCACCCTGACTGGTCTGCAGCTATGCAGCCCCATACGCAACAAACTGAGATGCACTGTGTATTCTGACACCTTTCTATCAGAACCAGCATTAACTTCTTGAGCAATTTGAGCTCCAGTAGCTCGTCTGTTTGGTCGGACCACACGGGCCAGCCTTCGCTCCCCACATGCATCAATGAGCCTTGACCGCCCATGACCCTGTCGCCGGTTCTCCACTGTTCCTTCCTTGGAGCACTTTTGATAGATCCTGACCACTGCAGACCGGGAACACCCCACAAGAGCTGCAGTTTTGGAGATGCTCTGACCCAGTCGTCTAGCCATCACAATTTGGCCCTTGTCAAACTCGCTCAAATCCTTACGTTTGCCCATTTTTCCTACTTCTAACACATCAACTTTGAGGACAAAATGTTCACTTGCTGCCTAATATATCCCACCCACTAACAGGTGCAGTGATGAAGAAATAATCTGTGTTATTTACTTCACCTGTCAGTGGTCATAATGTTATGCCTGATTTGGTGTATATTTATTTGTATATATATATATATATATATATATATATATATATATATATGTGTGTGTGTCAGCGGTTCAAATCACAGACTGAAGTATGAGTAACAGTAATAGTAATGACTTGAACTCAAGAACAGAGATTGCAATTTTAATTCTATACAGCGGTATTTCAGAGTGAGTGACCTTGCATAAATCTCAGGACGGGTGTGTCGAGTGTTATCAGACGGGGCGGGGCATTTCCTGTCATCGATAATGTGCTGAGTCAGGGAGGGTTATACGCCCACATGCCACAGTCATGTCAAAGCGACGGCCCCAAAGGGCCCCTGAATGTGTCAGGGAAGAGTCGATGAGGTTTGGCAGTAGGTGCAGACAGCTGGCACTCTATCAACAGCCACAGGCCTTGCTTGAGAATGTGGCTCCATGTTTCACTGCAGGAAACATGGAATCTCAAGTTTACAGATCTGTCCAGACAAAAGAACAATTCAAAGGCATTCGAGACATTCCACATCTTATTTAAAAAAAGAAAAAAGGTCAAGGAGATGCGTTTAAGAAAGGAATCTTGTCATTGAGAACAAATATATAATTTTATGGTGCCTTATAAATTCCAAAATGTTTCATAATGCATAGCAAAAACATAGAAAACACAAATGTAACAAGCTTCTAAAATAACTTTCAAGGGCTGCCATCTTGTGTTCATTGCTACAAACAACATTTCAAGATGTTTCGATAAAAACTTCATAATTTAAAGGGATAGTTCACTCAAAAATGAAAATACTGTCATTTACTTACTCTCAAGTTGTTCCAAACCTGTATAAATGTCTTTGTTCTGCTGTACACAAAGGAAGATCTTTATAACCAAGCAGATCTTGCTCCCCTTGACTAGCATAGTAGGAAAAAAAATACTATGGTAGTCAATGGGGGGTGAGATCTGCTTGGTTACAAACATTCTTCCAAACATCTTCCTTTGTGTACAACAGAACAAAGACATTTATACAGGTCCGGAACAACTTGAGGATGAGTAAATTACAGAATTTTCAGTTTTGGGTGAAATATCCTCACACTTTTGAACAGTTTCAAGAAATTAGGAGTCTATATGATTGCAATGTTTGATGGTTCTCAGCAAATTTTGATAAACCCACATAAAAAAAAAAGATTTTGCTTATATCAAAAAACATGATGTAGGTGTTCTGCGCAAGATAATAAAGTTGACCAAAAAGAATCAAACTAGTCAAGGAAAGTGAAGTTGTTTTATTGAAGTCATGCACATCACACTTGTTAGTGCAAATAACCTTTCATCTGTATTATATCATTCTATGTTTTTTACAAAATAGAATTCCGATCTTTGATGTTCGAAACAAAAGTGTCATTCTGAGCTCTCAATTCAAGAAAAAAAATGTTAAAAAAAATATTTACGAACAAAACTATATACAGGCAGTGTGCTGTACTGACGTGGTTGGTATTGGTGAGCAGTTTAAAGATATCTTTTCCCCAAGGCCCTGAAAAACACCAGGTTTAGCTTTGATTTTAAACGCATGACTCGTGAGAAACTTAATTCCACCATCTTTGAATCGACAGAACAAAAGTACAAACTTTAAACTTACAAAAACCAGTGTTTAGCCTATAGGTTCAATTACGACCTAATAATCAAGTGTCATTTGCAATTTAAAAGAAACCCCCTTGATCAGCACAGGTATCAAACATGCATTCTGAAAGTGGAACCAAAAACCTTAAAACTGCACATTCAAAAATTGGATGTTAAAAATGCATAAACTAGAACGGAGAACTCGTATCTGGAGTTAAAATGAGGAAAAAGGCCAATGCATAATATCTTAAAAACTGGCTCCAGCAGCAAATTAGATATGACCAATATCATTTATATCCAATTTTTTTATTTTGTGACTATAACATATTTACACACAAACATTCATACATACATATTTACAAACGGCCTATGAGCATTCATCTAACGTGAAGGACGATGTTCCAAACAGATATTTCAAATAAAAAGTCCATCATGCATTATGAGCCAAAAGCTAGCCTTTCTTTCTGTGCTACAAGCTTTGCTTTTTTGCATTCGTGGTCAAATCCATATTGAAGCGTTCAATGGATTTTTTTTTTTTTGTTGGAGTATGACTTTCCAGTAAAACAACAAAAGATGCAAAAAAACAAAAGTCCTTGACACGTTGAACCAGATGAGCTAGGCTTTTTGCTCCAAGACTGTTTATTTACAGCACAGCAGACAAATGTGAACCACACACCAAACACATCATTGGTTAATTCGTCTTCCTCCAGTCTCAAAGCAGCTTGCACATTCAAATTTAAACAACTCATTCTGTTCACCCCCCAAAATAATTCACTCTCACCCATTTCTGTGCTTCACGGTAGTGCATCTGTGACGCTTCCACCTATTTATCATTCATTTTAAAGCCATTGCATCCAATTTCATTCTGTAAGAAGAACCCTATTTTACAGGTAAGGCAGCAAAATCCCAGAGCCTTTTTCAGGAGGTACTGTAGGAGTTTTAGTACAGAAAAGACGGGCAGGAGCCGTGAACTCAAATCCGACAGTGTGTTGGTAAAAAGCTACAACATTTGTTGTTTTTTTTTTAGGTCAATGCTCCATTCCATTTGAAATTGACCACAATCCTACATGTCAAGAACGTTTAATTTCAAAATCATCTAAATACTTGTAGTGTGTCTCTGACATGAACATTTGCTTATTATACATGATACAAGAGAAAACAGCCACAGAGAACAGCGACATCACTGTGCTAGAAGCATGTCGGATTGAACACACAATAACAGCACGGATGACGTGAAATTTAGACTTTTTTTCCATTCGAGATCGAATTGATGCGCTGCATGAGTGGAACAAGAGTGGCACTTCAATGTGAACTAGTCCTAGTAGTATTTAAAGTAGGCACTTCGCCGCTCTGTGCCCTAGAGTTCAGATTCTCATTTGGCTGTACAACTATTTTGGTTAACCACATCTAACATGGAAACCCACAAGAAACAAAAACTTGCTAACAGAAAACGTGGTACCCATCCAAGAAAACAAACAAAAAAAGAACGTTAGACCTAGTTTAGGCCATTTTAATAATCAAAAAAATGCAGATAGATTATTTATTCTATAATATGCATTAGAAATTTATTCCCGCTTTCTTTCTATACTATATACATTTGCATTTTACACAGACATTGGGGCTGTAATTGTCAAAACGAGAGGTATTACGTTCAGATTTATGCCCGGACTAAAACTGACTGGGATTGGACAGAGGGCCGTGCTTGGGACAGGAAGTGGTTGTGATTGGTTAATGTTCTCAGGAGGAGCTCTTGGACAAGTTGGGATAAAGCACCACTGCTGTCACTGCAACCACGGCGGCGACCACCGGCATCCAGGGCATCCATCCGCTCTGAAACGAGGAAGAGGAAAAAACAGCAGTGCAAATTAATACAGGTCATGAGACGCACCAGAGCAACCAGGACAGAAGCACTGGAGACTGGAGCTAAAGAGACAGAGAGGAGAGACCCGAGACAAAGAGGTCAAGAAACACAAATAAATGGAGAGAAAGAGGGAGAAGAAAGCAAATATTTAAGTAAAACTGGGAGAACCAGTTACCTTCACAGGAGTTATAAAGCAATAAAAAGCAAACACTGTGTTTAAACTCAAAGAAAGAAAAGCTGTTTAATGGAAGAGTTCACTCAAAAATCACAATTAAAGACATCATTTACTCAATGTTGTTTCAAACCCATTTGTGACTTTCTTCAGTCGAACACAAAATTTGTATTTTAGCAGAATTTTCATGCTGCTTTATCTCTAAAAAGCAGGCACATGATCAGCTGAAGACAAAAAAAGGAAAACCTATGACTATACATTAATAATAATAATATTTGTGGTGTCTTTAATTCTTTTGCTTTCAAACATTGAATAATGGAGCTTTTATTTTGGCAGAAACCCACTTAAAGGGTTAGTTCACCCAAAATTGAAAAACTTGTCGTTCCAACCCCGTAAGACCTTCGTTCATCTTCTGAACACAAATGAAGATCTTTTTGATGAAATCCGAGAGCTCTCAGACCCCTTCAAAGACAGCAACACAACGACCACTTTCAAGGCCCAGAAAGGCAGTAAAGACATTGTTAAAATAGTCCATGTGACTCCAGTCCAAAGATAACGACTTTCAACGTAGTAAAACACAGTGCAACGCTTCTGAGTTCTACGTCAGAACACTGGCTTACCATTGGCCGACGCTGTTAATGCGTGTGATGCTGATGCAGGAGCTAGCCAATGGTGAGCCGCCGCTTTGCCGCAGAACTCGGAAATGCTGAGTAGTTTAACATTTGAATAGCATAGGAGAATGACACGGATGAGAAGAAATGGTTGAATAAAATTGTTTTTTGTGCACATAAAGTATTCTCATTGCTTCATAACATTGAGATTGAACCACTGGAGTCTCATGGAATATTTGAACAATGTCTTTCCTAACTTTCTGGGCCTTGAAAGTGGTAATTATATTGCCGTCTATGGATTGCTTGTCTATCAAAAATATCTTTATTTGTGTTCAGAAGATGAACGAAGGTCTTACGGGTTTGGAACGAGATGAGGGTGAGGAATTAATGACAGAAATGTCATTTTTGGGTGAACTATCCCTTTAATACATGAATTTGAAAGTTTTCAATTTTTTTCCCTCTGATTTACGCTATTCACATGGGTCATTCTTCAGGTCAGAAAATATGGGAATACATATAAATATGGTTAAAAAAAAGGGGGCTTTCACACCGGAGGAACATTTTCATAGTTCCTATAGCTATTGGCGGAAATACTCGCTTTTTTGCACGTTCGCACCGTTTGAAATGGGAATGATTTTATTTATAGGAACACCTTTTGGAGGGACTGAATTAGCTCCTGCTTCAGAGTCGGGTCTAACCCAGCAAAACAGGAACTACAAGTGACGTAAGTGTACACTGACTCTGCCTTTTTTCACGTGAAAATCTTTTCTAGTTAATTTGGCCTGTTCACTCGGTCGAGGTTAGACGTCCTGCCTTACAGTAAAAAATGAAGTTGTACTTCTGATGAAACGAGACACTGACACTGTTTTGCATGTTTAATACGGTAAAGCTGCTTGATTTTAAGCTATCTATTGTATAAAGTGATATATAAACGTGATTTTACTGGAGTGCCATAAAGCTCCTGCATCCTCCATGCTTCAGTTGTTGAATGCCGCACTCAAATAACATCACTGTTGGCCAGCTTACGTCAGAGTTCCTACTGGCGGTGCGAATGCAACCCGGAAAATGGCCCTATAGAAGAAAAAATTTGTTCTGGGGTGAAAGCCTCTTATATGGCATGTAAGAACCAAACGCATTTGATAGCAAAACGTTCTGGATATTCAAATGCATTATTAGGCGATTAACGACTTAAATTTCTGTATGGTACAAAGTTCTATCATATGATTTGGAACATTATACATCAGTCATATGGAATGATGCTGCCGTTTTATTTTCAGTTTGACAGCCGCTGATCACTATGCTTTCATTGCATGAAAATGAGCAGCATGAACTTTCTTCAAAACCTCTTCTTTTGTGTTCTTTGAAGTCATACCGTTTTGAAACAACATGAGGGTGAATACATGACAATGTTAATGTTTGGGTGAAATATGCCTTTAATTTCATAGAAGTAAAGAAGAAAAGCAAAAGATGATGATATGATGACCAAAATGCCCCCAGAGAAGAGAAAAAAAAAAAAAAAAAAAAAAAGAGAAAAAGAATCCAAAATCCCCAAATGCATAGATTCATTTGACCATTATAGCGATCCAAGCAAGACAGACAGTTGATGTGATTGGTTAGTAGTAGGTGATTCTGGGTGGACAAGGAATCGGTTAAGAGTTCCCCACATGTTGCCAAGCACTAAAAAGGGATTTTGGGGCGAAGCGGGTGCAGAGATGACGAATGTGAGTTTGCCATGCACAGGTCGTATATACACGTGATGATATATACAGAAGTGGATATACAGGAGACACACAAACACAGACTCAACAGGCGCGTGTGTACCTTTCTACCACAACTGGCCGAAGCACCAATACAGCAAAGCCAGGAATAGACCGATGAAAATGGCTTGGACAGGCTGCAATATGGATGGCTAGAGGAGGGAAGGGATATTACAAATAAAACAAAAAATCAATCTTCAAACTATTCAACAGAAATCAGGCTGGGGAGTCGTACAACTACAACAAACATACATACAAACAAACAAACAAACAAACAAAAAAGGGTGCAGTGGGAGGAACCGTTGATAAATCAACACAAACAAAAGTATCAAACGCCCCAGAACCACAAACACATTTGAACATCTAGAAGCATGACGTCAGGAACGAGGACAGTGTTCAAGGCATTAATAAATCACAGAAAAGGAAAAACTGGTTATTTGCATTCAACTAAATATATCTACAATCTGTTAAATTTACAAATCAATGACATGAAGTGATTGTGACTCCAATCAGCAGTGTGCAAGGGATTGTACTGAGGGAACTGTGGGATATTAAGGTGATAATTACAGTTGTGTGTAGCAAATTGTACCCCCAAAAATGAACGAACGGCCAAAAATCAGCAGTAAACTATATAAAAAAAAGTGTCTAAAAAACAGTAGAAAATATTCTCCTATTGGGTCAAAAAAGTAGAACCCTGAAAGTGAAAATTCTATGAGAGGTTAATATTATATAAATATAACAATATATAACACAACAAAATGGAGATAAACATCAATATCCAATGAAACCTATTGGATGCACATATGTGACCAGTGCTGGCAAAATGAGTTGGAATGCGCACGGGATAATTTCGAGCTATAGGCAAAACACAGGTTCACACAAAAACTAGTTCATTAAGCCTTCGTCTAGCGATCCAAATAGCAATTAAACATGTAAAAGTATCTTTATTTATGCGTTTTCTGAGTGTACCACTTTTCCTTTGTCCATGAAAAAAATGCACGCTTCTCTGCGACTGCTACCTCTCAGCACAAGTTTTGCATCGCTGTAAAGAGCAGCATTCCAAGTTTTCCAAATTTGTGAATATTCATAGCGAATTCTCGATGCCATGAGTCTAAACCAATGAAATGTGATTTTCAAACTCGCACTAACTGACAGATCCGATGCGTGCGCACAAAGTGCGTGATCACGACATACACAGAATTACATTATTTCAAAATATCTGTCTTGGTGAGTATTCACGCAAACATTATCTGTTATGTCTTAAGTGAACGTTTGGTTAACTGTTGGGGAAAAACATCTGATGCGTAACATTATATTAGATCCGTGCTGTACAGTAGATCTTAATATATAGACTGTCTGTTTCATTAATGTTAATCAAACAATTGTGGTATCACAGGAAAAAAGTTAAATATATATATTTTTCCTGTAGATATGGGTTTTGACTTGATGTGTGTCAAACTTGGTGTTATTACGAGGGATTTTAAGGTATGGTTGCTAAATGATTTTGCTTTGGAACCTTCAGAAAACATGAACTTGATTTTTCGACTAATCGACTTCAAACAGGTGTAGCTCAGTAATTTTTTGTCCGATTCCAACAAATCATACATCATTTTGAGGGTTTTTAATAGAGAATGTGAAGATAACAAATTTTTGAAAATTTCCGACTCATTTTGCCAGCACGGGTCACATATGATTCCCACAAATGCTCTCTCTAACTTGTTGCACCTGAAAATGTTGTGTTAGCAAAGAATATTTGCTAACAACTCACAAAATTGTGCTGTATGTGTGTTCTGCTGTGTTTTCCAGAGCCATGCAAAACAGCGAAGTAAGATCTATCACTGGTTGCTGACAACCGCATTAAATGGCGTAATGTATTGTAGACGAAGGCTAATTAAATGAAGTATAGTTTAGGATGAAATGCAGTTTATTTTGTTGCATTGCAAATGAAACGTGCTGGTTGCGAGACTCACACTGCTGCCCTTCTCTTGCAGGAGTTTGAGGTTGACCTTGCACTGTTCCAGCTCATCGTTAATGGAGCATTTCTCCTGCTCCGTCTGCTCATATCGCTGCCGGAGGTCTGACAGCAGATTCTGAGTGTCGTCGTACTAGAGAGAAAGAGAGAGAATAACATGCAAACATTAAAAAAAAACAACGTTTACGGTCATTACTGTGCAAAACTTTTTCTTTAGTTGATCGTACCTCCTTCTGCAGGTCTCTGGTGCGACTCTCTGCTTTGGCCAGTTGAACCTTCAGTTTGCTAGCATCCTGTTGGTGCTGGTCTTGTATCGAACCCAGTTTATACGCCAGGTCACCCTGGGATTTCTCCAGAGCGTTTAGGCTGCTGCTCAACGTCGCACTCCGCTCTCTGGAGCTGCCATACAAAGAAATGAAAACAAATACTCTTCTGTTTACATTGAGTTTTTAGAAACTCATTAATGGAATAAATTCATGTCATGGAAAAAGAATGTTGTCGAGTGGATGTGAAGCTTTAGGACAGATGAGCTCATAGCGGGTGACTTATAAAATGATAACGTAAGCACACTGAATAGGGACACTTAAGTACAGGACAAAAGTACTTCAACATTACAACGGTAACCTGCCAAGATGCAGTTGTTGTGTAATAAGGCGAGTAATTCAAACATTTTCCATTTAAGAGAGCAGGCGTGGACAATGTACCAAAACATTTTAAATCCTGGTTACTCACTTTTGTTGTGAGAAATGTCTAAATGACACAGTCAAAGTGGCTCTGTTGTGAATGGGCTGTTTGTGTGCATGTGACCCACCTGTCGAGCTCTTCCTCTAGTCTGTGGAGCTTCTGCATTAGCGTTGTCTTCTCAGCCCGAAGACTGTCACATTCATTCTGCAGACCAGAGCACTCGGCCTGAAGCTTCTCCAATTCACCTGACAGAGAGGGAAAATTGAACACCATTCACACCCCTGTTATGCATGAATGTATTCAAATCTAACTATGTAATTGTTCTGTTCATTAAACATTAAGTAAACTCATTACATGATCTCTGTATCATAATCATTATATATATATATATATATATATATATATATATATATATATATATATATATATATATATACATACAGTACTGTGCAAAAGTCTTAGGCACGTTGGTATTTTCACACGAAAAAAAAATTTACGCCAGTTTTTTATATCTTTTACTGGTGTGTTAGTAGGAAATATCAGTTTATATTTCCAAACATTCATTTTGCAATTAATTGTAATAATCCAGTGAGATTTTTTATGCACAAGAAGTCTGACAGCAGCCGGTCTGATCTGATCTCACCATCATCGAGTCTGTCTGTGATTACATGAAGAAACAGAAAAAAACTGAGACAGACTAAATCCAGAAGAACTGTGGCAACGTCTCCCAGACACTTGAGGAAACCTTCCTGCAAAACTACAGTACTGGGAAAAGTTTAGGCACTTGTCAGAATGCTTTAAAGTGAGAATGCTGTCAAAAATAATAACATAAATAGCTTTTATTGATGAATTAACTTCTATTAACTAAATCAAATGGATATTTGGGGTGACCACCCTTTGCGTTTAAAACGGCTTGTGTCACCGGCATCTGTTCCTACACCTATTTATGTAGTTTTGCAGGAAGGTTTCCTCAAGTGTCTGGGAGACGTTGCCTCAGTTCTTCATGTTTCTTCATGTAATCACAGACAGACTCAATGAAGATGAGATCAGATCTCCATGTGGAGCATAGAGACTATTGTCAGACTCTTTATGCATACAAAAATCTCACTGGATTATTAAAATTAATGGCAATTAATTTATAAATGTAAACTGATATTTCCTACTGTCACACTACAGATAATAATCATAAATGTTTCTTGAGCAGTAAATCATCATATCAGAATGATTTCTGAAGGATCATGTGACACTGAAGACTGGAGTAATGATGATAAATTCAGCTTTGATCACAGGAATAAATTACATTTTAAAATATATTCAAATAGAAAACAGTTATTTTACAATTTAATATTATTTCACAATAATACTGTTTTTGGATCAAATAAATGCAGCCTTGCTGAGCAGAAGAGTCTTCCTTCAAAACAATCAAAATAGTACAGCTTCCAAACTTTTGACTGGTAGTGTGTGTGTGTGTGTATATATATATATATATATATATATATATATATATATATATATAATACTAACATATTAGTATTATTATAAGCTAATTTAATACTTACATATTCTGGCTTTCAGCCCAGTGAGACTTTTTGGTTTCAAAATGGAATTTTTATTTTGGTATATCACTACTATCAATTTGATCCTGTCATGTGTTATTACTGGATGAGATTTTAGCCTAACATGGATTTAAAAGATCTCAGAGGCAGTGTCAAAACTCATATACATTTTTCTGTGAAAAACAGAACAAGGATCTAATAAATAATAAATAAACCCAGCAGGATGGATGATAATAAAACGGTTTCCGTGACACTGGACAACACATTAAAGAGTGCCTGGAGAGAAAGACCCCAGTAAGGCGGCCAAATTAAAACCGCATGTGTGCGTTCTCAATATGTGAAGAATTCTTGTGTAATGAAATGAATGTTCCGGAACTTAATGACTAGAATAAAATAAAAGTAGGCAGCACAGCAACTAAACATTTAAAATGACATTGATTTGATAATATAACCATAAAACATACACATTACACTTTGCCTGTGCAAAGTAGCACTAGAATTCAAATGTTGAAATACATAGTGAAATATTACAATCTCTATTTTAAATAGATTTTAAAAATGTAATTTGATCAAAGCTGAATTTTCAGCATCATTACTCCAGTCTTAAGTGTCACATGATCCTTCAGAAATCATTCTAATATGCTGATTTGATGCTTAATATTTTGTGGAATCCGTAATGCATTTTTTTCAGGATTTCTTTATGTCCTAAAACAGACATTTCTTGCTGGCTTAGTGTAAGAACAGAATCTTTTACTCAAACTTTCAAGTTTCTTGTCAAGCCAATTAATGTACATAAACTCAAAAAGAAAACTCAAACTATGCAAATGAAAGGAAGCAAACGCTTCCAAACAGGAATCAAAGGCGCTAAACAAGAGAGAGATCAAAGAGCACCAGATCAGTGATGATCTCAGCTATTGTTCCTCTGAAGTCAGCTTGATTTATGGCAACCAGAGAGACACAGTGAACATTACAAGCCAAACAGCACATCAGGGACACAGCAGGTTCACCACAGGAGCTGTAATGACGACATGCTAAGTTGGCCTGACTGCTGACTAAAAGTGAACGGTGGTGGTGTGTCAGTACCTTGGAGTTGGCTAGCTCTTTCCTGGTGCTGGCTCTGAAGCTGGAAGCTGGCCTGCAGGTTGCTGATCTCCACTTCATACTTTGCTGCCGCCTGTCTCCATTTATCCAGTTCCGCGGTGACGACGCTTAGGTCTCCCTGCAGGGCGGCGATCTCCCGTTCCCGCTCGGCAGTGGCGGCCTCCATGGCATGCCGGAGCACCAGGATCTCCTCCTGGGCACTGTAGAGCTCCTCTCGGGTGGTGGAGATAGTGTTTTCCCTCTGCTCGCGCAAAGCTTCCATGTCCGACTGGAGCTTCGCCAGTTGAGCTGAAGAGAGAGATGAGTTACAGTGATTTTAACATGATTGACGGTTAGGTCTAAAGTAGTGATGTGGCGGAATTTCAGCAATGAAATTTTTTTTTTGTTGTTTCGTCCGAAACTATAGGCCGAACTGTTGAATGCAGAGCAACTTCACTTATTTAGAGAACATCTCCCAAACAATAACTCGCAATAAGCATAGTGCTTTGTTACTTTTGATATGCAACAAAGTCTGAGTCTGAGTCAAATTGAGTCAAATTCTTTACTACTAGTTATAGCACAAAAGAACATCAGAAGGTGTGTTAAAAAGGTACAGTACAACTGAAATGTATCATGTAATCAGTGTTTCAACCGTGGAAAGAAAACAATAAAACAAGTTGCGTAACGTTACATTTACCCTACATTTACAAAGCCATTCAATGACCATAGCTTACTATTAGCTAGACAAAATTCATTCTAAAGAGGAGCATTTTGCTAAAATATATGCAAAAACATCCTTCATATTTTTACTTAACCTGCTGTCTTAATTATTTAATGCATGTTTGAATAAAAATATAATCAAAAGCCATGTTTAAATAGTAAATAACAATTATAATTAAAAAGTTAATATAAAAACGTTTTTATTCGAGGGTTGATTATTAAATAAATTGAACTAATTGATTCTTTTTTTTTTTTGTTTCAGTAATTTCATTTCGGTGCATTGCTAAAAACTAGAGGTCAACCCATACTGATGATTAGTTTTTGAAGTCTGAACTCTCCACTTTATGAGATAAAGTTAAAACACAGCAGAAATTTGTGTGAAAAGTGTTTGAAGGACTCACTCTGTAAGAAGCGGATCTGTTTAGCAGATTCCTCAGTCTGCTGTCGATTGGTTTTCCTCTCCTCCTCCAGCAGGGCTGATGAGAAAAAGACGTTCAGTGATTCACACTAAACGCAGTGCAATCATGACACTCGATTACTGATGCTGAATCACTATTAAATGAGCACTCAAGACCCTGACGTACCTTGAAGTTCAAGGCATTTCTGTTTGCCGGTGTTGGCGAGCTCCTGGGCCTCCTGCAGCTCTCTGTGGAGGTGTGGAATGACCTGCTCAGTGTCTCCAGCTTCCAGGTTCCTGTCCATTTCTACAAACACACACAGAGCAGATGGAACAGTGAGGGAGCGTGAAGAAATAACATGGCTGACATGAGGTAAAAAGACAACAAGAGAGATAAACTGACCTAATGAGTGAAACCTTAAACCCCAGTTATTGCATTTATAACTCATCCTGCATTGCATTAATGATACCTCAAATCATGCAGCTCTAAGTGATTCTAGCCCTCAGAGACACAAGAATTGATACTGATGATGTATGATGTTTTCACAACTAAACATTCTTTAGGAACCCATCAGTTAAAAAAAAAAAAATCATTTAGGCAATACTTGCATTAGGGTATAATTTATAAAGCATTGCAAAATTGAAAGCTGGCCATTTAGGGTTGCAACATTTGAAAATATGAAACGTGAAAAGTAAAATGTTTTGAAAACAACTCAGCACACAGATGTATTTGTAAGGAAGCGTCATGAATTTCACTTAAGCATTTAAATACTGTAATAAAAATGTATATCAGTAATTTTAATACTACTTAATTTAAAAATATTCACCCTCAAATAGGGCTGCATAATTAATCGAATTTCTAATCATGATTACAATTACGGATGCCACAATTACGCAATCGTACAAAGGCGCAATTACAAAAAAAATAGTCCACTTACATCATTCTGCATGCTTAAGATGTGTGTGTTTTTCTTTCTACAGGTTAAGGTTTATATTGTCCATTGTTGTACTTTTAGTTTTAGTATAACATTATAATACCATGCATAAAAAAGACATCAAACCAATGTATAGTTTACATTTGAGGCTTATTGCTATAGAAAAGCGATAAAAGGTTTTCAGGAAAAATGTTTTCAGCTTATTTTTATATACAAATATAGCATGCAGTTGCTTCAAACAATGGTATAAAGCTATTCAAAACATCATTCAATTTAATTTGTGATAAATCGCAATTACAATTTCAAGGGAATAATTGATCATTATAATTTGTGTCAATCGTGCAGCCCTACTCTCAAATCAAAGAGACAATGACGAAATAGCTATTAAAAAAAAAAAAAACACCTGGAAAAAAAATTGGAATAGTTTTTGTACCATTCATTCAAGATGTAATAATACTTCCTGACTGTAACATTGAAACATGCATTTTCACAGCTGTGAAATGTTGTGTATTCTAAAAAAGTGCTATACATATAAACCTAAATTGAATAGGTACATTTGAATATGAAAAGTGTTGTGTCAGCTATTGTTATCTGTAGTTTTACCCACATCTCATCCTTAACACAAACATTGTGTTGCTGCTACACTGGGTCTATGAGAGCTAGGGGACTTTTGAAAGGAAAAGCAACGAAAAAAAAAAATTATAGTTCATAGAAAACTAATCTTTTCACCGCCTCAAACTGCAAACATATCAAATAACATTTGTGTGCTAAAAACGCCTCTCATCGGCTTTCCTAAAGGCCCAAAGTCGTAAGCGTGAGACCAATCCATCATGACGGGTCAAAACTCTGTCCAAACATTAGGAGCCACAAATGATTCTGTTCGACCTCATGGGAAGAAACATCAAGCACTAAAGCTTGATTACTGCAAACCAGAATCAAGATGCTTGTTCAGAATCAATTCATTATGTGAAGCACAAAGCATTTCTGTGTGCTCAGTCCGTCAGTGAATGACTCGGGTGCACGGCTTGCATCAAACACGACAACAGAACTCCTAAAAAGCATCGGCCTATAGACAACTTAAAGCCTGATTACGTAACCGAGCACGCTCAGACAGCTCTAATGGAAGACCTCCAAATGGGCCACTGAGATGACCTGCACCAGGCCAAGCAAAAGAGACATTAGACACTTTCCTGAGTTCTCTCGTATGACTTCACTCCGAGCAAACGTACATTTGCGCCCCTGCAGTCTCTCTGAGGAGCATCCAGTTGGTCTCTCATGAGGTCTGTAACAACAGGCTTTTGGGAAACCTCCTCTGACCATAAACTGATGAATGTCCCCCTCTCTGAACACACTACAGATGTCGGTGAAGTCATGTGCTAATTTAAGGGCTGGTAATCCGTCATGATGTCAAACGAAGGGTGTTTACTGCGAGCGAGGGAGTTGCTTTCAGGCAAAATGATGTAACGAACTTGTCGTTTCTGAAGTTTTGCCATTCATTTAATGAGAGGGGGCATAAAGTGGTGTGTAATCTCATTCTGCTCCTCCTTCAGTGATTTCATCAAGAGCGTCTCAAAAGAATTTTATGGCTGAGATTGAGTATCACAGCCATATAAGGTTACATATGTTCAGATAACTCTTCATTAAGGCAAATGAATAACTTGTGCCAGACGCCCCAGTGTAGATGCAATCTTGGAGAGCATTTTACAGCTATTCAACAGCGCCACCAAGAGGCACATTTTGATATACATAACAAAAGCTTGTTGGATAAATCAAATCAGAAAGCAACAGGAAATGTCTTATGATCCAAAACAAATACAGCAGAATTCTGACTGATAATGAACTGAACAATTAATATGTTGGCGTAAGATGCTGACTAAAGATATTTGCTTTAGAGACACATGGCATCTCTGTGTAGCGGTTCTCAATCAGGGGGCCGTGATTCACTAGTGGGCCATAAAATGGCTTAAAATGATAATATATGTATATATAATATATGACAAAACAAGCATAAGCAAACAGCTAAAAGCTAAGATGAATACTGACATATTTCTTAAACCATTCCCTCTTTTTAATTTAAGAACCTGTGTTCTTGCTGTCTTAGAAATTGGACAAATTAAAGAATTTTTAATTTGAAGAAAGTTACATTTTTAGAAAATTCTGGGAAATCTATAAAATTCATGTACATTTCTATAATGAATAACCTTTTTTTTTAATGCTTTGAAATATTTTATTGAGTAGAAATTGCTGAGAAATTGCTATTTGTTAGTTTAAAAACCATATCCTATAAGTCATTTAAACTCATTATTTAACCATGAATATTCAGTTCTTAAATTTTATGAAATGACAGGATTTCATTATTTTGTACTATTACTTTTAATTTCATTATTTTAATATTTTCTTACTCCTTAGATCTTTTTTTTAAGTGAGATTTTTAGAAAATTCAGGGAAATTAATAAAATCTGTAAAATTCATGTACATTTCTGTAATAACCATTTTTGTAAGTGCTTTGAAATATTTCATTGAGTAGAAATTGCTATTTGCTATTTAGTTTAAAAACCGTATACTATAAGTTAATTAAATTCATTATTGAACAATGAATATTCAGTTCTTAAATGTTATGAAATTACAGGATTTAATTATTTTGAATTCAATATAATTGAATATAATTTTAATTATTATTACTTTTAATTTCATTATTTTAATATTTTCAAAGTTTGTAATTTTTTTTTAAAATATCTTAATATATATTGAATATTGTTTTGGACAGAAATGTTGAGAAGTACTGATTTAACAGGGTGGTAAAAACTTCCCTTGGTTGCATTACAAAATTAATAAAAATGTATGCAAAATCATTTGTGCATATTAGCACATTAACATATGACAGGCTACATTTTTATTTAAGACCCAGTATTCTTGATGTCTTGGAACTTTTATTTTAAAAAGAAGAATTTTTAAAAAAGTGAGATTGTTGGACATTTTTAGAAAATTCAGGGAAATTAATAAAAATCTGTAAAATTAATGTACATTTCTATAATGAATAACCTTTTATTTAAAAAAAAAATGCTTTGAAATATTTTGAGTAGCAATTTCTGTTTGCAATTGCTATATGCGAGTTAAAAAAAAGAAGTTTAAAAACTGTATCCTAGTTATTTAAATGTATTATTGAACAATGAATATTCAGTTCTTAAATGTTGTGAAATTACAGGATTTAATTGTTTTGAATTCAATATAATTAAATATAATTTTAATAATTACTTTTAATTTAAATGTGTTAATATTTTGTCACTCCTAGTTTCTATAAAGGTTTGAAAACAAGCAATTGTGTCATTACAGCAGAAGCACCAGAAATATCTTAATACATATTGAATATTTTTAGACAGAAAGGTTGAGAACTACTGATTTACAGGGAGGTAAAAACGTCCCTTGGTTGCATTACAAAATGAATACAATTTATGCAAAATATTTTTTGCATATTAGCCCATTAACATGACAGGCTACATTTACATAAATGCATAGTGATTAAATGTACAGGGCCGATGTCTGGGGTCCACTTATGATGCTAGCGTGACTTTTCCTACGACAGTTACATCATTAGTGCTACTGGTGTTTAGGAATAATATCATGCATGCTACAAAAGTGTAGAATAGCCCCCCTTAATCAAGAACAAAGAATAAAGGAAGAGAAAGGCAAAAACTGTCTCTAATGATCCTCAGAGGTGGCAGCACACGTCACTCTGGTCTTGGCCGCCTCTGAGTCTGCCTGGCACGCACTACGCTTCATCAAGAGTGCCCACAAACAATGAGGTGCTGAAACTGGCACTTCCTCCCTGATCCATTAAACAAGAGCCAGTGCTCCTTATCTAACGTCCCGTTAAAGGACATGAGCTCACTGAGATCACGAGAGCCCATTTAGACTGAATTAAACCAAGTCTGAACAACATTTTTGTTCAATGAGAACTTGCCTAATTGGTAAACTGTATCAGAAAAACATTTGAGTTGCAAACAAAAATTAATAAGGGAAAATGTTAATATAATGGTGTCATTCTGAATGGACTAAACCAACAGTTCCCAAAATGATCTGCTGTGTCATATCTCTTATTTGAGTATCAGACCAGCAAACCAAGCCAGGTCATACGACTCTAGAGTCACGTGGCCAAGCTAAAGCTACACAGAGATAACAAGTCTGCAAACAGAAAAGGGCTTTTTACATGCTTAACAACTTTTAAACATCTTTACAAGTGTCATATTCTACTTTGGTAAAATTTGTTCAACCTTAAAGTCTATTTAGTGTTATTCAGGGTGTGTTTTGCACCAAAAACGCCCATTAGATATAAGTTTCCAAGCGATCTGACCCTTAAAGTTAAACCAGCTGTTTGTACTACTGTAGGGTTTCTGCAGGTTTTATGAAGGTAAATTTAAGACCAATTAAAGAAAATGTAAGGAATAAACTGAAGGGAACATAACCCGTCAATATGTTCTCTAAATGTAAATTTCTAAGCACACAATGACTTGTATTAGTGACACTTGAAATACAATTTCCAACAGATTTCCATTACTTTTTGATTCATTTAAAAAAAAGATTTCACAAGAAATCTTGTGGAAGTGACAAGAACAAATATCTGCCAATGGGTTCATAAAAATCAACAATTCTTGTTCTTGTTTTAAGTATAAACTCACTTAATTTTGTTCAATTTCTTAGAAAACAAGACTTAATTTTTTAATTTTGCATGTAAAGTAAATGTATCTTGATTTAAGGATGTATTGAATATGTACTGGAAAACAAAAATCGTTATTTTTTGCAGTGCATGCAATTAAATTTAGGGCACTATGAAATCTGTTTTATAGTTTATTTAGTTTACATTTTTCTGGACTCTGCTTTAATGGTAAAATTCGTTCATCTTCGGAACACAAATGAAGATATTTTTAATGAAATCGGAAAGATTTCTGTCCCTCCATTGACAGCTACACAACTACCACTTTGACGCTTCAAAAAAAAGTTCATAAAGAGATCTTAAAACGAATCCATACGAATCGAGCGGTTTATTCCACATTTTCTGTCAAAGACTCGATCGCTTTATATGAAGAACAAAAATCTTACGGGTTTGGAACGACATTAGGGCGAGTAAATGATGACAGAATTGTCATTTTTGGGTGAACTATCCCTTTAAGTGTTCTGACCTACTTTTGATTTATTCTGCATTATACAGTAAATTTCATTTTTATGAATGGGTTCTACAATTGCGTCCACGTTTTCTGCATCACAGAAATCACAGGGCCCTAATTTAATGGCATGCTGAATTTAAGACATTAAGGCCTTACATTTTTGAAGGTCAAATTAAAACTTTTTTTAAGACCTGCGGAAACCCTGTTCTATACATAAATAACCTCAGATTAGTTCACTTTGTTGTTAAATAGAGAAGGTTAAGTTGTTGAATACTCAACGGACGGGCGATCAAATGTTAATATGCTCATGATTCTGACATCATAGCACGATTTATGTATGGGCGACTGCAAATGGAATTATGCATTATGAACGTTATGCAGTATGCCTATATAGCATATAAACCTTCATGGAAATGGATGTGTGGGAGTCAAATGTCTGCATGTACTGCCGTCTGGTGTGACTCAGCAGGGTGAGAGTAGATGAATGATCTCGACATTTTCAACCTGTGTGGGCGAGTCACAATTGAGCTGATGACATGCGAGACGAACTGCATGAGAAGGGCGCAAATCCCCTCGTCACCCTGACAACTACAAAGCAAATGACTAGTGCCACTTCAGTATATGTATCTGTCATGTCCATTTCATCATCATTCATTCTTTTTTTCGATATTCTCTTGATTAAACCTGCAAGTGACTAACATCATGCAAGAAACTACATTTTCTGCTTGCCTTTACAAGTCACTGCCGTAGTGCTAGGCAAATGTGGGTGGATTCCAGAATGCAGTTGCTAGGATGTTGAGTATTTTGACTTGTCAAGTTTTTAGTCCATGCTTTCTTCAAATCCCAAGTGTGAGCAATAGTCTCAATAAGCACTGCTAAAATCCAATTGACCAATTTCACTTTTTAATTTCAGTGTTCTAAATGTGCAAGTTTTAAACTTTCAGAGTAATTAAAGGGATACTCCACCCCAAAATGAAAACTGTCATTATTTATTCACCCTCATGTGGTTCCAAACCTGTATGACTTTCTTTGCTCTGCATAACACAAAAGAAGATACTTTAAAGAATGTTGGGAACTAAACAACATTGGAATCTTTTGACCTCCATTGTATAAAAAAATATTGGTAACACTTTAGTTTAGAGTCCACTATTAACTAGTTGCTTATTAGCATGCATATTATTTGGATATTGGCTGTGTATTAGTACTTATATTAATGCTTTATATTCTGCATGACCATATTCTACATCCTTAATCCCTAAACTTAACCTTACTATTAATAAGCAGTAATTAGGAGTTACTGAACTAAAAGTTGTAGTTAATAGTTAGTTAATAGTGAGAATTGGACCCTAATCTAAAGTGTCTAAAGTGGAACTGTTAAATGTTCCATACTAGAAAAAAAGTCATACCATCCTGGAACAACATGAAGTCAATTTCAGAATTTGAATATTTGTGCAGAGTATCTCTTTAAATTACTTTGAAAATTTGAAAAATGTAACATTAAGTGCATTTATAACTCTGTGAAAACTAAAATGAGATACATTTTATCAGTTCAAACCAACCCTGATCCTATCAACAGTCATTTTCTTCTGTCTGACAGACGTCTGAACAGCAGCTGTACGTGACATTGTGAAAGCACTCAGTCTAATTGGGCTGTAATTGGTTTAAATTCCACACTGTCCTCCACTGGAACATAAAGTGGGACGAGGGGAATGATCTGAGGGAGCATAAAGCAGGATGACACAGAGACACCTGTTCAGCTCCACGCTGACTCAAGCCCACCGCTAACACCTTGTGGGTCCCACCGCTGTCACCTCCAGCAGATGTAGACCATATATAGATCGCATTGGGGAATAACACACCCTGTTAATCTGCACAGTTGTGCCGCATGCCAGTCCACTGACCTCTAATGGGTGCAGATAAAGAGGGTGACTAACAGTCCAGTTCAGCCAAATCACACAAACACACCCACATCAGCAGTGGCATTTCAAACAGGGAAGTTCAACACAAAAGAATGAAGGGATTACCTTTCAAAAGAGAAACCCTGTTCTGGGGCTCGTTCAGTTCTTGTTCATCCATCTGTCCGTCTGGAATGAGGGAACGAGCGAAAGAGAGAGAGAAAACAGAGACAGCATGAATAAAAATATTAAAGAAAGAAAGAAATAATGAAAGAAAAAGAAATAAAGAAAGAGAGAAAGCATGAAAGAGAAATAAACAAAATAAATAAAAGGGGGGAAAAGAAAAATAAATAAAAAACAAAAGTTATATATATATATATATATAAAAAGTATAAAAATGAAATAGCACTTTAAAAAACCATGAAAAAAGTGGGATGTATAAATAAAATATATAAATAAAAAGCTGTAGAAAACAAAACAGCAATTCATACATTACACAAATGTGCATGTTTTACCTGATGTGTCGTCACTGCTTTTGTCCTTGCTGGGGCTCAGAGTATCTGACATATCGCACTCTTTAGCGTCTATTTGGTTTTCTATGGAGGCAGAGCGGAAGAGACCACTTAGAGGAGAGGGGGGACACAACTCAAAACAAGATTAAAACAACAAAAATGACAGCGATCGTAACTCTACCAGGCTCTCTGCTTCAATTTCTTAGTCTAAATAGGAGTGCGTTTGTAGGTTGTTAATATATAAGACTTGATTTCTCTTGATCTACAATAGCAGGCAGTGAATGAGCCCCCTGTAGTTCATCCTCTCTGACTGGTGGTATTTAATGCCCACACATGGTCATTTGAGTGACCTGGGCTTCAAAATGGACATAGTCACATGCTAAACTAGTTGCTGCTTTTGATGTTATGATGCAGTAGTATCCATGTGGACTAAAATGAGTTATAGATGGGGTTTGAACAGGGGGAGGTGACGCCAGTCTAAAGAAAACCTTCTGGGCAACATGTTCATTCCACAAATAATGCATCATCTGATATAATTGAATTGCACTTCAAATCTTCAGTACTTTTTTTTTAATGAAAAATCTGAAAATCACTATCAGTAAATGCTGTCTAGAGACTTTCATTACTCTCAGATATCAGGGCAAACATTGCACAAATATTTAAACAATATATGACCTTAAAAAAAAAATCACCCTTTATATCACATGATTAAATCACAGTTACATCACATGATAGATCTTTGGAACTCAATGTAGCAAATGGTGACACAATGGGACTGATGGGATAGAAACCTATCGTCATAGGTAATAGATCAATGCATTATGGTCTAATCAGTGTGGCCGTAATCTGAGTCTCTAATCTGAAGGGATTGACATTAGATGACACAGCAGCTGGGAATGGATGGACACACAGAGACGCCACAAAGACGACGGGGTCAAGGTCTAAATGCCACCTCATCATCTGTATCTCTCAACACAAGGAGGCAGCTTTAATGAGGTCATGACCTGATCCAGAGTGAAACTAATCATTTTTTCTACATGGATTAAGGGGGAAATAGGTGGAATGGATTTAAATATTATATAAAAATAAATGACCCCAATTTTTTTTTACCCATTATTATTATTATTATTATCATCATTAGCCAGAATGGATTTAAACATTAACCAAAACACTTTATTATTATAATATTAGGTCAAATTGTTTTTTATTTTAAACCGTAAAATAAAAAGTAACAGCAAATAGTTTTTTTTTACCTATTATTATTATTATTATTATTATTACGCAGAAAGGATATAAAAATTTTAAAATGGCAAAAGAAAAAGTTACAGCAAATAGTTTGTTTTTCTACCTATTATAATTATTATCATTATATTATTATGCAGGATTGATTTAAACATTTTAAAATGAAAAAGTTACAACAGATAATTTTCCAACTTATTATTTACAACAATAATAATAGCGTCGGATGGATTTGCGGGATGCATTTAAACATTAAAAAATTTCAACAGATAGTTTTTCAATTATTATTATTTACAATGATAATAATAGTAATAATAATAATTGACAGATAGCTAAAACATAACTGATGATGATGATGATGATGATACAGCACAGTAATGACCCTGACCTGGTCATGCTCTTTGACGATGCTAAAAATAACTCTAATGTTCATTCCTGCCACCCAGAGACAGCAGTTGTTTAATTTGGTTTTAAATGGAGGCCGGGGGGGAAACCGATGTGCCTTCATTGCCATCAGATTGCATCATAATGTAGTGTGACGGATGGTTCTCTCAAAACTAGCTTCATCTAGAAAGAAACAAGACTTGACGAAACTTGATTGAAGTGACAGAAATGTGACGATACCTTTAAGCCTGTCTGGACTGGCCAAGCTGTTGTCCACTGTCGTCTGGTTATTCTGAAGATGCGCATCAATGACCTCTGTGGAATAAAACAAGAAAATAATTGACAGGTCTCTTCTTTAGTATTATCTGACAGGATTACTAGCACACAAACGCAAACTGTTCTTGAGTCCAGAAGAATTATATCCCAGAAGTTCACCTCAAATGAATGAACAATATGTAGTGTAAAAATGCCTTTATTTCCTTTACAAATCAATCAAATATTTACCGTCAAAGTTGGACAGCTTGTTAATGGATGAATCCACAGCTTCCTTCAGCTGTCTCACCGCTGGTTAGAAAAGAGAAATGTCATGTTAGTATAAGTCTCTTTATGGTCATCAAATCAAGCATGATGCAACTATTAAATATTTAGCATTAAATATCAAATCTCAGCTTTTAAAGGACACAGATGCAGCCCAACTGAATACATTATCAGCAGCAACAAAACTGCATTCGTAGTATTCTCCATACATACAGAACAAAGCAACACATGAAAAGCGTCAGTGGAAGCTCATAGACCTCAGAATGCATGCTGGTGAGAGTGAAAATCCCCAGGAATAGAGAAAATCCAGGTCAGGTGGTGAAGTGAGAACAGACGGCATGCAGAGTGTTTTTGTTAAGCATCCATGTTGAGTTTGGAGAAGGATAGAGAGACTATATGAATCTCACGGACAGCTTATAACTATCTGTAGACAAACAGATTCAAGATTGTGCCAATACTGAATCCTAAATGCACTCGAGGTCACTCCGTTCTGCAATCTAGTGTAATATATTCACATATAGCACGGCCTCTCAAACCTTATTGCTTAATATACATAAAACAGCAACATAATTTTCAACTTTGCTCAAAAGGATAGTTCACCCAAAAATGTTGAACACAAAAGATGATATTTTGAAGAATGTTGGTAACCAGAAAGTTGGCAGCACCCATTGACTTCCATAGTAGGGGAAAAAAAGGGCCTAAAGCGGGCGTGCTAGTGCGTGTCAGGGCCTAGAGCGGTCGTGCTAGGCATGTTAGTGCGTGTCAGGGCCTAAAGCGGGCGTGCTAGTGCGTGTCAGGGCCTAAAGCGGGCGTGCTAGGCGTGTTAGTGTGTGTCAGGGCCTAAAGCGGGCGTGCTAGAGCGTGCCAGGGCCTAAAGCGTGTGTGCTAGTGCGTGTCAGGGCCAGTCGCGTTGCCACTGTCACTTCAGGGGCTTGATCGGGCCTTATCGGGGCTTCTTCGGGGCCAACGGCCAGGTTTTTTGGTCCGCCGAATACCTTGATCCAAAGCAAGCCAGCACGGGCTTGAGAAGTGGTTACGAACAAAGGCAGTTTATCTGAGTCTGGAGACGGCAGCGCTGCGAATGATTTCATACACCAGATAACATCAGCATTAAAGACTTTTACTTTTTTTTTTTTTTTTTTTTAGCTCAACTCACTTTCAGACAGCAGTGAGTGTTTGTGATCCGATGTGATTCTGATCAGGCAGAAATATTTAAATGTGATGCAAAAGACTATGTGCACTGTCCATTACTATAGTTAACATGGTAAATACGACCGCTTGAAGAAATCAGACAAATCATATAGGCTATCACAATTGTGTATTTATTTTATCTGTCAGTACATCTCTTCACTTTATACTGGACTGTCTGATATCCATATTTAGCTCTGCATATGTCATAAACTCCATTTTTTTGGGAGCGTCCTATGTTTGTCTGACTGAAAATATAAATGTATTGGGACTGATCAATGCTTGGGTTTTAAATCTTTAAGTAAACAACAGAAATGCCAACATATGGCCGCTTTTATCATGTTCATTTTGCGATCTCGATAGTTTCCAGTTTTATGATAAAACTTCCATTTGTTGGTGAAATGATGGGTTTGTGTGAGGTTGTTCCAGAGAGGCGTGTTACGGGCGGGTTTTAGCGGAGCTTCTGGCCCGCCGCCGGTGGATACGCAGCGTGGTTTTGAGCTCTCTGCTATAGGCCCAAGACTATTAGCCCAGCCCAGCCCGGTCCGTTGAAAACTCTGGCTCGCACTGGCTCGACAGTGGAAAAAGCGGCTAATGGATGCCATCATCTCTTTGATTACCAACATTCTTCAAAATATCTTCTTTTATGTTCAACAGAAGAAAAAAACTCATACAGGTTTGGAACAACATAAGGGCGAGTTATTTTTTGGGTGAACTATCCCTTGAGATGATAGATGAAATTGAGATGAAATACAAATCAAAGCATACACCAAACAATATTTTAACTATTACAATCTTTTGGATTAATTATTAAGAAAATTGGCATTTCTTAACATTTGGAACAAGGAGATTAAAAAACTACTGTCAACTACAGAGTCAACACCAAAACACTTTTTACACAAAACACAAAATAACTTGTATAGATGGTTGCTTATTTCTTCCCACTAAAAAAAGCATGAAAAAAGTTCCATTCATTTTCAACATGTCAACCATGTCATTTGTTCACACCGCATTTCTTGTTGCATGTACAGCACAACAGAAAGATTCAAGAAACATTGGCGTGCACTTTAAAATGTAATTTACAAACACTACCTTGCAAGATATTCGATTAACCGTATATGGACAGGCAAATGTTCCTTACTATCGCCAAAAGAGACTAGACTTTAAATTAGTTGAAAATGAAAAAATAACATTAGTTGCAGTCTGAGACCCTCTATAGTTCATGTCCTCACGTCCTTTACAGAGTAAAGCTTCCTGCTTTGATGCTCATGAATTAGAGTATTTATTAGTATGGCTTTGGAAGACTTTGGAAAGAATGCTGTGTACTCACATTGACACTCAATGTACTGTTGGATTAAAGTGCAGTCTCCTCCACTCTTTAAAAGAAAGTGGTCTACCAAAGAAAGAAAAACCCTCCATTAAATGAACAGCAAATGGACTAACACATCGAGGGGCATCAGATGATAATAAAACATAAGCCAGATCTACAGGATACAATACGAGACGGAACCAAACAGAGATGCAGAGGGCGGGACAAGGAGACAGACGGAAGACTGCAGCTATTCGTGGACCTGCGCCTCACTGCCCTGAAGAGATTGACTGACACCTGTCATTCTCCTGTCACCACTAGGACAGACACTGTGACAAAGAGGTCTGATACTGATAATCGAGGATGATGTTTCTGCAGATGATTCCACCTCTTGTAAGTTTTAGAAATACTAAATTTGCCTGGAAATCTTCCAAAATGTAAAATAAAATATATATGGTTTAACTTTTGAAATATTAGCAGTGTAATTTTACAGTTGTACTGTAAAATAAAATTATGATTATATTGTTTTTCTTATTTGCGTAATTTTGTATTTTGCAGTGAAATAGTATTAAAATACTAATATTTCTAATGTCATTTTATATTTTTAATTATTATTATTTTATAGTCATATTGATATATAATCACAATGTTTCAAAGCACAGAAAACATGAAACTTCATAAAAAAAATCATAATAAAATTTGCATTTTAAATTGCAATCGCAAGTTTTATCAGAAAAATAGCAATTCGATTTTTCCCCAGATCTCCTATAGTTCCCATCTGGCTGCCCTATTATAAAGCTTTAAGTCAGTTTCCTGTACAACTATGTTGTTAAGGCCGAAGGCCCGACATGCACATCACTCGTGGTTTAACAACCACACATTTTGATGCCAAACGACACCATCTTTGAAGTTTTCAGTCACTTTCGGCTTTGCACAGGCTGATATTCCCTACTAGCGTCTTACTAGAGCAAAAAAAACATGCTACACTATAATTACAATAATAATTTCTGAAGTCAGTGCGTTTCATGCAAATTAATGATGAAGGGATAGTTCAATGAGAGGAATGTCTCTGCCAAGAGGTTTGTGGTGTGTGGTGCACCACATCAGAGTGAATAGTAGTTTCATTTCTGAGATGCAGCCTCTTATATTTCTGCCAGAGAATGTAGTACTAGAAATTAGGACTGGGCGATTTTTCAGATTTTTTGGATTAATTCGAATGTAATGTTTTGCCTTGATTTTATCATTTTTAAATCGAGAAATCCCGGCTACTACTGTATGTTTGATATTTCATGTTTGCATGATGGTGACAGCCTGAAAGGTGCTTTTATTTTCTGTTTAAACAAAGCAGTTGCTGTTAATAATTGCGTATGACTGGTGTCGTTTATTGCCATTACTTTTTTAGCTAAGAAATATTTAGCATTTTTCATATTTTTATATTATTTCTGAGTATATAGGATATGTTCAAGATATGTTTGTACAGTATTTGCCTTCATATTTCATAAGTCATTTGTTTTACATTTACATTATGATGATCACTTCAGGTGTGGTGCACTTGGAATATAACTTTTTTAACCAGATGGTTAATAAAGAGAATGTTACCTGAATCATATTGCAGTTACGTTTTTAAGTTGACTTTTTTTGCCATATCACCCAGCACTATTAGAAATGTATTCCGGAACATAAATTTGTGATTATCAGGCTCCATTTCAAACCCTAGTGGCCTTGCTGTGTACTCACTACATAGACACCAAGGGTGTCCAATCTTCCTGCAGAGCTCAGTGCCAATCCTAATTAAAACATTGACTAAATTACATTAATAATATCATCAATTAGCAGAATTAAAAGGGTCCTAAACATTGAGAACTTTATCATCAAGCAAGTCTAGCACAAATGACTAAACAGGCCAACCAGCTCACACTAAAACTCCTTTCCTCAGACTACTTCCCTCCTATACTGATTAATTAAACAAGTGCACAGGAAGAACTTAGTGACAAACGGCCAAATGAGGGGGGGGAAATGTTAAGACTCGCAGTACACGCAGGTGTCGACATGAACACACATGCTCAGTGGAAAAGATCAAGGCCTTCGAGAGAGAACAGGTCATAACGAAAGCAAAGCCGGACAGACAGAAAGAAAGAGGGACAGAACAAAAAATGAAAAATAGGCAACCAAAAGGCTAGCTCCCATGCTGAATTAGTCAAAGAGGTGATGCAAGGTTAGCAGCACACTAGCAGACGGCATGCGTCTCCAACTCACCTAAGCTGTTGTTTTCCTTTATGCTTTTCTCCTGCAGCTGTTCTAACCGGACTGGAAAACGACAACGAGAAGATTTTGACCAAAAGTAAAGAGCTCTATTCTGACAGATGCTCCTCCTCAACCCGTTTCGTCGATTTAATGATATAAATGCCCTCCGTTCTCAATCAAGAGTCCTGTGCTGAAACACTGCATGATTGTGTATTTTACCTTGCAGGGCCGTTAGTCTCTCATTCGTGAAGTCGTTGTCCGCCTGCAGAGCTTCGATTCGAGCCTGAAGCGACTGTTCCTTCTCTTCCATCTCTTCAATCCTCAACTGTAGCTCTTTCTTCTCGTTCAGGCCTTTCTGAGTGAGCTCCTCGTGTTTGCCCTCTGCCAACTAAACACAAAAGTTTAGAAATTTAACAGGTTTGGCAATTTAACAGGTTTAATGTGCGACAGTGGGTGGTGATAGACATGCCTTTATCTTTTCTGTGAGATCCTTGATTTCATTGACGGCTCCGTTGTATTTGTTGGCGAGTTCTTGGAGCTCTTCCTGTGAGCGTTCGTTCATCTCTCTCAGGTGCGTGCACTCGTCCTCCGTGTTACTCAAGCTCCTCTGCAATACAAAAACAAATACAACAAAAAACAGATAATAGATAAAACTGGGCATGATGCTTAACATATAAAACCTCCTACCATGGTAAAATCTATATGCACAGACTAAGTTTTGCGTATTGCTGTATATAACATAATAAAACACTATTGTTCAATAATTAACTGCATTTAAAATAAATCACGGTTACACTTGATTTCAATAATCCACTTTAGACACTAACTTTGCAGACACTAAGGTTAGGGTTAGTAGAATAAGTTGACGTAGTTGCGAAGTTACTTATAGTCAGCAGAATGTCTGTTGAGGGACCATCAAAATAAAGTGTTAGCAGATGTTAAGCAGACAGTCTTCTAATACTCTAATGACTGCTATTTGAGATAAGTTACTTTTAGTTAGTAGGATGTCTATAGTAGACTATCGAAATAAGTCCTATAGTTCATTAGCATAATGTAGGTTATTAACTGTTCGAAGCAAAGTTACTATCAAAGAACTTTACATTAATCGGCTATTTAACAACATTTTTAAACATCCAATCTAGTATTAAAGGCACAGTATGTAAGTTTCGCCACTAGAGGTCGCTTATTCAAAACAAAGGCATAGCTTGATGACTCCGTGAATGAGCGTGGAATCATGGGAGTTGTAGTTTCGACCCTTCACCTCCACAACCAATGAAAAGGAATCCGGCGGACTCGGGCAGAAATCATGTTCATAAATGAGCGAATGTATTCGTTTTATTAACGTTACGGTGGTATGAAGCAGGATGCGCAGAAAGCCACGGGAGTGAATGCTAATTAAAGAGAGACCTGCACGAAACACCGTTCTCTGAGCTTTTATTATGCTTATGCTGTAACCGTCCGCTTCCGCTCTTTTCCATTGCGTATGTGGGGTAACGCAGTGCTGTTTTACATGCTTAAAACAATCATACTAAATACAGTTGAGTGTGTTGTAAGTTGTGTTAATGTTACTCTGTGTATTCGCTCAGTGGCTTCTGTGAGAGACTTGTTGCACTTTGCAGTAATCTAGATCGATATTAGAAAATATCATATTAATAAAAACAGGATGATTAAAGGACTGTTGCTAAATGACATGCAATTCATTTTAAAATATATTGTATGAGGGAGAAAGCTCCCTCTGATTATGCTATGTTAGCCACTTGACAAGATAGTGTTACTTTTTACTTTCAAGAAAACAAGTGATTTAAACAATAAGACCAACCGTCTTGCGCTGTATAACAATGATTAGTTTAGTGTTGATAAATGTATATCCAAACAGTTGCTCGCCTGTATAATAAAATACATACTATTTTAAAGCGTCTTTGGTGTTCCCATGGTTTCTACGGAAATCAAGGGTAGCGCTGATATTATGTCATTGACAGGTGACGCAAGGACACGGTTCGTAACGCTGGTTAAAACTGCTGATTTCTCTGAATTTAAACATTGTTGGAAACGTTTGGGATAATGTAAGTACACAAGTCAACAAAATATATAACACTGTTCAAATGGTTTTTGGATATTTTAATCTACAAATCTTACATATTGTGCCTTTAAGGCCAAAATGATTAATTTTGGCATAATCAAATAATAGATTTTTTTAATTTTTTTTACCTCCACCTCCGACAGTTTCCTGACCACTTCGATTTTCTCCTGTAGGACCCGCCTCAGGGACTCTTTGGCTGTCGTCTCATAATTGTGTTTGTCCTCCGTTAAGGCTACAAGCTCCTTTCGGATACTGTCTTCTGTTTGGTTCTGAGGAGACAGCATGCAGTGATGAAACAGGAAATATATCTCTGTGAGCACATATTCCAAATACTCAAAGCAGACATGGGCCTTACTTTTGAATATGCTTGTATCTGATTCCCCATCACCTCCAATCTAGAGAGTAACCGGTCTTCATCGATTAACGCCTGTAAAGACCAATAAACAGATCTTATTATCATGTCACAAGTGTTACATATTCTGAGCACTACTGAACATGCCATCTGCATTGAATAATTAATAATTGTCTCCTCTTTAATTGCGTTGTGTGATGTACCTGCCAGCTGCTCTCTGATGCTTCCTGTGTGCTGGCCAGCAGCCTCTGCAGAGTGGCCAACTTCTGCTCCAGCATCTGCTCTCTGTGTAAGGCCTCCTGAAGGACACAAACAGAGCATCAACATTATCTGATCTCTAATATAATCTCCAGACAAATACAAACAATTAAGGAGCCATTGGCTCCTATAAGGGAAAAAAATAGGCACAAAATTATTTTTTTAAGTGCCACAAAAACTGTCATGTGTTATCACTAGGGGTGTAACGATACACGTGTCACGATTCGATATAAATCACGATACTGAACTCACGATGCGATATGTATCGCGATATTTTAAGTCAAAATAAAAAGTTTCTTTTTTTATTATTATTAAAATAATATTATTACTATATTATTATCAGGACTCACAAATATTCCCCCAATGCATCATTATACATTATATTCAACATTATATATAGTCGTTTAATGTAGTAATGTCACTGAAACTCCGTAAACTTTCATTTTTTACCCTCACGCATTACTCGCGCTTTCAATGCAGGCAGCATTCTCTCCCGGTGCTCACTATGTCCCGCCTCTCCCGCTATTAATGCACTATACATATAAGAATAAACCATCTAAAATGCTTTGAATAATCATACTACTAAAACCAAATGTGATCTGGTGATTTAAATGATGTTTGCGCTTTCACTATAAGGACTGCCGCTTTAAATGATGTTTGCGCTTTGACTTTGAGGAGTGTGTGTGTGTGCTTCAGATGATCAATGGAATCAGTCACAGTTCTAATCGCAAGAAAGCGTGTCAACATGACTATTCCCAAACTGTAAATGTTTAGCTCATCCAAAATTTTTATTCTGCATTTACTCACTTTCATGTTGTTTTTGCAAGTCACGCAATCATTTGAACGTCCGTGTTTACTACAGTATGTGCGTCGTGGTAAATCTGTTCATCATATAAAGCCACAGTGTCTCTTCAGAAGACTTGGATGTGGACTAGACACTCGATTAGTTATTTTTACAATGCCTTTATGACATTTATTGGATCTTTTAAAATTGAGAGGAATGGACTTAAATGGACTGCGAAATCTCAGGTTTTTTTAAAGAATATCTTCATTTGCGTTTAGAGGTTAAACGAAACGACATGAGGGTGAGTACATGATGACAGAGTTTACATTTTTGGGTGAATTATACCATATAAATACAGCAATTTGAGCCTTTGATAAAACAACAATATCGCGAATCATATCGCTTACATCAACGATACATATCGTCGCATTTTTATATCGTGATATATCGATTAACGATATATCGTTACACCCCTAGTTATCATGTCTGCCCTCCTTTTCATTGCATTTTCATCCATCATTTAGATGTCTTGGGAGATTCACAGGAACTGAATTGCTTTTCCACCTTGAGAACTACAAGTCACAAAGAATTGTTCTTTACACAGAATCTGAACCAGTGTCACCGACCATAATAATATCAGCATCACTTGGCCAATGAGTACAGTTTGGCCTCCTCCTAATGCATCCTATAAACGTTGTTGTATGTCTTGCACACACCCAATTAATGTTTTCTTCATTTGTATTACCTGAGAGGTAAATTTGGTAAAAGGCAGCTCTTCACATGCAATTATATGGGCGGTGTTAGGTTAGCTCCTTCCATTCTTTCTCTTGTAGACAACAGGTTAAGTAAGAATTATGTGAGTGCATATATTTAGCAAAGTGCCCCTTTCTATAGTTATTTTTCTAGCTGACTAACAAGTTTATGAGCATTGAATGGCTTTTCTGAAGTAAACTGAATATGATTGTTCTCGAGCTGTTTTATATAAGCTCTTTCCAAGGATGAAACGCTGATTGAGCGATCTGTCAGGACACATTAAAGAGCACCAAAACATCATGTATTGCTTGTATTTTATGATAACAGAATTTGAAAGCTGAAAGTTTGTTAATTGTTTACTAAATTTAACAAACACATTAAAAGCGTCATATTAAAGGTGACAATTAGGTACAAATCTTACTGCGATTATGGATGGCTGCGCTACAAATAATGTGAGGTTCAGGCAGCAGAAAACCACAAAGATTAAACGATATTGAGAATAAGAATCCATATCAGTATCAATTAAAAAAAGAGAATTGTTAACGATTAGATTGCGTCCACACAACTGACATGTTTATCTGTTGTAGTTTATCCACACTGTGTTCACAAAATAGACACTGCCTTCCTGCATTTTTACAGTACTGGGATGTTCATTCATCGACACGTCTCCATTGACACAGCCGTCAGTGTTGTTGCTCGATAGAAACGACAGCTTTGTAAAAGCCTGATATTTTGACATGAGTTTCTAACGCGGAAAGTTTTCCACTGAAACTTTACTGCACATCGTCTCATTTTATTGTCAACACAACAAAAGATGTGATGGGCTACTCATCACAGAACATGCAAGTAAAAAGGCATGCACTTTTTAATCATAACATGTTTATATTGTTGCCAGTGGCAATCTCAGCAAAAATATAACTCGCAAATTAATATTTTTAGTCACAGTCTGGAGCCCTGATATATATATACACACTACTGTTTGAAAAGTTTGTGGGCAATAATTTGTTAAATGCTGTTCCTTTGACCTTTCCATTCATCAAAGATCATTTCTATGAATCCACAAAATGTTTTCAACATGGGTGATAATCAGAAATGCATCTTGAGCAGCATTTAAAATGATTTCAGAAGGATCATGTGACACTGAAGACTGGAGCAATGATGCTGAAAATTCAGCTCTGATCACAGGAATAAATTACATTTGAAAATATATTCACATAGAAAACAGATATAATAATTTGTAAAAATATTTCACAATATTACTATTGTTCTAATCAAATGCAACATGTATTATATAAGATAAAAGATAGCTAAATATTATTAAATAAATATATTTTAATTTACTGTTTATTAATATATTACAAGGCCAGTACATAAAAAGGACAAACATCTCATTATTGCATTTTGACAATGCCTTCAGATGGCCTGTAGAGGTCAGTGTTGTTCCATACCTGCAGGTACTGGGAGAGCTGAAACAGTTCCTGAGAATACATACTGGGTGTATTTGCGGACACCTGCATGACAGAAAGAAAAAAATTGTGAAAAAATAAATCTCTCCACAGAGTTTATCTATCTCACAACCACAGGTCTGCGTACTATCAACGAAACCCTTTGAATCTAGTATCTTTTCACATGTTGTCCTTGATGCATCTAAATCAGTACAGTCAAAAGAAGTTTTCAGTCTCACCAAGACAAACTAAAACTACATTTTCTGAAAAGATGAAAACTGGCAAATAACCTTGAATGAACCCAGTCTAGCTGAATAGTGGCCTTGTTCCTCATATTCTAACCACAATGTTCCAAATAGTGAAATCGTGACTCAAGATTTGTTACATTTATTGAATCCACATGATGAGACACTCCCACAGCAGAGAGAAAGTCAGAAAGAGTATTTCTATATTGACAGCGTCAGATGCTGCCGTCGAATATAGAAGGGCTATATGCATCTGGAAATGAATGTAACATTGACAGGTCTGCATTCATGGGGTTTAAGGGGGACGCCAGGCTATCTACACCATCTTCATTAAAACAGATGGAGGCTGGTGGTGATGTAATGATTTACACATGCATGTTTTTGTCATCACAGATGCAAATGATGCAATCATTCTGCAGGCCCCATCAGTACACTGATGTAATTTTTAATAGTTTTTCCCAATCCATCTGCATCCACAACTTCTGACTGAATTCAAAACACTCCCTAAAACATTCATTATTAGTTCACTTTAGTTCACTCCAACATTTAAAAACTGCTGTAACAAACCCCTTGTCTTGCATAGAGTAAGATGTTGTGAGTAATATTAGCTTAAAAATGTATGCATATACAATTGTTCAAAAGTTTGGGATCAGATTTTTTTGTTGTTGTTTGACTGAAATTAAAGGTGCACTATGTAACTTTTCCGTCTGCTAGAGGTCGCCTATTCAAAACAAAGGCGTAGTTTGATGACGCCAAGTATGAGCGCAGACATGTGGTCTTCACCTCACAGCCGGTGGAAAAGAATCGGGATAGGACTCGGGCAGAAATCATGTTCATGGATGGGATTATTAACGTTACTGTAGTATGAAGCAGAGCAGGACCAAGTGTTGTGGGAGCTGAGCAAGGCCGCTGGAGCGATTGCACAACACGCCTCGCGAGCAGCAGGACTTTTATTATGCCACAGTCGCCGGCGCCATTTCCGCTTTTCCGGTCATGAGTATGAGGTAACGCAGCTCTGTTTATCATATTAGATACATTTGAGTGTGTTAAAAATGGTGTTATGACGTTCGCTCGGCGGCTGCTATGACACTTGTTGCACACTGCAGTGAGAGTAAAGCGTTTCTGCTAAATAAAACCGGAAACCGAGGGTAACGCAGATATGACGCCATTGACAGGCGACTCCCTCACACGTCCCGGTTCCTTGGTTAAAATAGCAATTTTCTCATGATTTACAAATAGTTGGAAACATTTGGGATATTGTAAGCACTCAACTGAACAAAATATATAACACTGGCCTAGTGGTTGTTGGGATATTTTACTGAAAAAAATGTTACATAGTGCACCTTTAAAGGTAGGGTAAGCGATATTTGAAAAACGCTATTGAAAGTTGGTTGGACCAACACAACCCAACACAACAACAAACGTGAGGCCAATCAGCATTAGTGGGCGTATGACGGACGGTGGAGGAGAGAGAATGAGCAAGAGGGAGATTTGAAGAAAGAAAAGCTAATTAATCTAATCTAATTAATATTAGAAAAGCTTAAATATTTGTTGCGCTTCTGCTATGATAAATAGACATCCACTCTTGCATTGCGTCTGTAATGGAGGTACACTAGTGAGAGTTGTGCAGGCTGATGACAGCTAGAAAATGCAGTGCGTTACGGTTTAGCGCCCTTGGGTTCTAGCATCGAGACCGACTTGGAGCAGGGCGGTTAGGATTGAGGGTGAGCTTTTGGAGGCGGAGCAATGAAGAGAGGGGTGTGTTTGTATGGGTTGATTTCAAATATCAACAATGTCCACCTTTAATACTTTTTTTCAGCGAGGACAGTAAAAATATTTAGAATGTTACAAAAGATTTCTATTTCAAATAAATGCTGATCTTTTGAATGTTCCATTTATCAAAGCATCCTGAAAAAATGTATCACAGTTTACACAAAAATATTAAGCAGCACAACTATTTTCAATATTGCTAATAAATGTTTCTTGAGGAGCAAATCATCATATTAGAATGATTTTTGAAGGATCATGTGACACTGAATCTTGCATAGAGTAAGATGTTGTGAGCAATATTAGCTTAAAAATGTATGCATACACAATTGTTCAAAAATTTGGGATCAGATTTTTTTGTTGTTTGACTGAAATTAAAAGTGCACGAAGGATCATGTGACATCTGAAGGATCATGTGACACTGAATAAATTACATTTTACAATACATTCACATAGAAAACAGTTATTTTAAATTGTAATAATATTTCCCTTTTTTACTGTTTTTTTTATCAAATAAATGCAGCCTTGGTGAGCAGAAGAGAATTCTTTCAAAAACATTTTTTAAAAATCTTACCGACCATTATAGTGTACACAATATAGATATGAGAATTGGGATGTAGCTTGAGTCTAGTGTGGCTAGGATCTCATCAACATGCAATCAGTAATAGCATTTGATTCTAAATGCAACAAAAAGCATTAAGAGAATGATGCTATTAGATTTCTAATGTGATTAAGCATGAGTATATATTTAAAACTTTTAAAGAAAGACACCTCTGTGCACTGCACAACTAAATTGTTCCCTGTCAAAGCTCCACAGAGGCATCCCACACAGAGGATGGCATGAGAGGATAACTGCATTATCTAACTTCATCTGGACCACCTCCAGGATTGTTCACAAATACACCATAAAACAGCCTTATGGAGAGCCGCATGGAAACCTCAGATAGCGGCACATAATGCTTGCTGATGTCAATTCAAGGCTGTAGCAACAGCAAGGACATGGAAATCAATGGCATTCATAACAAGCTGCTTTGAGGACAACACTGCAAAGCTGCATGCCAAAAGACACAATTATAAAGAACATAACGAACTGGAAATCATTCAGTCATGATCGAGTTTAATCTGGAGATAAACAACCTGACATCCTGCATACATAACGAAAGAAAACAGTCATGAGCGCTTACCTTATCAATAGCCAGTGGCAGTGGTGCTGGTACAACACTGGAAGAGAAAGAGAGGTTGTTAATGGTTTATGGAGAGATGGGGACGGATCTACTGACACTATGCATGAGGAAAGTTAGGTGCAAATATTTGCTAGCAGACTCACTCAACCGATTCAACTTTGCACTGTTAATCTGTTACAGTACAGCCCTTTTATAAATTGAAAATATTCGCACACCACATGAGGTGAGATGAGGCTTTGTGATGCAGGTTGTTTCATTTCCCTTTTTGGTTTTTGACTTGGTTTTAGCTTTTAACAATAATCACCCTGGCTCCCACCAAAGCATAACAGCCTTGGTAACATTATATAATATGGCTGATAAAAGGAACAAGTCTACAACTCATTAAGACATACAATTCAGAGCTATTAATCACAGACACGCTATTAATAAAAAAAAAAAATCAGGTATCGTCTGACTGATTCCAGCTATGTCACGCCACATCAGCCGTCCAGTTGGCAAAGCTGCACTTAAACCCAGTTTCCTGTGCTTAAATGACATAAATAGGCTGTGGGTTCAAAAGGTCAGCAGTGATACCTGTGGACTTTCTGCCCTAGAGAGCAACCAGGCAGAAACAGAATATGAAATGCTCTGTCACTGAGACTTTGTGAAATGAGTCTAGAGAACCAAATGACAATCCATGATCCAATCTTAAACCCTGAGGAACTACAGAAAAATATGCAAAAAATTCTAACCAAACATGACAAATATTTTCCAAAACATCAATCTAGGCCATTTATATGATGATGTAGTCCTAAAGATGACAAAATAAACCTTTCACATGCATATGTAATTGGGGAAAAAAAATATTGTATAATTGTTTGTAAGGAAGGGGTATAAATTAAGGTGACCAGATTTCTGAAATGGAAACCGGGGACATTTTTCTATTTGAGTGGTCAAAATATCACAAAAAAATCTAATTTGTTATTATCTATTAATTACAAAACGGGGACAATATATTTTTGAATGTTTTTTGTCGTCGTTGTTGTTGTGGGCTCCCTATATTATTATTAACATTAATAATTATTATGATTTAGTTTGATTATTACGATTTTTGGTCTGGTTTTAATACAATTCACTGCACCCGCAAAAAAAAAAAAAAAAAAAAAAAACACAAACAATGAATAATACAGTTAATTGTAAATCTACCATAAATTTACCATTGTAAATCACAAGCCACTCAAAACAATATTAGAACATGACTTAACAAAAACACATTACAAAAATAAAACAACAAATATAATACGATGAACAAAACTATTTAACAAATATAATTGTAGTTAATACTTTCATTTTCACAAGTTTATACTGTATAAACTACTTTTTTTTGTTTGTGCTTGAAAATAACTCTTACTATCTTTAATTGGTCTTGTTATTTAGCATTTTAGGCTTATTTTAAGCATTTGTTAAGTGTTAGTTAGTTAGTTAATACACATTAAGTATGTGTATTCTGCACATGTATTTGTTGCAAGTGTAATTGTTTAGGTTTTTCATAGTTCAGATGTGTGGTAATCACTGTGTTGTGACTGCGGAACTTTTGGGGACAAAACAATCCCGCACCCTGTAGAGGCTCTGTTATAAAGCACATGCAAACAGTATTAACGTTACTTTAATTTAACATGAATAGTTAGTATGTTACTACCTTGAAAGCGATAACGATGTTTCTTTTGATATTTGACGATAATGACGCTCTGCTCTCGGTTACGTTCTTCTTTAAGTAGCGGCGCGCGACCAAGTAGAGTCAGCGTATCTCACAGCGCCATCTGCTGGTGAAATAATCACTACACGATTGCTCCTATAACCAGCAGGCTGCTGTATGTTGTTTTTTTTGCAATGTATCTGCGGGTTGTTTTCAACGAGCTGTAAAACGGGGACAGAACACCAAAAACCGGGACTGTCCCCGGAAAAAGGGGACGTCTGGTCACCTAGTGTAAATTGGACGGTTCAATACAATCCAATATGATATCGATTCTCATAGCAGTGACACGATATTTGCCAATACCGTTAAAAATTCTGCAGTGCGATTACGATTCATACTATGAGCCTATTTTACACAACCATTTACACTTTTATTAAACTCAGAAATGCAACCAAAATATGTAACATGAAAATTGCACATCCTGTACCCAAAACTGGGCCAAAATAATGGGCAAAAATCAAGTCACACATGAGATCAGTAATCTGATGACAGCTTATGGCATTGACAGCAGTCAAAGTCTTTCAAGCTTCTGTGCTTAAACGTGCAATGTGTAAAATCTAGTTCAAATCCTCATCAGAAAACAACCAAAAAGAGACAGACATTGTGTGAAGATGTGGAGTGTCAAAATAAAGGTGTCCCTTGAAAAATTGTAGGGCTGCAACTAACGATTATTTTGATAATCGACTAGTTGGCAGATAATTTTTTCGATTGATTGATTAATCGGATAAAAAGCCAATTTTTTTTTTACTGACAAAACACACTATTCCACATCCTGCCCAATGCTGTCCTTCAAACAAATGTGTCAGCTGAGTACTAGAACACATACATAGTGAACATACCTTACAAAATTAACCAGGGTTTTACAACAAATAAAACAAACAAATAATAAATAAATAAATAAATAAAACAGGGTTACTGTAGTTATTCCATGGTAACCACAAATTAAGCATGGTTTTGCTTCAAATCCATAGGCCTAGTTTAACTATGGTATTTGTGAGGTTATACAAATGGTAATCAATACGCCAAAAAAACATGGTTTTACTAGTTAATAGAACTATTTAATATACCATTCGTATCTGTGCTATACATTGTACAACAAAAGTTACTATGCAAAAGGACAGTTTAAGGCCCCGATCAGACAGAATGTGTTTTTGCAGTGAGAGGCGCCTTTTTTAAATAGTTTTCTAAGCGTTTTGCGTGCTGTTTATGTGCCCCGGACGCATTATGTTTTAACCGCCTGCTGTGCCTCATGTTTTTGAAGGAGCGCTCCGAGCGCATTAAGTTGAAAAAAAAATAAACTCTGAGCAGAAAAGCGCCCGACGTCATCGCGGTTTTTTTCTATTGTCCAATCGAATGAATGGAGAGGCGGGCCTAATGTTGTGGTGACCGTTACCTTGATTAGACTGACAGCACAGCTGATTCGGGGGTTGCCTAGCAACATAAAAAGAAAAAACGCAGCACACTGCTATTTTCTAAATTAAAAAACGTCAACAAAAAAGGCAGTGCGGTGCGCCTTGCGTTTTCAAACCTGAAAAACACGTTCTGTCTGATCGGGGCCTAAATCCCTACATTAAAATGACATTAAATAAAAACAAAAACAGAAAATAAACTCAGTGTTACCAGATAAGAGGAATGTTCTGCAGGAACACACACATTCGCTATGGACACAGTACCGGTTAATGTAATTTCTTTATCCTGTAGAAACGTCTCACATTTATATTCAATTACACGCTGTTATCCCTCTACAGTTACTACTCTCATAAAATACGTGAATCACATGTTGACTTTTAAACCTAAATTTAGCATCCAACAGCAGATATTTCATCTAAATGAATGTTTTTGCGCTGAATATTAATTGTCTCCCTCTCGACTGCGTTCTGTCTGTTTGACGGGAATGCGCGCTCACGCTCGCTGCCCCGGTGCTCGTTCAGTGAAGTCTGAAGCTAATGCAGACTGTCAGGACGCGTTTTCATGCAAAATGGAAATACTCGCATGAATTAGTAACATTTACATATAAGGATACAGCCACTGTTCTCTATATAGATCATTGGATATAACCTGTAAAATGAACGTTTTGCGCTGAGGACGCACACGCGACTGTCAAAGTGCATGACAGGGTATGTTAAACACTAATGCATTCGCTTGAAGCTTAAAATACAGAATTCTCATGTTTTGGGCACTTGGGTCATGTACCTTTCCAGCAGCAGCTCACTCTGTTTCCACTCCACTATTTTTAGATGCATTCGGTCTATAGAACGCATCTAAATGCGCTATTGCGTTATTCAGTGCTGTAATTTAAAGCGACTGGTGTAAGTTGGTGGTAGACCCAAATAATCGATAATGAGAACTGGATGATTTTCATTATCGATTATTATCGACCAGTAGTTGTTGCAGCCCTAAAAAAATGTCCATACGTTTTCCAAGCATGCAATTTGCAATTTCCCTAATATTGCAAGGTTTTGCATGACTATGGGAATGAAATGGGAAAGTCCTTTTGGAAGAACAAGCCCTTTGAAATATACCCTTCACCAACTTCCTGTTGGAACAGGAAATACGTCAACAGAGGAAAGCAAATTCCACTCATCAAGCCATTTCATAGGGTCTTAAGAGTAAGGCTGCATACTGTACAAGTCAGTTAAAAACATTCAGCATGTGTTCAACACACTGAATTTCAGTACATTAATTATTAAATGACCAGCCTTAAACCTGTTATTCAGGTGAGTGTATTATAAAACATGTGGAGAAAGAGAAGAGTAGAGATGGTTCAGGCCTCAACACACCCATATAAAAATTTCCTGCTGGATGTGATTCACATTTCAAGAATTTTTTCCCATATGCACTGCGTCATTCCTTCAAAAGCCTGCCGATCCCGCTTTTTTGGAAAAGTCTTGTTACCTGAAGTGTAGGAAAAGCAGACTTTATAGTGAGATATCCATCAGCAGAGCAGATGTCTGGCAGTCCAATGTCTGTGATCTTAATGTTTTTCTTTCAGGCAATTTGTAGAAGAACATGCTGTCATGCTCTCTTTAGCAGCTTGATAACATGGCTGGATCCTCGTCGTTTGTGTAAAATCAAAACAGCGCAGTTCTGTCCGCTCCACACAGTTCAACACCATCCACGCCTCTCCCACAGGCAGCGGTCAAAGTTCAAGTGCTTGTCATGTGATAGTTCCAAGACTCTTTCTGAAATAAAACACTCCAAAGTCCCTCAGAGCTCCAAACCGATCTGAAGAGCTTTCAATTTTCATACGCAGTGAAACTCAGGCGGGACAATAGTAGAAGAACCTGATCCCCTGGCTGTCTGCCCCTATGGCATCTGCTTAGTAACTCATGCACAGAAACAAAGCCAACGGGTTGGAGAGCATTCCAGCAGACATGGGGGAAGATATAACTTGTGGGATGTTCATAACTAAATAGAGTTACGCAACGGTTATCCACAAACATCCTTATAGCTGTGGCACATCACGTTACGCAAACAAAGGTTATGTTTGGAACAGGTTACAACCATACTAAAGCATACTACACCATCAAGTGCAGTATATATAGTATGTATACCATAAACATTATGACTTTTTTTGGGGATGCACCGATATGAAAATTTTGGCCGATACTGATAATTCTTTATATTTGAAATATTTGAAACTGATATACTGGCAGATAAATTTTTGGATTATTTTTGAGAGCCTGATAACAAAAGCAAAAGTCTCACCATTAAAAGCCATGTCCCAAGTACTTCAACATAAATCACACATACAGTACACTAACCTAGTTTGATCCAGTTTAAGTTTTAAAATTAATTTTACAGTCTGAGCCTGATTAATCTTAACATTTTCATCCTGGAATATGGCCATGAGGCGCACCCAAATGCACCCACTATTTTAACATTTACAGCGTGACCATATGCATTCGAGTGTGTGCAGTGTGAGGCTGCATGCGTGTGTGTGTGAGCGCTATTGTAACTTAAGTACACTACTTGACGGTTTCATGCTCTTTTAGTATTTACTAGTGTTCGTTCTAAATGGTCCTGTCGTCTGTTGTGTTCAGACTTAACGCAGGGACACACCAAACCGACGCCAAAAAAAACGCTGATGAAAGCCGACAGTGTTGTCGCCATGAACACACCAAAAGGATTACAGGAGACTGTCAACTAGCACATGCATTCTGCGCCTGCGTGTAAAGGAGATAACTGTCTATTTAAAGGGAGGTATCATGCTATTTTATGCATTCTGAGTTTTTTACACTGTTAAAGAGTTGGATTCCCATGCTAAACATGGCCAAAGTTTCCAAAAAATTAGTTGGAATATTTCTGTTAGGGGTGTAACTGTACACGTATTCGTACCGAACTGTTTCGGTACAGGATTTCCGGTACGGTGCACGTATCCCAGATAGCAACAAAGACTACTTTTCCCAGAGTGCACCCCGTGACACCATCCCGGAGGATCCAGAGGATCCGGAAGTTACACACTCTCACGGTGAAATTCTAATTGTTGTTCTAACTTCGACAAATCACACTAACTTGGTTTTATCTTTTGGATTTTTAATACATCATGATCAAGGTAAGTTGATACTTTTTTAAAATATCTCAACTAGATTTTACTCATCTACAGCGCAGTACTAGATAGGCTTTTTTGTGTGCAGTTATTTTCTGTGTTTGGATTTTATTTGTTTTAATGTTCTCAGCCCCCATTTACAGTGCTTTAATATGTTGTCTTACAGTGAGCGAAGCATCACGAGAAAAACGGCTGTTAAAAGAGTTTGAATCTTTGGAAAAATAAATTAATTCTCAGCCTGAAAAGAGGCCAACCCAAGATGGCATTGAAGCAAGTTCTAGTGTTGACTGTTTTAGTGTTTTGACTTAATAGTGACGGCATGTTTTAAAAATATTTTAGGTACTTGAACTGGGATTGCTGGTTGGAGTGGACGTAAAGGTCTTGTGGATTATGAATCAAGCAATCAAAAATGACATTGCGAAAGTGGTGAAGTGGAGAGGTGTACCTTGGGAAAGCACCTTTTCGAAGCTTGCATTGTGATTGGTAAATGCATTTTTATTGCTTCCAAGTCTTTCTGGACTATTCCCTCATGTCATGAATGAATGTTGAAAGTTTTAATTATTGGACTGGTTCTGGTATTTTTTAACACTGTATTTGTATGCTCCTATTCTAGAGGCTGTATGAAGAAATCATGTGTGTGTACAGACAACTGAGCTGGAGGTCGAAAAGATTATTAAAATGTGGTTTCATCTAGCTGGTGACCGTGAGGGTGGCAGAAAAAGAACACCTTTGCAAAATGTTAAGGTAAGCCACACATTTTAAGTTATTTTAAAGGTAGGGAATCTGTTTTACATTGTTGCAACTTATTTATTTTTTTAGCTTTTTTGCACATCTGTAAATATTAATTGCATTTTATTTGTCTTTTATAATCAGCTTTTTGTTCTTTTTTTTTCTTTGTGTTTTAAAATTTATGCATGACACATTTACAGTTTTGCTTTCTTGTTTGTATCAATTTAATTTATTCCTTGGTTTCAGTTGCCTTTTGGTATGTTTCATTATGCATGACACACTTACACTTTAAAAAAAATGCATTATTGCTCTTTTGTAACAATTTAATTTATTGTCTTGTTTTTATTCTTGTATTGTGACTACTTGCTTTATTTTGCCTTACTCTAGTGTTATTTTTGCACATCTGTACATTTTATATCATTTGTCTTTTTATAACCAGTTTTTGTTTCTGTCTCTCAATATTTATGCATGACACATTTATACTTTTTAAAAAATGTCGTTATTGCTTTATTGTTTGTAACAATTGAATTTATTGCTTGTTTTCTGTTGCTTTTTGTTACGGTGGCTGAGAGGGCTCAACACGCTACATCAGAAGAAAACGCATGCAAATAGAAAAAAACCCCAGAAATTTAAGAAACCAACTTCATCAGTTTGACAGCACATGTGCTGCAAATACGCAAAACTCAACCAAATACAGAAATGCGCTGCAAATGGCAGACCAACAACACAAATATCTACTCGACAGTGGTGTTTTTATTATTATTAATATTTATTGGTTGCTTTGTATTTGCAGCATGTGTGTTGTGAAACTGATGATTTCTTAACTTGCTGGTGTTTTTCCTATGTACGTTTTCTTCTGTTGCAGGACGTTGAAGTCTCTTGCCGTTTGGAGCGCGTTTTTGTATTTGGTTGCGTTGTGAGTATTTGCAGCATGTGTGTTGTCAAACTGATGAAGATGTTTAATTAATTTGCTGGTGTTTGTTTTTCTGTTTGCATGCGTTTTCTTCTGTTTCAGTGCGTTGAGATTTCTCGGCCACCGTATTTTGGTCTGTTTCTGTATTTCATTTAAGCATGATACATACTTTTTTGTAACATACATTTTAAATGTATTGCTCTGTATTTGTATTATTCTTGTTTTGTGACACTGGCTAAGATTTTCTTCCCCTCTCAATAAAATGCTGTACTTTACATTTGTGTAGTGTCATTCTTTTATTATTCCTGGCACAATATAGAAGTATTACACAGGGATAATTTCTGGTTAAGTTTTGGTCACTCTGGCATAATATTGGCTCAGTCATGGCTGTTTTCTGGAGCTTCTGGATAATTTCTAGCTGAGTTCTGGGGTAAAGGTGGAGGCAATTTGGCTCTTGTCTGTTGTTGTGGGCCAGTTCTGGATAATTTCTGGGTACATTGTAAAACTCTGGGCGAGTTTCGGTCTGCTTCCGGCATTGATCTGGTTGACTTTCGGCAAACAGCACTTGGGCCAACCTTGGACTGTAATTCCATGCGGTATGTGGGCCAAAATCTCAGCTGAAATTTAGCCAGATCCGGCCCAAAGCCAATTTGCTATCTGGGGTGTACCGAACGGTACAAATGCAATCTTTAACAGTTAACGGTAGGCTTGATTTAAACATGAATTAACATCTTCTGTAAGTATGTTGAAGATACATTACAACTTACTGAAACATGTCGTGTTATCGCTCAGTGTTTCAACAGTGGAAAGACATCAATAAAACAGCTTGTAACTCTTTCACTAAATATAGGCACTATATTAGCCTATACATTCATTATATTTTACTTAACCTGTTAGTGATGTCTTGATTATTTAATGTATGTTTAAATAAATCTGTCATGAAAATAACAGCCACTGTGTATAAATGATTATATTTCAACAACGAATTGGAGTAAAAACATAATTTTATAATTAGATTTAGAAGTTAATGCAAAAACTGCCTTATGTGAAGTTTGCATACAATGTGTTATTTGAGTGTTGATTATTATATCTAAAAATAAATAGCAACTGAATTTAGGCTAATAGTTTGGGCTCTGTTGTTAACCTCTAATATTATAGTAATGTGCAAGTAAGGGCTCCCTATGTAGTTAACAGCATTATCTTTAAGAAACTTTTAGTAATAATTGAATTCATTTAAGGACAGACACAATTTGTTCAGTAAGCATCTGCTTAATAAAAATAAATAAAAAGCAATTTTAGATTTAGTTTTCTCTCCCCCGCTGTACCGAACCCGTACCGAACCATGACTTCAAAACCGAGGTACGTACCGAACCGTCAGTTGTGTGTACCGTTACACCCCTAAATTCTGTGCCAAAAATACTGCTGGTTTCTACTCACAAGTTTCGGAAAGTTTTTTTTCCGAGTATGGCCCCGTATGTCGTAATAGTCCACTCTGCTCATATTATTGTGAACGTATCCTTGCAGTGTTGCTCAGATAAGATAACATTAAATTATAACAGCCTTCAGTCTGTTCAATTTTGACTGACTTGCTTGCTTTCTAGGGCTGGACCAGAATGTTGGAATATTCGTTCGATGGGTTGGTATTCGATTTTCAATTTTGGGATTCGAATATCCCTTTTATATAATAGCTGAATAGTTTTTATCCAACTACAGCCAACGGTGCGGGACACACCGGAAAAACTAAGTCGTCCCTGGCTTTAATTTGTGCTTGATGTTTGCTACATTCAGGAAGTGTACTTTCTTGGAGCAGATAGAATAAAAAGGGAGTTCATATATCTGACTGCTTGTATTCATAGACAATGTAGCCATGTGCAGTAATACTGAAAATTGAGGATGCACCGCATCGTGATGCATCATGACATTGAATCAAATCGAATCATTGACATGATAATTGTAATCGAAATGAATCGTAAGACCAGTGGTGATTCACACCTCTACTAGACACAGGCTACTTATAAAATTTGAGACAACTTTTTTTTTAAGAAAATGTGAAATGCCAAGTCAAAATTGGCTATTTCTGATTCTTTCATTTGAAGATCTGAATGTTCATGATAGCAACATCTCCCACTACAGCAGTGTGGAGCTTCAGGCACAGTGTCTAGTGAGTGTGTGTTTATGTAAGCCAGAGATGAGTCACAGTAACTCTCCTGTTCCAAGCCTGCAGCCACACACACGTCATTGTTTGAGATGGTTGTTTCAATGTGGCAGTCATGGGCTTACAGGTAATTCATGAAGACTTGCAGATATCAACAGAGCCACGGAAATCACTCTGAATTTGATTGAAAAGCATTTTGTTTTTATCCTCCATCCTCCAAGGCAGACTGACATGCAAAATTACCAACCACAGTTTGTTGTTTACATTACATTTTTTTAAATTTATTCGAGACTAATCCAGATGCGTAGCATCACATAGCTCATGATTAAACTAAAATGTAATTAAAATAAATAAATATTATGCATGGTCTATTATCCACCCTACCATTCCATCAGTTATTGATCAACCAAACCAGTCACACATAATACGTGTGGTGCGTCCTAAAACGCATAGGTACTACATTTGAATATGATCTTAATTTGAATGTAATCCGCCATATTTTCATTATCAGTTGCATCACTTCCCCTCTATTCATAAATCCTCTCCTGTGGCCTCATGGGATAGTAAAGTGTCCATCGAATGTGCAATTCAGAATCTCGCGGAAGTAGTAGGTCACCCGGGGACTTTTTGCCTACTTTTTTTTAATACTATGCATTTGGACATACTACAACATACTGTTGCCGTAATAATACACCCTACAAATCCATCAGTCATTGATCAGCCAAATCAGTCACACATTATAACACTAGGGGGCCTATTTTAAAAATCTGAGCGCATGGTCTGAAGAGCACGGCGCAGGTGCACTTTTGGGTCGTGTCCGAATCCACTTTTGCTAGTTTAACGACGGGAAAAAAACGGTCGGCGCACCAGACGCATGGTCTAAAAGGGTTGTACCTCGTCTCTTAATGAGTCATGGGTGTGTTTTGGGCGTAACGTGCAATAAACAGAGTAATAAAGAGTCTCATCTTCCATTCCCTTTAAAAGCCAGTTTGGCATGGCGGATTCGCTATTTACATGGCAGAATTTGCGAGCGGAAAGACTAAACACTTCTCCAGAGAAGAATCCTTTTATTTTTAATATTTAAACACGTGTGTGTGCTGCTGTGCGTCCCTGTGTGTGTAATAATCAGAGTGTAAGCACGTTGTGTACCCGCCTATAAGGTGCATATTACTAACATGCCCTTTAAACAACACAAAAAATACTGCAGGTTTTTTTTGGTCAATGGTGCAGTGGTTTTCAGTTCCTCAAAATAGGAACGCACCAATAATGTACCTGAACACACCTGGTTTTCAGACCAGACGCCCATGGGCGAACAGATGGGCGCAAGTGCATTTGCTATTTTAACAACGTGGCGCAGGACGTGAAAATGATAACTGTGTTGGGATGAAAATAGCAAAAAAAACACTTGTGTTGCGCCTGGCGTCACATTGCGCCGGGTGTATGATAGGGCCCATGGTGTCAATTGAACTGCACTTTTATGAATGTCAACAACAGCTTTGAAAAACAGGGGTTTGGGCCTATGAGATTAATAACTAAATAGAAACCAAGCGATCAACAAAATAATGTGGCTGGTAAGGACAAAAGGAGGTAGGATTCACCATTGAATAATTAATAATAATTTAGCTTTCACATCAGGATCACAGTGAAATAGAACTGTACAGAATAACATTTGCAGAAATTAAACAACTCACAAGGGAACCAATAAAGTGTGACTGGCAGATTGGAAATCCATTACAAATTCACTGAGTAAACTGGAAACAATGTCCCAGTTCTGGTTGTGGTGTTCGGCTGAAATCTGTGATCAATTATAGTGGGAAAGAGAATGGTGAGAGTTCACCCAGTGGAGGAAACGGGACATCCCTGTCCAGTATTCCACTCTCTCACCCTCCAGATGGAAAATCAGCAGCAACCCAGCCCTCGATGACTATCACATCTCTGTTGTTTCCCCTCCTTCAATAAATCTCTCCATCCCTACTCACAGAGCAACAATACAAATCTATCTGAGAGAGGCTGAATGAACATTAAGTGGAAAGAGTGAAGGCATTTTGCTGAGATATCTTAAGCAGATGTCTTTTGTCGACTTGCTGGAAAGAATTTCAGCAGGCTAGTGGTGAGAAATTATTTCTCAGGCTGCCTTTTTGACCTCACTCGCAACACAAACGTCAAGTAAAAGCCCTGGCCACAAACACAAATCCCTCGACTGCATCTTCTAATAAACAGAAGAGCGCACAGACACATGCCGCTAACCCCAAACATACATCTCTGGTCTAGCTGGGCTCCAGAGGCAAGAGCTTAACAACTAGACGCGTGTGGCATCTATAAATACCTCAAGCTGGACGTGAACATGCGACTGGGTCGAGAGCTTGGCCAAGGAGCTCCACTGCAGTCACGGGACACAACTGATGCTTGCTTAACAGGCCAAGACGAAAAGAAAATAGGGAGCAGAGTGAACAAAGATGGGACAGTTGTGCAACTACACAATTCATATAACACAAGCATATAATTACTGCAGCACTAGCATTATAAGCTTGTATGAAAAAAAAAAAAAAGAATTAAGTTGTCTGAATATATAAGGTGGGATAAGATACATTTTTATTAATAAAAAATTGTTTCCTAAAGTTGCATCAAAATTAAAGAGAAAAAAGAACAAATATATGTATATTTAATAACACAAAAATGATAAATATTCAAACTGTTATTACACATTTTATAAAAGATGAAAAGAACACAGATTTATTTTGCAAGCCGCCTAAAGTTACAGATAATGTAATTCCTGGAGTTGATGGCGGCGATTATGTGGTGAATGTGGATCCACCAGTGGAAAAGAAGGCTTACATTTTTATGGAGAGTGTGGCTGAAAGACTTCAAGTGGCCATTTAATCCACAAATTTTAAGCGCGAGAGCTTGATTAAACACGGGGAGTGTGCCGAGCACAAGAAATGCCGGGACAAAGAGTGTGTGGCAAAGAATTCAGGATCAGGTTCGATGGTTGAAGCTTTCAATCGATTAGGGCTGCAACTAACGATTATTTTGATGGTCGATTATTTTTTTGACAAAACACACTATTCCACATCCTGCCCAATGCTGTCCTTCAAACAAACATGTCAGCTGAGTGCTATGAAAACATACATAGTGAATATATCTATCTTCACAAAAATGAACCATGGTTTTATAACAAATAAAACAAACAAAAAATACGGCAAAAAAACATGGTTTTACTATAACAATATTTTTTTTTTGTAAGGGTATGTTTATGCTATACATTATGTGCAAAAGTTATCAAGCAAAAGGACAGTTTCAATCCCTACATTAAAAAAAGAAACCACAAAAAGACAAAAAAAAAAAAAAAAAAAAAATCACGAACTCCGTAACCTGTTACTGTAATTTCTTTATCCTGTAAATAGGCTATAAGAACGTCTTACATTTATATTCAATTACACGCTGTTATCCCTCTACAGTTACTACTCTCATAAAATACGTGAATCACATGTTGACTTTTAAACCTAAATTTAGCGTCCAACAGCAGATATTTCAGCTAAATGAATGTTTTTGAGCTGAATATTAATGGTCTCCCTCTCAACTGCGTTCTGTCTGTTTGACGGGATTGCGCGCTCACGCTCGCTGCCCCGGAGCTCGTTCAGTGAAGTATGAAGTTTAACAGACTGTCAGGATGCGTTTTCATGCATTTACAGATGACGATATAACTGCGTTTCTCTATATAGATCAGTGGATATAACCTGTAAAATGAACGTTTTGCGCGGAGGACGCACACGCAACTGTCAAAGTGCATGACAGTGTATGTTTAACGCTAATGCATTCGCTTGAAGCTTAAAATACAGCTTGGGTCATGTACCTTTCCAGCATCAGCTTACTCTGTTTCCACGCCACTATTTTTAGATACATTTTGTTCATAGAAATGCTTATTCAGTGCTGTAATTTGGCACGACTGGTCGAATATATAATATGTTAAATCTGTTCATATATATTAACATTTTTCTTTCGCAAGTTGCATGCAGATTTTTAAAGTAAATTTCACATATGGAATTAAGTAAACTCTACTTAACTAAGTAAAATTAACAAAGATAAGTAACTTTAACTTCGCCAGTAAAAGGCTGTTGAGTAAGTTTCAAGTTACTAAACCTAACAACAAAAGCAATGATAAAACTGTAAATACAGCTGGAAAACTGCGGAAAATCATAACAGTGCATGATGGGAATAGCAGGATCAGAAAAGTTGAGTAGATTTTTACTTAATTTTATAACGTTAATATTTACGCTTTAACCACTGCAGACCGGGAACACCCCACAAGAGCTGCAGTTTTGGAGATGCTCTGACCCAGTCGTCTAGCCATCACAATTTGGCCCTTGTCAAACTCGCTCAAATCCTTACGCTTGCCCATTTTTCCTGCTTCTAACACATCAACTTTGAGAGCAAAATTGTTCACTTGCTCCCTAATATATCCCACCCACTAACAGGTGCCGTGATGAAGAGATCATCAGTGTTATTCACTTCACCTGTCAGTGGTCATAATGTTATGCATAATGTTATATATACACATACACATTTTTGAAGTTGGGAACATCAGTGCTACCAAGTAAAAAAGTTAATTTTGAGCCCTGTATAAGCTGGGATAAGCGAAAGTATTTCAACAAAGAACATTTTATATTTTATACAATTTATTTTAAAAAATCTAGATAAACTCTGAAGCTGACCTCACTAACAAACTAGTCAATCATTAAACAACCAGTCAACAATCACTGACCTATCCATAACAGAGAGGGAGCTAGAGAAAAGAGACACTGTCTGCCAGCAGCCGAGACTCAAGGTGTGTGGTCCCACATCCCCAGCAGTGTTTATGGAGTTTAGAACAGGAAAGATCTCTGAGATTTCCCTCTCAGCTTTATTCAGCGGGCACTTCCACGCTAAACGAGATGCATAAAATCTTTTAAAGCTCCAGAAATGCCAGAGATGCCCACAGTACACACCTTGTTTCTACGTGAGTTGGTTTAACAGGTCCTGCCAGCACTGGAGGCCGCAGGGAAGCATTCAACGCGAGAGCCATCTGCTTCACGGATGCCTTCCGTTAAACGATTTTTATAGCCGATGATACATGCACAGTCAAACACAGCATTCATACGGTGGTGGGAAATCCCTTCCGTCAACAAGACCATCAATATCCCTCTTCATGAATATAATAAACACCCGCCGTGCCGAGCATCAGATTACTAACTAGACGACCGCTTGGCTCTGTACCCAGGATGGCAGTTCAATAGCGATACGCCATGCAGGCTTTTAACTAAATGAAGAAAATGCAGGTGAAATGTAAAGCTGGTGCACTTGGCTGGTGTATACCTACATTTCAATGCTATAAAACCTGCCTGGATTTGGTGACAGTCAGACTAATGCTGTCGAAATGGAACGAGGAGCAGATGGAGCCGGATGAGACCCGCGAGACCCCTATGGTGCCTGTGCTCATCTCTCGTCTGCTGTTCGTGCAGCTTCACGCAAATCCAATCAAAAATCAATAACTGGCCGGGTCACAGTGAGTCATGCACAAAATGAAATTGAGGCCTTTGGGCCCTGAAAAAAAATAATCAACTTTTTGTAAGCTATCATTACATTTTGTTGAAAAAATTATCATATTTTAACAGTAAAACAGTAAAAATGCTACAGTAAATCCTGTTAATTTGTTAAATGGCAAGTCTCCTTACTATATACAGTGGGAAAACTGGAATAGATTTAAGGGGACATTTCATGCAATTTTACAGTCAAATACTGCTAAATGTACAGTTATTGGAAGTGAAAGAATCATCTTTACAACAAAAAATAGACATTCCCAGTATTATCTGTGACAGCTCTCATTCATTGAAATAAATGTTTTTTCATTTTTTTCTTATCAGTTATGTCCATTTAGTTTATAAAAAAAAAAATAATTCTGCTAAACCAAAAGACTTTGCCTTATTGGAAAGGCACAGAGCATCATTGTGGCATGTGGTTAGATTATAAATGTAAATACTTGCGTTTGCTAAATAAACAAAGGAAATTACAACAACCACAGAACCAAAACGAGCATAAAAGCCAAGATCTGATCCACCACTCATTCCCGTCATACAACATTTGGCAACTATCAGTCAAACTAACAGCCCACATGTCATTTCCTCTGAACAAGCACAGGCAAATGTAGTTTTGGTCAACTGAATCAGTATAATCAGCAGCTGTAAGCCTCAGTTCTCAGAGATTTCTATCAGATTCTATGCAAGTGATAATGCTGGTAAGCACGAGCTACCTTAATGACAAGAATAACACACCAGGTTGAGCGAACGACTGATAGAAGATAAACAGACAAAAAAAAAAGTGCACTTCAAACAGTACTTACTCTGATCGCCGCCGACCTTCCATGCCATCTGGTAAGAAGAGCTTGATGGTCGACACTATACAGCCATGAGTGACTAAAAAGAACAAGAGAAAATAGTACACATAAATTAGGGTTGTAGGAGAACAGTGGTCGTACAAAAAAAGACATGCAAACAAGTAGAATTCAAAGAAAGGTACAGGTTATCCCAAACATAAACGGGCCATAAAAATGCTTATAACAAGCACTATTATGAGGTCGTCAGGGCCTGAATTTCATTTTGGAAAATGGGTGATTCTTGGATCTTAGGTGATTCTTATGGGGGGATTCTTTTATTTGAGGGGGGCATTTTTTAGACCATCTCACCTAAATGTTTGCCCACTCATTGTATTTTTACAATGGGGTAATTTTGTTGCTCAAGAGTTTACACAACACAAGGAAGCTTGATATTAATCTTTGAATTAAATTAAAAAAGGTAGCACAAATAAATACAATAAAATAAAGATACAAATTAAATAAAGAACAAAAGAGAGAAGTTTTTTAACACTAGTATTCAGGTAGAGAAATACTGCAGAAACTGAATAAAGTTATCAAATGTAAAATAACACTGGATAGTGTTTTAGTCCTGTATAAATTAAATACATAGGCTATTAATCCTGACTCCTTACAATTAAAATCATTTTGTGTGTTTTTAAAGCGGTATAATGCGCAAAAAATAACTGATATTATTGTTTCTCTCAAAATGAAAATGTGAAACAATATAAACACGATAACCATATACCGACTTGTGTGTATATGTACGTTCTGCACGATAACTGGCACGCTCTGCTTTATTAGTGTTTTTTCACTTGCGCTGCTTGAGCTTATAATGCTTTTGTTCTTTAGGCCTATATTTTTTGTTTACACATTGTTTCATGTTTTAAACTGAAAGAAAACCGTAGGATATAACGTAAGCTTGTGTACATTGCCTAATTGTACGTTTGTTCAGAAATGGTGACAAAAACTTGATGAATTAAAAAAAAACCTTTTTATTTTCTGAAAATAATGTAATTTAAATAAACTAATATTAGAATATTCGTTTTTTTTATGAGCCCAAATATTCGAATACAATATTTTGGAAAATTGTCCATCCCTAGATGCGGCTTTACTGTATGCACGCAGAGAAAACATCTCTATTAGAGAGCGCGCGAGTACTGAATAGTTTAAAATCACTTGAATACTTAAATTTGTAAGACTTAAAAAGATGTGAAAATTATATATTTCAGTGACGATGCAACCCTGTCCCCCGAAACGTAAGAGTCTGGTATCTCCGCCTGCAGCGCGCTTGGCGCTTGCTTTGTGCAGATGCAATGTGGTGATGATGTTTAGCGCAATCTGTATTTATTTTAATAATAATTAATCTTATTTCACATCCTGCCCAATGATATCCTAAGAACAATGTTGATATTGAAGGATATAAACAAATACAGTGAATGTTATGTAGGCTATGCAATATGTGCAAAAAGTAACATTATTGTAACATTACAATCTAAAAACTAAATTAATTTACTAAACTAAAAATGAAAATAAAAACAAAAACAAAAGCATATTAGCCTACATTTGATTACCGCATAATATAATAGTCACTTTCATAAAAATATACTTACTTGTAGGTTTAGGACATTTATTGTCCAACAACAAATATTTTAGAAATATGTATATTTTAGTCAGAATTATTGCGTTCCTATTCTATTGCGCTCCGTCTGTTTGCCATGCACGCAGCGGCGCTCATTCACGGAAGCCTGAATTTTAGCGGAGATTCACGTGCAGAAGGCTCGTCCTCTCCGGATAGCAAAATGGACATATTTGCATGACTTTCTAACATTTGCAGATGGATATAATATACCTGTGAAATGTAAGCTATGCACTGAGGAAAGCACCATATTTCAAACGCATTAAACAGCGCAAGTAGCCTATCTCTCAGAGCATCTGACAGGGCAAGCTTTAAACTATACGTGTTAACTATATCTTACCAGTTATTTTGAAGCCCTTAATACAAAGCATGTGTCATGTTTAGGACAGATTATATCATGCACTTTCCCTGCATCAGCTCATTCTGCGTACTCAGATGGGCTTGTATCAATCTACTGTATATCGATATAAACGGTATTGCCTCATTCCATATCGTTTCTATCGTTGCTTCTATTGCTCTCCTAATTTGTAAGTCGCTTTGGATAAAAGCATCTGCTAAATGATTAAATGTAAATGTAAAAAATATATTGATATATTGTACAAACTCGATATACCGCCCAGCCCTACGTCCCGCAGAAAGTTTTAAAATTACTGATTTGATCTTATAATCTGTGTGGATTCATCAACTCATACAACCTACATGCTAAAGTGAATAAATGTTTGCGGGAATTTCCCGCATAAGCACGAGAACTGCAGGAATTATTAACATTATGAGCAGAAATTCGAGCTCTGGATGTCTAAGGAGTTTACATGTCCTAAAGTCTATCAGCTTTAAAAGTGAGTGTGTTTATGATCATCAAAAACATTCAGAGAGCAGATTTCCTGCCGCTCTGATGAGACAAAGCCAACTTGTGCCGCAACAATGCTAAGAATTAAACACACAACACACAAATGTGACTGGAAACAAGTTTCCAAACTAAACTGGAAGCTATTTATAATACCTTGCCAGTTAAAATACAGCGTTTTCTCATTCCTATGTACTTTCCTTGTGCCATGAAGTAATGCTTGCTTACATTCATTTTAAAAGGGTAAGTTACTTTGCATTCGTATCTGATTGTGAAAGCGTCCCATTGCATGTACTTGAGTTACAACACATCCAGAAAAGCAATCAACCAGAGCTCTTGGGTTTCAAAATTTCATCTCATCTTCAAAAAGTGCATCTGCATTTGTGTTAAAGACTTCAACTTTCAATCGAAGGTGTCCTCTATTACACTACCAGCAAAACGGGGCCCCAAATTAACACTCATCAAGCTGCAAATACATTTTAATAAAGGAATAAATGAAAGGAATATTTGTATGTACACACCCACACATGCATTGCAGAAACATACGCTCACAATCGCCACTAACACAAACAGGCTTTCCTCACCTTTCCGGGTATTCTCGGTCACATCCACCCCAAATTGAATGATGTCACCGGAGAGCACCTCACAGGGAGGGCTCTCCTCCGACCCCCGGCTCAGACGCTGGCTGTTGATGAAGGTGCCATTACTGCTTTTGGTGTCCTGGAGATAGAACTGTAAACAGAGGAGAGACGGAAAGATTACAGATGTGTCAAATACAGCATTACACCGAAGTGTACAGAACAAATGTGCTAGCCGAAAGGGAGTGATGGCTAAAAAGAGGAAGTACTTTATAGAGGTTGACAGGTTCATTGTTACAATACAGATTATAACACATTTTTAAGGCAGTAGTAAAACCTAATAACTATAACTTAACTAGATAGGTAAAATAATACACTTATCACCCCAGTTTAAAGTTATTTTAGGTAATTGAGATAAAGCTGAAATAAAAAAAATTTATTAGATGAAAAACACTTAAAAACTGAAATAAGTTGAATTACTAAAACTGAAATAAAAATTAATGCTATACAACATTAAATATTACATACAAAAATTAAATCAAAAGCACATAATACAATTGTTAAAACATAAGTTTAAATTAAAACTGTAAAAAAAAAAAGGGTAATTCAAAACATTAATAAATACTATAAAATTGGAAATGTTGCCTTTAACTGAAATAAGATTCAGTACTAAAATTACTATAACTAAAACCGAAATAAACATTTATGCCTTACAGATATATTCGAAAGTAGAGATGCACCGATGTATGGGCCACCAATATTTATCAACCAATTTTTTTCAATTTACAACCATTGGCATATCGGCTAAAGCATGAAAAAGGCCGATATAACAAACCGTTGTGCGAAAACGCGGACGGAATCAAGGCATAAAAACAGAATTTACTGTATAACGTGGAATGTCGCAGAATTTGTCAAAGTTTCATGAATAAATAAAATGCAGGTGCATACACTTAAATCAAATTGCGATATATACTAGTGTCTGTGAATACAAAAGACTATTTAAATATGAATCCTGCATGCTCTACGTGTCTCTGTGTAAATGAATGGCGCACACACTCGGTTTCATTTACAAAACACACACACACTTAAGCACATGTGATGCTCACAGAGTCACTTTACCGTTTCATTTGACAAAATCTATCATATCAAAACACACACAAACTCGAAGGCCTTCACGGCAACCCGTTAAAATAAAAGTCTGGTTTAACTTCCACAGAAATATATTACTGTTGTACAGTAGAATTTAGCTACGACTCAAAGTAATAAATATATATGTATTTAATTTATACAGTGAAGAATATGCAGTGTTATTTTACATACGTTTACTTTATTTCTGTACCTAAAACTGTTAAACCAAAATAAAAAAGCACTGTTTATTTAATATATATCTTGTTTTGTTGTTGTATTTATGTTGGCCTGCTGAATGTTAAAGGGATTTTTCCTGACACAAACCCATGGCTTCGCTTCAAAAGGCCTTTATTAACCTCCGGAGCCGTGTGGATTATGTTTATAATGGATGGATGCACTTTTTTGGGCTTCAAATTTTGGGCTGCCATTCACTGCCATTATAAAGCTTGGAAGAGCCAGGACATTTATTAATATAACTCTGATTGTATTCATCTGAAAGAAGAATGTCATATACACCTAGGATGAGTTGAGGGTGAGTAAATCATGTTGTTTTTTATTTATTTATGGGTGAACTATCCCTTTAAAATGGATCCAATCCATGTTCATTAGATATTATTTGATGATGCGGCAATAAAAATTGCACTTTTAAAATCAGATTAAAAAAAATGCATTAAGTTATACTAGCTAATCAAAACACTACCTATTAAAACTAACATTTTAACATTATTAAAGTTCAAATAAGAGAGCAAGTGACAAATATCAGTATCGGCCAATAATTGTTTGTTAAAATCGGTATCGGCCCAAAAGAAATAATATCAGTGCATCCCTATTTGAAAGAAAAACTATAATGCCAAAAGCACATAATAAAATTAAAAGCTAATTTAAAATATTAATAAATACTATAATAACATAAATTATACTAAAATACCACTGTATCGCCCAGCTGACAAATGTAACTACTTACTACTGTGATCAAAGTTGACCCAAAGGCAATCAAAAGTAACCTCTACACATGAGTTACACATTTGCTTTGGTGGTTTAAAATAACCAATAATGTCCCCCAATAATGTGCTGACCAGGCAAGCCCTCATTTACTCTGCTACGTTCAACATCCCTGATCGGCTACATGCACACTAAAAACAACCATCAAGGGCACTGGAGACCTGGCTTTGAGCCCATAATTTTTTTCACCAGAGTAATTGTTTCGTGTACTCTGTTCAACTCCATTTATAATGAATGCTGCTGCATTTCTTCATTCAGCTGAATGAATGAGATTCACTGTCAAGCAAAACTACATTAAGAGTGACATTCATTTCCACCCACCCTATCACGTGTCACTATGTGGGCATCACTGTTAACAGGTTCATCAGGTTAAGCCACAGGATGAATGCTGTCTCCTTCAACACAATGAGATCAAGGTTGTGCATTATGAGTACGCAGCTCAAGCGGAGAACATTTTTACCCTCTAACAGAGTGTCTAACATTTAACAAACTTTATATCACGCTACTGACTGGCTGTATGATTGAGCCAGAGTCGAGCGGTATCTCCTCCTCCATCATAACGGGAAGTAAATGTGATATGTGTTTGTGTCTTACGTGTGGATTGGCATGGAGACCGCATGACATCGGTGCTGCATCTGTTCATAAGCAACCAGCTCATTTAGAGAAAACACTGATTAGCTCTCATGTGCATACAGAATCAGACGGTTTTAATTCAGAAATGCATTATACTTTATAAATACAAATACTTTAAGAAAGCCAGGCAACAGCAACGCATGCCAAAGCAGAATCTGTGATCTGGATGACATATACAGTCTTCAGCTTTGCTTAGTGACTTCAAACACCCATAACCAGTAAGTGTACAAGCAAATGAGAAAGAATGGAGAAGCACAAATGACACAGCATATTCCCTCCTGTTTCCTCTTGCTAACCGTTGCTCTGACAGTATTCTGAGGTTATTGTGGTCGCAGGACTCTACACATACATTTGACATTTGTTCAGCTTTCTAAAAGACCATAACACAATGCAACAACTGAAAAACTAAAAGAAGAGATAAATGAAACATGACAACAAACACCTTCCCAGATCACCTTTTTCATGGTTCATATCAGGTTAGTATTTTTCAGTAAACCTGACAGGCAGCCCTGAACATCTGATAAATTATATTATATTATAATATATATATATACACACATATACATATACATATACACACACACACACTTCAATTATACATAAACAATATCTGTTAATAAATAATTAATAAACATTTAAATACAGGAAATATTAAAAAAAAATGGCAACCATTTTTGTCAGACAAACCTCTGACAAAATATTTTATTAAAATACACCCTGAGATTTGAAGTTATATTTTAAATATTTAACTACACATTAACTACGCACACGGTTCTCTCAGTGTAATCTACACGACATAGCAAATAAAAAAATAAAATATTTAATCCTTTTAGTAAGAGTTTTATTTTGATTGCATTTATTATAAATTATTTATTTGTAGAATAACATTGTGATTAATATTACATATTAACATATTGCATTGTAAACTTATAATAAAAATTTAATCCCATAAGAGATTGAATATAGTTTCTGCTCTGCTGAAATATCCACTCAAAAAGAACACACAATAAGAAAATAATTGTTTTATATTATTTTTAAAACTAATTATGAAAAATGAAGATAGAAATATATTACTATTGTAATCATTGAATTGTACTTTAAGTGTTTTTATCGGAACCTGGTGCGTTTTCTCCCTGGGTTCGGTTCGTTTAGGCATATGTGAACACAGCAATCGTGCTCGGATCCGCACCAAAACAATCGCTGTGGTATGAAAATTTCATATCACGATTATAGTGACCCAAGTTTTCACGATTATCAACATTATCACGGTTTTGTTCAAATGAAATGAAAGTGTTCAAAAAGAACAGATGCACCCACTGAAAGTTTTTTTTTTGAAAATCAACAAACAACAAATAAAACAAGCAGCTCTATGCACTTAAGCAATTATATTCTGTGGCATTTCCTTCCTTATAATGACCGTCGTCAAGAACAACGCATTATAACAGCACACATCCATGCATCACAACGGACGCTCTTTCTTTCCCTAGGACCAACAAACCAAATGTTATTATAATTCATAACGGCAAAAGTGCTATATAAAAAGCAGTAGTGATTCTGTGAGTGAGCACATTACTTATCACAGTTGAAAACCAAATACAACACCTCTTCATTTAAAAATGTTGTGTAATTGCGTAGGCCAATAATCAATATATCGATATATCGCAGAATATATGTACATAATTTTTTGTGATGCAATATCACCCATTATGTTTACATGATAATGAATGTCACCAACATTTTACTTGATTGTGCTGTCATCTTGTATGTTTTCCGTGACAGAGGAGAAAGTGGTTCTGGGGCAGTTCCTTCATACACAGAGCGGTTATCGACAGGTGAAAAAAAGGTGCCATTTGAGGCGTTATAGTGTTTTCCTGACAACCACTGACAGTTTGGAAGAATAAGCCCAAATGGACTCTATTTCAAAGCCGCAATCCCCTGTTCCGGTGCACATATGTCAACGCAGAATGACGAGTGTTAAAGCCGTTTCACAAGGGAAAATATTTATTTACTATTTATTCCATTTTTTTATTTTATTTAGGATAATATATTTTTGACCCTTAATTTCCATGATCTAAAGAATTAAAAGGTAGTCATTTGAAAGTGTGTAGGTCTACACATTATTATGCTGTTATATTAGGATTATATATTCAGTGGCAATGACAATAATATCGTTTAACTCAATTATTTCTGGGACGATATATCGCGAAACAAAAAGTAGTTATCGTGACAGGCCTATACTTGCGCTTCTCCGTGCGAGAATGCTGTCCCGATGAAGCCTTGATTCCTGCTCTAGCTGCATAAAAACATTCATATAGTCTTGACACAGTTAACCTCTAGACAGCGCTGGAGATCCAGAGAGGGCGCGTTTGAATTTGCTGCAGTATTAATACGAATGTAGTATATAATTTAACAGTGGGAATGACGGCTACATTCGTATAGTGTTTGCGTGTGTCTTGAAACACAAATAAAGCCACAATAAGCTCATGGTGTGAACTTGTCAATCATCTTGATGGATGATGCAGAGGAAACAGGACAGTTGTACTCGCATGTGACTTGCGTGAACACATTTTGGTACGCTTTGAAAGGTTTCCAAACCAAGAAGAAAATGCAACATTGTAACAAATTGAGTCCCTGATTCGGAACAAAACAAACAATCTATAGGTGTGAAAACACCCTAAAATTAAAATATATAATTACAAAGATTTTATTTTACATTACAATTTAAGACAAACTTGTGCAGTGAAGACGCTACAATAAACATTTTCAAATAATGTTTCTCTTATTTTTTCACCCAGCCTTAGTTAGTGTAAAATACTTGATGAGCCATTCTTAAGCTGTAATTATAAAGTCAAGTGGTAGCAGTTTGAGGAGGAACTTTAGCTTCCCTTCATTTATCAACAGCTGGTGTGTTAAATATTCATTAAATATACTGGGACACCATCAGTAAAGCACCTGCATCTGTCACAGCGACTGTCAAGTGGCTACTGCACAGGGGGTGAGTGAAATAAAGAGAGATAGTGCGAGGGAAGAGAGCTAGAAAGATTGCTCATTTTTATGTCAGGGATTCGCCCCCACATCCCGTCGCCAAAGAGCACATTAGCATTCCAAAAAAGACTCGACGCTGCCACCAGCCTTCTGTCTCTGACGGCCTCAACACAAATCTGATTTGAACTTATTCAGCACATCTCAAACAGTAGGGGTGTAACGATGCCATGGTTCGGTTCATATCACGGTTTTGGAGCCACGGTTCGGTTTGGTTCTGTTTGCTGTGGAGGCAGGGCACCAGCAATAATAACACTAGATTCACTTTTAACTTAAAAACAATAATTTAACTTATTAACTTTATCTTTATTAACTTTATACATTGGCTTCATGTTTTCTTTAGAGCGGTTAGCATACCTGAGTAAACTGAAATGAAATAAATGCCTCCATTGTAGACTAGTCAGAAATAATTACTCATTTTACCATTTACCATAATGTTTAAAAAAAAAAAAAAGCTAATTTATTTCATAAAAATTGATGACACACACACACAAGTAACTTTAGCCTACTTAAACATAAATTGTATGAATATGACTAATACTGATGAATAAATAGGCCTATAAGTTAAAGCTATTAAATAGCAGTTTTTGTTGATACAATAAAGTAGCCACCACACTAATTTAAAAATAAATAAAGTGAAAATAAAGTGTCATTTTGGGGTTATGGAAACAACAGTTACCATGGCGAATACACAATACATCATGAACGGTTAATGAATGATATAAACTGCTCCTGATGAACAGAATGAACATCATACCTGCATGCCTTCCAAGCTCACACACACCGAACCAGTCACGTGATTTAATGGTACTTTACTTTTATTTCATGACTTACGAATTGACAACGTAACATTGCTCATAGTTGTGCTTTATGAAGTGATATACAGATCGAGCCGCCGCATTTGCGCGTGTAATGAAGAGTGTGTGCTACGAGCACAGTATAACGGCTGACAGGACAGGAAAACGGTTTTCTGAGGTGAGAGAGATTTTTTTATTTCGTAACAAGCTACGAAAATTACGATGTTGCTGGGACTCCAAGGTAGCATTTATCCAACCTGGCTAAATGGGGAAACTGGCTCTCTTTGTCCTTCCACCATGAAGCTTGAGCGATCACTCAAGTCACGTGACATGCACTTGGAAGACAAAAGTTAGTGTATATTTAGTAAATAATATTATTAAAAATACAGCACTTATTAGTTGTTAAAAGTGTACTAATTACTATTTAATTAAATGTCAAGGAAGAAAAAAATAATTTTGTGGTATAAGGTGAAGTGAGAGCTGGGCCGGGGCACATTCGGTTTGACATGAGAGTATCGCGGTTCGTACCATGGGTGGTGTATCGCGGTTTTTCAGTTCGGTTTGAATATCGTTACACCCCTATCAAACAGGTGCCATTATTTCTGAGAACAGTGTGAAGGTCATCAGTTATCCTATAATAAATCTCCTTATACTCCACCTAACTATTAACATGGTCAAATGTGAGTCCTTGTGCTGTAGACTGGAACTATTTTGAGCGCAGGTTTAATATAAGCTCTACAGAAAGGCACTATTACCCTGTGCAAACAAGTGCAGAGAAGATTTGTGCAATTAACACTTCCAAGACTGATAATTAAAAGGAAAGGGGATCATGGGAAGGAAGGAGGTGGATCATCAACTTCAGTTCTGCTGGTAGAATGGTTTTTAACCAAGACATTTTACTCTAGATGGATGGTTATGCCAACTAGGGCTGGGTAAAAAATATTGATTTCTCAATTTTAATCGATACTCATTTTTACAAACCGATATCGATTCTTAAATCCCAAGTAGGCATGTGATGGTATCAAATTTTCATGTTGCGATTGATTGCTGAAGCTTATCAGGGTATACGGTATTATCACGATATTGAAATAAGTTGCAAAAAAAAGTGTCGTCATACTATAACAGGTTTAATAACTTTCATATAACAAAAAGAACCAAACATTTAAATACAATAAAGCAATACACAAAAATGTATAGGGTAAACTAATATTTCAAACAGATTAAAGTGCAAAAGAATTACACTCACCTAAAGGATTATTAGGAACACCTGTTCAATTTCTCATTAATGCAATTATCTAATCAACCAATCACATGGCAGTTGCTTCAATGCATTTAGGGGTGTGGTCCTGGTCAAGACAATCTCCTGAACTCCAAACTGAATGTCAGAATGGGAAAGAAAGGTGATTTAAGCAATTTTGAGCGTGGCATGGTTGTTGGTGCCAGACGGGCCGGTCTGAGTATTTCACAATCTGCTCAGTTACTGGGATTTTCACGCACAACCATTTCTAGAGTTTACATAGAATGGTGTGAAAAGGGAAAAACATCCAGTATGCGGCAGTCCTGTGGGCGAAAATGCCTTGTTGATGCTAGAGGTCAGAGGAGAATGGGGAGAGGAGAGGAGATTCAAGCTGATAGAAGAGCAACTTTGACTGAAATAACCACTCGTTACAACCGAGGTATGCAGCAAAGCATTTGTGAAGCCACAACACGCACAACCTTGAGGCGAATGGGCTACAACAGCAGAAGACCCCACCGGGTACCACTCATCTCCACTACAAATAGGAAAAAGAGACTACAATTTGCACGAGCTCACCAAAATTGGACAGTTGAAGACTGGAAAAATGTTGCCTGGTCTGATGAGTCTCGATTTCTGTTGAGACATTCAGATGGTACAGTCAGAATTTGGCGTAAACAAAATGAGAACATGGATCCATCATGCCTTGTTACCACTGTGCAGGCTGGTGATGGTGGTGTAATGGTGTGGGTGATGTTTTCTTGGCACACTATAGGCCCCTTAGTGCCAATTGGGCATCGTTTAAATGCCACGGCCTACCTGAGCATTGTTTCTGACCATGTCCATCCCTTTATGACCACCATGTACCCATCCTCTGATGGCTACTTCCAGCAGGATAATGCACCATGTCACAAAGCTCGAATCATTTCAAATTGGTTTCTTGAACATGACAATGAGTTCACTGTACTAAAATGGCCCCCACAGTCACCAGATCTCAACCCAATAGAGCATCTTTGGGATGTGGTGGAACGGGAGCTTCGTGCCCTGGATGCGCATCCCACAAATCTCCATCAACTGCAAGATGCTATCCTATCAATATGGGCCAACATTTCTAAAGAATGCTTTCAGCACCTTGTTGAATCAATGCCACGTAGAATTAAGGCAGTTCTGAAGGCGAAAGGGGGTCAAACACAGTATTAGTATGGTGTTCCTAATAATCCTTTAGGTGCGTGTATATCCACATTAATCGATACTGAATCGAAATCTGAATCAAAAGCTTGTGAATGGAAATCGAATCGTGAAATTTGTGTCAATACCTACTAGGCAAATATCTACTAATGTACACTAAATATGAATGTAATATGAAATGTTAAACATTAAAATGTTATAATATTTGCATTAAAATGTGATAAAACAACTATTTCTCAATTGCTTAACACAACGTTTTTACAAGTAATTACTCAAGTCAACAGGTGTCAGATGTTAACATTCAGTGTCTGCAAAGAACATATGTAAATATAAAAGATTGCACACTGATCTAGCCTTGAATCTCCAAACACTGCAATCTCTAAGCATATAGTTTCATACTGTATAAACAGCAACTAGTGTTGTCAAGATACTGGAATTTCCAACTTCGATATCTTGAAAAATATCGATATTCGATACCACGGGAAAAACTGCCATATACCACCATACAGATAATTTATCTACATTTTTTGATAATTTGGGTCATTTTGTTGTAATAGCTTACATGCAACACAGGGAGGCTTTATTTGAATTGTTGAATTAGATTTACAAAAAAAGCCAAGTAAACAGTCATTAATAAAATAAGAACAAAATAAACATTGCAAACAATAGCAGAGACAAAGAGACAAATGAAATAAACATGGCTTTAAGTTTTTCAGGTGGGTCTAACAGTATTCCGATTTTTTGACGACCCGCTTACATCTTTTAAAAGTGACCCATATCTGATATCTGCATTTGCACTACACTTGGCAAGACGAACAAAAAAATAACATTATGATATCAAGAAATAAATTTCAACATTAAGTTTAATTTATTGACATGGAATGCATAGAAACAGTTTTAATGCAATAGTGTCCTCCATATATCAAATTCATTATATAGTACAAATTCTTCAAAACAGTAATTATGTACACAGATCCGCTATAAAAGTTAGTGTGTACTAATGGTCTGATGGTTCTGGGCTCAAATCTGCCATCATATAGGTTTTTAATCATCATTAAAACCAAACGTGTTCATCATTGATTGTATATCAAGAGCAGGGTCATGTTTGTGTGCATTTTATTTTGTGATTTCACTGGAACGAATAGAGTCTCTCCACAACGGGACTGAAGAGCGTCTGTGCACGAGCCAACGTCACTAAGCAGAGACGAGCACTTAGAATGATTTCAAAAGCAACACATTTCTGCTCCAGATCGCCTCTTATTTAACACATATGAACAAAATGAATACTCTGCTAGTCAACTAGAGATGTTTGATTTGTTATAGATAAATCTGTACCATGAAATATTTCAAAAAGCCACTTTTTTCAATGACTCGCGTTGACGGGAATATCCGATCTGTCCGCTTACATGGCAGGCGCAAATGCACATATCCCATTCATATCTGATTTATCCACATATGAATGGGGCCTGAAACCGATCTGAGAATATCAGAATCCATGTGCTTCTTTCCTGCTTACACGATCATGGGTCATATCTGATCTGTGTCACATGGGAGGAAAAGAAATTGGAATTGGGTCACTTGAACCATGCAGTGTAAATGCGGCCTTTAAGAGCTAACGCACGGATCCAATATACTGTTACACAATGTGTTTTCTCTCAAATATTACATTCCAAAACTGACTGTATTTACCTAAATACTTGGAAAGACAGGCATTTGACTCTTTAATCGCAGTAAGCAACGAAAAAGAAGTCAATTTGGTACTCGCAAGCTGTTTGAGAGGCGGCTTTATGAGAACGCCACTTGTATAGATCAGTGGTGTGCGCATTTGATGCGAGCGTGAAACCTGCGGAAATAAGTAAAATTATGCACAATACAAGCAATTTGCCGTCGGAGAGAAGAGAGAGCGAGAACGCGCAGCTGTTATCAGTGTATCGATACTGCAGAAAAGGAGTACTGGAACATTTCAGATATTTCAGTATCGATACATATCGAAATATCAATATTTTTGACAACACTAATTAAAACAGTATGTTAATGTTTATGTCTGGCACATGTCATTTTTATTATAAGAGATTTGATATTCAGTGAAATCCATTACTTTACTGTTCTACTCAAAATAGTACAAAAGCTCACATCATGCTCTCTTGTGTTAGTCTCCCTTTGACATATCAGCCAAAAGCCACAGGATTTATTCCTTGAGAACAGCTCTCAGAGCCAACAAAGAGATTTGGAATGAATGCAGAGTTTAAGCTTCAAAAGCAAGTCTACACCTAAATCATTCCTACCTGAAAAGAGCTCCATCCAGGGATCGAAAATAAACAGCCTGGCTGAGGAAATTAACATTGATCGGAACAGCCTGTGTAAAGCAGGTCAGCTACAGCGAAGACACTAACCCGGTAGGCTTGGCTGCTAATAAGCAGGTCAGGCAATAAAGCAACCTTAACCTTAATCCTCAAGAGTTCTTTAGCAGAACCAGGCAAATCGATAAGAACCTGGAAAGCTTAAATCTTCTCATTCAAGCTGGAAAGGTGATGCATGTAAACACTATTTTAACACCGAAAACAAATGGAAAATGGCTTGCAAGTAAAAATTTAGTAGGCATCATTTAATGACCTGAATGAATGAAAACTACTGCAGCAAAAACATCATTACTATAAACATATAAAGGCAAACTATTCAGTATATTGTCTGAACATTCGATCAGGCCCAGTGGAGATTTAAAATTCACTATCGGAGCAGAATGACTCAACCCTAAAGTGAGGTTTACGATTTCAAAAGGCTGTGTGTGAGTGCTTTCCCTGGAAAACCTGAAGTCATCTCACATGACAAACCCCCCTTCCCTGCCTTGTCAAGACATCATCTATCGTAGAGTTGTTTCATGCACATGTTCACTGTATTTCAACATTGGCCAAATAGTAAAATACATCAATGTTACGGTTTTACAGTTTTTTAGTGACAGTTTTCACCTTTTGAAAAAATGACCTTATATTGACAAATTAGAACGAAAAGAACATGTCATGTTTATTCATTTTAGTCCATTTTACTCTACAATCAGTATTTTTTTGTGCAATTTGTAAAATGGACATCATTAAAAATGGTCTAACTGTAACAGTAAAGTTAAGACATTTAAAAAAAAAATACAAACATTTAAGTTATTAAATTATAAGATACGGCAATGTCATATTCACACTATAGGTTTATACATTCTGACTATATAGATTAAAATTACCTGTGCATTACTCAGTTTAGAAAAAAAATGCAATATTACGTTACATTTAATATATATATACCTGATTAATCTAATGCTTTTTTAAAACAACACTGCAGTGTTTTTATTTACATCATGTTTGTCAACACATTTTAAATAAAATATAGTTTTTTTTAATCTTTACGCATATTTTATTTCATTATCATTATTGTTGACAAACTTAAACAAGATTAACACGGCTATGCACCTACATAGTTAAGAGAACTCAAAGTCTTCAATAGTTTTACAAAGGCAATACACACTCATACTGCAAAAACATCCATAAAAAAATATTTTGATTCATCAGCCAATAATTAATATCAACTTCACATCAGAAGCCCTGGCCAATTATTTTGTGTTTCCTAAAGCCTGGAGTTTCCTAAAGCCTCTAAGAACTTAATAAAAACCAAGGCCAAAATATTCCACTAAAATCTTCTATCATTAGCTTTTTTAAAACATGCACACCGCAGGGAAGGCACCTGAGTGGATGCCCTTTAAATTTAATTACTAGTAGTGAATTATAGAAAATAAAAGAATGGACACTTCTCTCTGAATGGATAGAAATTAGATTTACATTTATTCAGAGAGAAGACATTTCTACCCCAAACATCATAAGCACTTTTTCACAAGGACTCAACAATACCTACTACAAGTTTTTAAATAACTAAAATAATAGTAAGTGCTTCTGTTGATGGTTGTGGATTAGTTTAAGTGCTTGCAGAAGAGGTGGAGATTCAGCTGTTTCTTTAAAGTCTCAGAAGATTGGGCGGAGGTTTGCAGCTCATTCCACCAGAGAGGTGCGAACAGGGTGAAGGATTTGGAAAGCGACTTTCTGCAACATATACACTAGTGCTCATAATACCCATTCATTCATCAAAGGGGACATATCATGAAAATCTGACTATCCACGTTTAAGTCCTATAATCGGGTTCCCGGTGCAACTACCAAGCCAGAAAACGTGAAAAGGAACAACCCAGTTGTTTGGTAAGCCTTTTTCTGCAAGCATTTGAAAAAATGAGCCGCTCCGATTTCTCTCCCCTTCTGATGTAGAAAGGGGATCTATTATAATATTACCGCCCCTTAATCTGCACGTTTCCACCCACGGCGCTGACAGACTGTTCCATATTAGCATAGTTTCCGCCCTCAGCCAGTTGTACACTGTCCACCATTTTCTCCACGCTCAAGCAGCTGTAGCGACATTAATGTCTTGTAATGCAGGTGCGTTGGCAGAACGAGGGACAATTCAAGGCAGGTTTTGCTAAAAAGTTTAAGCTCAAGGATGGATCAGTACCAACTATTCGTGATCCAGCTTATAGTTTCCAGAGCGATACTGGTCGCAGCAGTAATGAAAGGGAGCGCACACTTTATAATAGTTTATCTGAGTTGTTTTATGGATATAAAGTTTACCAGTTTATTAAGCACCCCTGAAAAGGCATACGGTCTTGAATATATTTGTTTACTGTTAGTTGTAAGGAGTGTTTTGTGTAATTCGCTGTGTATGCTGATGATAATGCAAGGTAGAGAGGGTGTTTATGGATAAGACTTTAATGTGCACTTCTGGTACTGTGTTTTATTCAGCTCTTACAGTGATTTTCTGGAGTGAAAACAGACGCTTTATCGTTTGTGTGATGAACAGTAAACTTCATAAAACTCATCAGTAAAGTTTTGGCCATCATTCGGACAGGATCTGCTACAAAATGCTTGTACTAATAGTGGATAAAAGCAAGATGGCAACATAAGTTAAAACCGGAATTAAACTAAACTACACCTGTTCTATCTCCATGCAGCATATATTCTCTGGCTCTGTAGACATTATTGTCCGGTTCGAACTGAACACTGTTCGTTTCTGACATGTTCTGTTGTTGTTGCATGAGCTATTTAAGCTCTGCCCTCTTCTTGAAAGAACAGGCAGGGAGCACCAGCTCATCTGCATTTAAAGGGACATACACAAAAATGGTGTGTTTTTGCTCACCCCAAAAAAGTGGCTATTTTAACAGGCTATAAAAAAAAACATGATATGTGGGGTATTTTAAGCTAAAACTTTACATACACACTCTGGGGACATCAGAGACTCATTTTACATTTTGTAAAATGGGGCATAATATGTCACTTTTAAAAGGTGCTGTATGAAAATCTCTCTTTTTTTTTACTGTACTATAGCATACAAATGGCATAATATATTTACAGAAATTTAGGAAACATGCCAAGTTCAAATACTTGTTTTTCTCAAAAACAATGCAGCCAGTTATTCTACTTGGAAATGAGCGTTCTGTGTCAGAATATCTGTTTTTGTTTTGGTCTGTGTGATCCCGCCCACTGCCAATTTACCCAATATTATTCCGACACCCCGGATTGCCAGTTGACGGAAAACACAGCACATTGCAGCCATGGAAGCAAGCAAACAAACTAGGTCAGAGATCGTGGTTGCGTTTTCTCATTCTGGCAACCCGTGAGCAAGTAAAGTCTGAAGAGAAGAGGGAGCAAGGGAAAAACTCATCAATATTTTGAATTTGGACTGTAGTACACATTTTAACAGCTAGCTGTCAATATGACATACTGCACCTTTACATTTATTCAGCAAAAGGCCATGTTAATCATAAGATGCGGAGAGAAGGGCTTGATTCTTGTGTCAGATATATGCCCTGCAAATAATACAAGTTGAAAATGGGATTGATTTAAAAGCTACAAAGGAGACCAATGAAAGTGTGTTTACAGTAACTTATAAACCAAAAGAAGAAAGACAAAAACATGAGGATTTGTAGTCAAGACAAGTGTAGTACCTTAAAACAGGGCTTGATGCATGTTTGAAATATAATTTGTAGTATGTGCGTCCAATCTGCATACCAACAAATTAACAGGGAGGATAAAGTGGATTACAGCACTGAAGAAGTATGAGAGCTTTGTGTGGTGTCGAAAACTTCACATTTAAGAGATTATGACAGCATGGATTTACATAGATAACATATGATCCAATTAAGATGTTATTATTAATTGTGTTGACAAGATCTCATTAGAACACAGCGCTCACACAAGAGTCCTTTTCCAGATAGAGACCTATGATTTGTTATGTGTGTGCAAATTTAACAGTTACTGCTTCTTCAAAGTGGTGTGAATTATTAGAAAACATTGCTGAATGACACTTCATCAAGTAGGCCTGTCACCACAACAAATTAATATCTGTGATCAAAATCCTGTACTGTAAATAAGCTAGTTTACCATACAGACTATTAAGTGTCATAACAGAATGTGCTGAGGATGAACTTTCTACCTCAAGACATACACTATATTGCCAAAAGTATTGAATTGAATTCAGGTGTTCAATCACTTCCATGGCCCTGTGGTGTATAAATCAAGCACTAGGCATGCAGACGCTTCTACAAACATTTGTGAAAGAATGGGTCACTCTCAGGAGCTCAGTGAACTCAGTGATACCGTGATAGGTTGCCAGCTGTGCAATAAGTCCATTCATGAAATTTCCTCACTACTAAAAATTCCACGGTTAGTGGGATTATAACAAAGTGGAAGCAATTGGGAACAACAGCAACTCAGCCACGAAGTGATAGGCCACTTAAAATCACAGAGCGGGGTCAGCGCATGCTGAGGGACACAGTGCACAGAAGTCGCCAACTTTCTGCAGAGTCAATAGCTACAGACCTCCAAACTTTGTATGGCCTTCAGATTAGCTCAAGAACAGTGTGTAGAGAGCTTCATGGAATGGGTTTCCATGGCCGAGCAGCTCATCCAAGCCTTACATCACCAAGTGCAATGCAAAGCGTGGGATGCAGTGGTGTAAAGCACGCCGCCACTGGACTCTAGAGCAATGGAGACGTGTTTTCTGGAGTGACCAATCACGCTTCTCTGTCTGGCAATCCGATGGACGAGTCTGGGTTTGGTGGTTGCCAGAGAACGGGACTTGCCTGACTGCATTGTGCCAAGTGTAAAGTTCGGTGAAGGGGAAGATTATGGTGAGGGGTTGTTTTTCAGGGGTTGGGCTTGGGCCCTTAGTTCCAGTGAAAGGAACTCTTAATGCTTCAGCATACCAAGACATTTTGGACAATTTCATGCTCCCAACTTTGTGGGAACAGTTTGGGGATGGCCCCTTCCTGTTACAACATGACTGCGCTCCAGTGCACAAAGCGCCAGTCCATAAAGACACAAATGAGCGAGTTTGGTGTGGAGGAACTTGACTGGCCTGCACAGAGTCCTGACCTCATCCCGATAGAACACCTTTGGGATGAATTAGAGCGGAGACTGCGAGCCAGGCCTTCTCGTCCAACATCAGTGCCTGACCTCACAAATGCGCTTCTAGAAGAATGGTCAAAAATTCCCATAAACGCAATCCTAAACCTTGTGGAAAGCCTTCCCAGAAGATTTGAAGCTGTTATAGCTGCAAAGGGTGGGCCAACATCCCTTAAACCCTACGGATTAAGGTCATTACATTTCATGTGCATATAAAGGCAGGCGTCCCAAAACTTTTGGCAATATAGTGTACATTGTTATATCATCAGTATTTTCTGACATCTAGCCAGCTGCAGGAGCGCTGATGAGAAGTGAGACAGCGTCCTATAAAGCTGTTTAAGATCTAGGGTGTGGGCCACGGGGCACTGGGTGAGTTCATATTAGGAAGCAGGGGGCTCCGATAGCTAAAGTCAGCTGCTAGCCAGTTGTCCTTGATTTGGTGCTGCCTATAATAACAACAGACTGTAAAAACGGGGTGCAAATGGCATCAGACTATTTTAAGACTCGACAACAGAACTCACACTTTGACAGAAAATATGCAACTGCCTGCAGATAAAAATGCTAAAGGCACATGAACAACTACAGAGATGATCAGCAGCACACAGACTAATGAAGAGAAACACAATTTAATGAAACCTTAAGAGACTTAAGATCAACACTCAATAAATATATCAGGTACACATACAAAACAGCTAAATTTACTTATTAGCTATATGACAATTCATGTGCAACCAATATAGGATCGATACAATTAATATCTAGTTAGCATAAAAGACAATGACTTTTTCCCAGCAATGAATAATTGATCAGAGATATTAGACCCACATCACATGGATGAACTCTACTCTGTTGTTTCCATGGCATCAGATAAAGACAGGTTTGAAACCGACAAAGAGGGACAACCCAACAAATCATGATGCCTAATTATGATGCATGAATACATTTAAATTCTCAATAAGACTAGTTGATATTTATAGTTGCCAGGTAGAACTCAAGTATTTCAAAAGGCTCTTTTTCATTTAGACTGAGCAGATGGTAATATTTACATTTGGATACTGGTATTTATATACGGATATTAAGGATCACCTAAAACTAACAAACCTAGTGATACCAATAACCAGATAACAGACAGCCATATGACTATCCATACCGATCTACACTCAACTCTTGCACAGTTGCAAGTCATGATGGCGATGTATGTATAGTGGTATCCTCGTTACCATGGTCAAATTAATTTTACATGTTCAAATGGATCTAGCCCATAGCTCTCAATCAAGTATTTAGACGTGGTCACTTCGAGTAAATGCTACTGGTTGTTCAAGCCGAATATTTAAACTTTACTCCTCTCAAATTTAAGTCAGTTTGGGAGCCTAACATGTGTAAGTGAAGCAAAACTTCAGTCATTAGCATTATTACAGAAATTATCGTGGGAAAGTTATATTTATATATAGCACAGGAATATTAAACCAGGTTTATATCCATTCTGTAGAGACCCATTTATGTGGCCAGCAGTTAATTAAATATGCATATACAATAACTGATTCAAAAGTAACCAAATGAACATATATGGGTGTAAATATGCGTTTCTTTGCAGAAGGAAACATTTGATTCATCAGATTACTTGTACAAAATACACTTAACAGGAACAAGCCGAATGACATCTGATGATACTTTGAGATTCTGGTCATAAGACTTTCCATTGGAAGTACAGAAGGCTCAAAGATGGACACAAACTACTCAAATCTTATTTCTACTTACTTACAATGTATCCAATGCAAAGAGCAACACTGCACATTAGGGTTTAAAAAACATTCAGGTTGAGTAACTTTGAGAAAATAAAAAACAGTGTTATTTTAATATCAATGATATATATATATATATATATATATATATATATTGTTTTGTCTTGCCAGTTTACACATTCAAAAGATTTTAAACCATTCCTGTGCAAAAGAAATCAGATGTGTATCATTATATTGGATCCGTGCATTAGGTCTTACAGTGACAGCAGCCTATAAATGTTGTCTATACTGATAAGCAAACAACAAAACACAGTTTAACAAAAATTAATCTATATTAAATGTATACAGTGAACACAATGGTCACTATAGTGTTATTTTACATTGAATCACTCAATTTCTGTACCTGAAATGAATACCACAGTTTGACCTTACTTAACTTTGTTATATTGTATTTACCTATGCTTGTAATTAGTGTATTTGTTCTTATTTTTGTATTTGTTATACTATATACTATAATATTATAGTGTATTTGTTCACTTGTCTTTAGTAATGTTTAAACTTTATTAGTTAGGCAAGTAGTTTTTGATGTGGCATGCAGTACTTAAAGCTGCTGTCCGTAGCTTTTTTGTGTTCACGATTTACAAAAATTATATAATGAGAATGTACAACATTAATCCATTTTCCAAACCGTGTTTTTGTCTTACCCTGAATCATTATGGTACACTTATAATAAGTGTTTATATTGGGACTATTTCAGACCGGTCTGGTAGGAACCGCTGCGGAGGAGCACAGTCCTTGCGTGACTCGCCATAGACAAACAGAGAGAAGTAGCTCTGGCTGCAATGTTCTTCCGCAAGTAGGGTTGGTTATCGTTTGAATTTTAACTATTCCGATTCTTATCGATTCCTAATTTAGATTCCAATAGGGTAAAAAAAATAATAAGAAAAAAAAAAGAAAAAAATCTATATATATATAATATATATAACCTATAAATATATATATATATAATTTACATTTATTATTAGGCTATTATTGCAAAAAACTTCATTGTAGCTGAATACCATGAACAAAATTCAACAGGCTAGCAACTTTTGCCTATGGTTTAAAAATACCATAGCAAAAAAAAAAAAAAAAATAATAATAATAATAATAATAATAATAATATTATATATATATATATATATATATATATATATAAGCCTAATATATATTTCAATCATTATTAAAGACAAGTAAACACTCAGTAATTAAAAAAACGAACAAATTAGCAATTGCACAAATAAATACAATTGAACAAAGATAGGATTGAAAAACTTTTTCAGGTAGGTAAAGAAACTGTAATCAAATGTAAAATAACACTGCACTTTATTGATCAAATATAGGCTATACATTACAAATATATATATAAAAAAAAAAAAAGCAAGTGAATTTTCTAGTCTTTTGTTTGATTAACGTTATCATAGAGACGGCATCAAGAAAATCTGCCGTCAACAACATAACCAACTGTGTTTATGAGAGTATTTTGACATTTTCGTCTGTATTTGTCCATTCACGTGCTGTGCAAAAAGACGAGGCAGAGAACTCAGTTCATTATCACACACTATTCATTCACTATGAGAAGCCATTCTGTGTTCACATGTGTGTGTGCAGCGTGTGTGTCTGCAGCACAGAAAACAGCTCGTGCGCGTGTGCAGCGGTTAAAAATCACAATTAAATGCGCACACAGTAACCGAAAAGACGCATGCAGTTCTGTTTATTAACCGCTAGAGCGCAAAAAGTTACGGACTGCAGCTTTAAAGTGTGCTTCAAGTAATAAATGGAAAGCAAAGTTATGAACCGTGAGTTTTGTGATCCATTGAACACAACACAAGGAGATCAAAGCAAATCTGGGCATTCACTGGGACTCAAATCATGAAGGAAAACATAACGATAAGTAAATTACATTCATTAAAAACTGATCTAACCAGAACATGGACATTTGGAAAGAATGACAGCCCAGAGTCTGGCAGGACATTGTATCTTGGAAACACACTGGCTTCATGTCATGGGTGTCATTTTGCCATATCCATTAGAAGAAATAGCAGTGTCAGACCTAGAAGCAGTCATCCAGACACTCTATTAGCGGCTGTGCAGCTCTGATTGATGTCTATAAATACAAACCACATTCTCAGGCACACAGTTGTAACTGCCAACTTTTCAGCAATGCCCACATTTGTATTACACTGCCTCACAAAGCCAGTGGACAGGTGGTGATATTGGCACTATTTCACATTATGCCAACAATTGGATGGCCCAGTTTAGATAGCTTCATCTTGGCACCTCTGTCCAACAAGAGACCTTGCCAATAGGAGCTTCAGGTCATTCCTGTGCTGTCCTATGTGGACACCCCATCCCAGAGAGGAAATGGATGGTATTAGGATTCACATTCTTTACACTGTCAATAACAAGAAGCAGCTGATAAAATCTAAGCAATTTAGACCCAGTTGTTAATGGATTAAGGGAGGAAAAAAGCTCAGCAAAAGTAGTTAGAAATTATCTCAATGATTGCCAAGTAATAGCAATAAGTTAATAATAAACTGCATATGACAAATGATAATAAAATGGCATCCACTTCTAATATGTCACAGATATACTGTTAAGTTTTGGGAATGACAAGCAAATTTAAATGCAGGAGTGTATCCAGTTCTCTAGGTGCAGAAATAGATAATACCACAACAACAATGCATCTCACTGCTGTAACCAAGAAACATGGTTTCGATTTATGATGTTTGATGTGAGCTTAAAATGTTACTTATGCATTAATGTATTAGTTTAAATCAATTGAGATGAAGTCTAAACAACTATATTGGAATACATGCTGTTACTGTGAGATAAAACAAATCACATCATGTTATAAGAATTTCTTCATCTCACCTTTAGGTTCAAGTAAGGTTCGCGGTTGCAAAATAAAATTAATTTTGTGCTGTACTCACAACATCAAAGCCTGCGGTTCTTTTCAGTAATCATATTAGCCGATTAAAGGTTCTCTTTCAGTAAAAGCAAACGCTGTTTGTGAAGGGTTAATTGCCTCATGTCATGTTGTAGCGTGCAGCACTCCCTTAATTCAAACACCACACCTTAATCTACATGACTGACGTTAGCAGCCATAGCTGCAATTATTTCACAACAGCTGAGAAATTATCCCCAAGAATGATGGCGGAAAATCTTCACTGCATCAAACACTTCCTCTTTACAGGCAAAACACACCTACACACTGCCAGACGTACAGAAAACCTCTTTACACATGCAAACTGTACTAACAACAAATAAAGCGTGCTATCCATTATTTGGTAAGGTGTTGTTCTCCTTGCTTTACCTGAGGCAAAAAGCCATGTGTTGACTTTGAAACAGAGTAGACTTTAAATTATATGCATCTGTGGTGAAATTACTAGATATTCGCGTCAATACATGTTTATTTTAGCGCATCCACAACAGCAAAAAATAGACTCGGTGTGGAAACTATTGCTGCACTGCTGCAGACGCACCGCTCCTGGAACGCACTGCCGGACCGCATCCGCGTGCAGTGTGAAAGCTCTAACCGGTTAACATGGGTACGGAAAAAAATATGCACCGCATACGCACTACAAATGGAGTATGTGTGAAACAGGCATAACGCAGCCCAACATGGCCTCACCCCCTTTGTTGCGTGTTCCGGGGGGCGGGGTTTATGTAAATTTTAGGGTTAGTAATGTCACTAACCCGGGAGAAAGCTTGTGTAGTCCCTACCAGCCGTTTGTTGTAGTCCATAAAAAGCAATTTCTGTAAAAGAAAATATCTCCCTTTGCATTTGGAGCATCGTAACTTTGCAGATGTTGTTTATGTTTAAACAGCAACATCACACACTAACTAAAGATTTTAAAAAAAGGTGGTTCATAAGCAACCACCCCTTTAAAAACAGTAAATCCGTAACAATTGAAACAACCTCATAGGGTAAATTTTAAACATTCTGACTGTTTAAATTATGACTCTACTTTTATTAAAATAAACCATTGGTCATCCATAGTCTCATACATTTAGATCATGTGTAACCATGGGTTAAACTACACACACACACATAGCATCTCACTACCATGGTAAAATGTAACTAAATAGTTGGTGTTTGATATAAACAGCCTGAATAAATGTTTAATATAAATACAAATAGCTTAATAACAAAAATGTTGTAATTATATTCCATTAATCCTTTAATACATGTCTACATTATGAATATAATAACATTCAATATGAATATACCACGTTTCTGCCATAATACCATGGTGCAGTTCAGGGGCGGACTGGCCATCTGGAGCACCGGGAGTTTTTTCATTAAAAATAAAGTTCAACCACTCATTCCTAATATTAGAATCCGAAGGAAGCTTATGCTTATGCTTCCACAACCATGCACAGCGCAATATATTACTCTCTTCGGCATGTTTATAGCTCGGTAGCGTGATCCGCTTCGCTCCACGAGTCGGTGGGCGGGGCTACAGAAGCAGGCGTACATATTTATCTGTTGAGGCGGCGTTTCCCCGTTCTATTACGTCATTGATCAATATATATTTGAGAGCTCTCGTTTTCTGGGCCTGGTGTCAATAAAAGCTTTTCTTTGACTAACAAGGAAGTTTTCAGCTCTGAAACTTACAGGATATTCTTATATCACGATGAACTTTTATAAATCAAAGTCTCAAGGGAAAGTTGATTTCTCAATTCATCACCCCTTTAACTACCCAAAGAGAACCACTGCAGTGTGCTGGAGATATTCTTAAAGTGACTTTAAGCTTGCCTAAGGGGGAAAACAAGTTATGTGCACTTCCAATGTCAAGTAGAACACAGTGAATTACCAGCATTAAACCAAAACACACAGCAAGAGCACGTTCCTGGATATTACAGCCGTGGTGGAATATGTTGTGCTGCTTTCAACAGGATAATTTTACACTTCCATTCACACATGATGCTGTGAGAGCCACACTAATGGCTGGAGAATTTAACTTTAAAATGTCCACCCACCCCCCAAAAAAGTCCATCTAATCTCACATAAACATCACAATATAGATCAGAGATGCCCAAAACTAGGACCCACAAGTGACCAATCAAATTAGATTTTCAGAGTAAAATCCAACAATCACAGTAAAAAGTATGCTATAGATTATTTATAAAACACACACAATTTTATATAATTTATATTTGAGTGCCCAGATAAATTGGTATATATATAGCCACACTTTGTACTAATTTATGAATGTCAGCGAAGTACCGAAACTAATTGTCATTTTTCAACCTGGGCCTTATAGGGGCCCTCAGCAAACGTACAATAATAATAATAATAATAATGTTTTATATTTATATAGCACCTTTCCTAAGCTCAAGGTCGCTGTACAAGAAAATAACACATACACAGCATCAATATTAAACATAGATATACATATACACACAAATATACAGTGAGAAATCACTGAAATTTGATCATTTAAAAAAAATTATAAATAAATAAAACAGAAGGACACTAAATAGAGGGTTAGAAATACTGTAAGAAAAGATATGTTTTTAGTTGAGATTTGAATGAAGATATAGTAGCAGTGTCACGCAGGGTAAAGGCTGATTTATACTTCTGCGTCGGACCTGCGCCGTAGCCTTTACGCTGTGGGCTACGCATCGCGTTGTTTGCGTTGACATGCACTGAGGAAGGGGTTCTGGCAGACCAATCACAGCACTTGCGGCCCACGTAGAATCGACGCATTGTTACATTTTTGGAGAGGTGCACGTCAGGGTGCGTCGTAGGCTACGCGTGCAACACACAGCCTACGACGTAGCTACGGCGTACACTCGACGCAGAAGTATAAATTGGGCTTTAGAGGGAGAGAACTCCAGAGTTTCGGAGCCACAGCACTGAATGATCTACCACCCATAGTTAAAAGATGGAAACGAGGTACAGTAAGCAGTTTTAAGTCAGATGACCGGAGAGAACGAGGAGGAGAATAATAGTGCAGAAGTTCAGATAAATAATGTGGAGCAAGTCCGTGAAGACATTTAAAAGTTAACAATAGAATTTTATACTGAATGCGGACAGAAACAGGTAGCCAATGTAGATTATAGAGCAAAAAGGGTAATGTGATCAGATTACTTGACTTGATTGATGACTCTGGCAGCAGAATTTTGTACATATTGTAGTCTAGTGATTGTTCTAGTGGGCAGCCCAATAAGAAGTGAATTACAGTAGTCGAGTTGAGAGGTTATTAAAGCATTAAATAGAGTTTCGGTATCTTTAGTGCTGAGAGCAGGTCGCAGTCAGGCAATATTACGAAGGTGGTAGAATGCAGTCTTGGTAATAGAACTTATATGAGCTTGAAATGTAAGTGAAGAGTCAAATGTTACACGCAGATTTTTAAAAGTGTGAGATGGAATTAATGTGGCCCCATCAATAGGTACTCAATTCAGACTTTTTCAAAAGGGATGCTGGACCAAAAACAGTAACCTAAGTTATTAAATTTAGGGAAGTTTCCATGTAAACAGATTTTAATGTCAGCAATACAGGTATTCAATGAGTCCAGGGGGAGAGCAGAGACTGAGCGGGCTGATATGTAAATTTGCAAGTCATCAGCATAACAGTGACAGCTGAGACCATGACTATGGATAATGTGAGCAAGAGGTAACATAAATATTGAACAGTTATGAATAGTAATAAAAAATTGTCTATCAGTGAGATAAAGCACTACCCGAGATGCCGATAGCTGATAGCCGAGAGGTGAGATATAGTGTCAAAGGCAGCTGTTAAGTCAAGCATGACGAGAATCAGCAGACATAAGCAGGTAATTCGTATAGGGCCACAAGATAACAAAGTTACTCATATTAATGTATTATTATTCAGGCAATTAATTGTAATATTATTAATAAATTGAAGTTTTAATTTTTATATACATTTTGAAATTTGTGTCATTTTTAAGGATGATGTTCTCATTATAATTTGATGTTGCACTAGTCATTTTCATATATATTTTTAGTCAAGGAGCTAAAATGGAAACTCAGACTTCGGGAAAAGTAAAAAGCTTGTTCTTGTATTATATTTTGCCATCTAATGCAATGGCATTCAGACATTAATTGTGGCTTAGAATGTCTAAATACTTGTGGGTGGGGACCACTGTATGTATATAATCCTAATGTAGACAGTTATGACAACCTGACAGATACTGAAAAAAAATCTTAGTAAATCAAGAGAGCTTGAGGATCATTTTTCATCTGCATGTCAAACAAGCAGTTGAATTACGAGCCGATCTGACCTGTTCTGCCTGAAGCAAAAGCTACAAGAACACCTGACTTACCTTTCCTGTCTTGTGGTCGAACCACACCAGAGCGTGATTTCTGGACAACACCTTGCAGTCGAAGGTGGCGTTATTCTGGGCAGGGCGACACCGGGCCACGGAGCGCCCGATCTTGACCGGCTCATCCAGGTAGACATGACGTTCCTGAAACGGGTGTGAATTCGGGCGGCAGGTGAACACGGCCAGCGCTGAAGGCATTGAGGATGGCTTGGGAGTGTTACTCCAACCAGAGACGAAAGACAGTGTTTCTTGATCCAGACTGACCTGTTGCTCCAATTCTTTTTAATGAATTATCAGGAGACCAATGCACATATAACACGAAAAAATCTGCTAAATTCTGCTAAACCGACTACATAACGTCAACAAGACTTAGACACTATGTAGTTGACTTCTTGACCTCTTGCGAGACCCCCATGATGCCAAACCAAACCCAATTCAGCTGCCCGATTCCATACAAATCAGTGTTTTCGTCCACAACTCGAGCCGTTACACCTCTTTCCCTGCACAATTCATCCTCACCCCTTTTAACAACCATAGGCCTGACCAATAAACAGTCCAATAACCTGTTGGATCAATTAACCTGTACTCCCAGCAAAAATAAGACTGTCCATTTGCGTTTCTAGATTAAGATGGCAGTGATAGATTCTAGATTAACGGGCACAAAACGCACTAATGTAAACCTATTGAATATTATTAATGTGAGTGGGTTTGTCTGAAGTATGCAAGACAGACCATCAACCCACCACTCCCCTAGACAGATCAGGCATTCAATATGAAAACAAAAACCCAATATTAAACGTAAGCGTTCAACTGTCAAAAGATCACTATTAGGTATTAGAAACCGCTCGCGCAGAGGGTGTTTTCTTGCACACGAGAGCGTTAGCTGGCTAACTTCATATTAGCTCATTAGCTTCACTGAGGTAACGGTGGCCCTTTATCTTCTTCGTATCAAGCCGCCAATTTATAAATAACTCCAAGTAGATTTATCCGGGAAAACCAGGTATTGTTCGGTCTATGGAACTTCAATACGCGGAGAATTTGCGTAAATCCCGTACTAGCTCGCGAGCTCGATAACTAGCTTAGCTCGCTGAGAGACGCGAAAAATCCCCCAGAAAACAAACTCGTAAACGAATAAAGTCCGTGACACGATTCCGCGTTAAGCCATGGAGGTCTCCGGTCCCGGGGACAGTGAAAACGGGATGAAAAATCGTTGTGTGAGAGGGGATAATTGGAAGTAAGTCGTCCTCCCGAACAGATACACACACAAACACCGGCCACAAACCGCCGCGGGGCTCGCGCACCACCGAGAGAGTGGGCGGGTGATCTGCGATGACGCGATGCTGGGGGCGGGGCTGCTGTTTCCACAGAAAAGGGTGACGTTTTTCATATGGAATGAAAATAAATAAATAAATAAATAAATGTAAAAATACTTGATTAAACAAATACAATTAATTTTTAATGAAATTTAGTCCTGAATTAGTTTTTGTGTTACTTTTCTCACTTTATTTATTATTTAATTTCCATTTAATATTTATTTTAAAGCGTTTCTTTATAATTATATTTATTCTATTTCATTATTCTTATCTATTTTATTATTATTATTCATTTTTATTCTATTATTATATTTATTTCCACGTGTATTTATTTATACATTTATTTATTGAAACATTTTGTATTTATTTTTGTATTACATTCTTGTCTCCATATTAGATGTTCTTATTAAAATTATCACAACCTTTATGAATATAATGTCAATTCTAAACCATCTTTGTGAGGTGCATCCTAAAGTGCCACATTTCCCTCACTCCTGGTCCAACGTATTCATTTAAAAAAAAAAAGTGACAAACTGAAGAGTGTTTACTTATTATTTATTGACCAGGTTTAAAACAGACAGTACAAAACAAATGCATATACTGACAAAATCAAAGCATTTGCCAGGTGTTTTTGCGCCAGCCTCCCAGTAAAAGTACAAGTTATTTATGGAGTTCAAAATCAACCCTGGAAAGTATTTTTGTTTCAGAAAGGAGATGAGGGTTTTAAAGCTAACCCCACCCCCAGTCCCTCTGTTTGGATTTGGAAACTGTGGACTAAATTACACTGAACATCTGTCATACCAAATAGAGCATGCTGATTTGACTCTAATGTCTCGCTCAGGCTAATCCAATTGTCTTGGTTCTTATAATGTGACCCATAAGACGTAATTAAGTGATCACCATTGGAACATCTACATGCAAACAATGGTGTGATTACATAAGACATTATAAGATGTTAAAGTGCCACATATAGGCCACAGCATTGAATACATAACTAAAAAAAATATTATGATTGTGCAAGTGTGCCACAAACATATACAGCCACATACTTCATAAGTCTTATAAAACCATATTTAAGCTAAAAAAACAAACCATATTTGAGCTAAAATTAAATTATTGGATTAAATAAATTACATTAAACATAATTATGCAAAGATTGAATTCTGAGAAAATTATTAGGCCTATGTTTTTTTCACAGTTGCATGGATACCAAAATCAATACCACAAGAACAAGAGGAATTACATAGTCACATTATTAATAACATTAGCTGCCAGTTTTTATTTTCAGTGATTTTTATTCCAAATGATTTATGTATAATTTAAAGTCATTTATAAAGTGTAAGAAATTTGGTTTTCTTTATTGTTTTTCTAATAAAATAAATAATTGCATAATGCTTTACATTCTAAAATGTCATTCTGAAAATAAAAAGCACATCAAATACACAAATATCTATCACCAGCACTGTGGCTGCGTGCGCGCTCCCGTACAAATCTTGAGCTCACTCCTAACGTCAGCACGCTCTCCACGCAAGCTCCGCCCCTTTCATCCTGGACGTGTTTGTATTTACAGCTCGAGTTCCTCCAGTTTTCATCAATAAACCGAGTCCGAAACCACCTGGACTGAACTGAGGGTATCACCATGGCCTTTCAGGGGTCTGGGGAACTGGAAGATCAGATCGAGGAGCCGGAAGACACGCTGAGAGTTTCTCCGGCGGAGGAAATGCCCATCGATGGGCCTCCAGCGGTAGAAGAGCCGGATCCGGAGCCGTTACTGCTGCCGTGGGACCGCTTCTCCACCTGGCTCCACTGCATCTGCGTGGTGGGCTTCGATCTGGAGCTCGGGCAAGCTGTGGAGGTACAGAAAACTGTCATATTAGTGCTGTCTGTTCAGCTGTCATCTGTGATCTGGCCTGCTAGCCGGCTAACTGTGTGGAAGTCAATGGAAAAACCTGCTAGCATCTGTGGCTATTGCTAACAAAAATAGTTGAGTCATCAAAAAGTGTATATATATATATATATATATATATGTATATATGTGTATATCAGTCCTGTGAAATCGATTAATCGCATCCAAAATAAAAGTTTGTGTTTACATAATATATAAATATATATATATATGTATGTGTGTGTGTGTGTGTGTGTCTGTACTGTGTACAGTTATTATGTGTATATATAAATACAGACACATGCATGTATATATTTAAGAATGTATTTTTATATTTATATATACATTATTTATATTTATTTTATTTATTTATTGATTTATTATATATATATATATACAGTATGTGCATGCAAATATTTCTTAAATGTATACATGAATGAGTGTGTATTTTTATATACATAATTATACACAGTACAGACATGTATATTATGTAAACACATGTAAGCAGTTCATTGGTGCGATGTCTCACCTTTTATGTTTTGATCAATATGTCTGAAAGCTTTTAGTAGCTTTGAAACATTTGTGCATTAAACATATTCTTGTTTATTTGTGCCATTTCCTGATGTAATAATCTGATGTCTGTGTACCCTATGTGTGTAGTCTGTCTGACAGCTGTCATTGTCAAGGGTTTATCAGGACTATTATCTGTCCTGACTACTTTTCAGTGTGTTGATCTAAACATCAGTTGTCTGAACTAAGACACTTAGATATTTAGAATGGGGGAAAAAAATGCATTTCTGTAGCATGTAAACAGTAAAGCATGGTGCTAGCAATGCCAAGCTCATAGGTTTGATTCCTAGGAAATGCATGAACTGATAAAGCATTTTACCTTGAATGCAATGCATGTCGCTTTGGATAAAAGCGTCTGCCAAATGCATAAATGTAAATAAGATCATAATCGTCTATACCTAAAGCTTGGTTTGTGTGATTGAAAAGTTCACTACAAAACATCTTATTATAACCAAAGTAAAGCCAATTGTAAAAGGTGCTTTTAGCGCTCAGTCTCCCTCAATGTATCGCCTCTAAAGGCATCAGACTAATCACACTGATTTTCTACGTGAGTGGCCGGCTACGTGACTAACTACAACTACTATGTGCTATTTTTGCATATGTTAGTGAAATGCAGTTTTAAAAATACAACATTCACATTTTCCATGTTATTCTTTCTATGGCAGGTGATCTACCCACACCACTCCAAACTCACTGAAAAAGAGGTACAAAAGCTTTCTGTTTTATATCATCCTGCTGGATTAAACTGTATTGAGATATTGAGTGTTTTTTTGCTTCTCTCATTTTAGAAAACAAGTATATGCTATCTGTCATTCCCAGACTCCAATTCAGGTAAAATTGCATTTTTTCACTATGGCTTTCTTCCTGTTTCCATTGTAAATAATGAACAGTTGATGCACAGATGTTGTGTCACTTGTAAATTTGAACATGTGTAAATTGAACATCCTAAACTTTTACCCCCAGTTTCACAGACATGCCTTAAAGGGATAGTTCACACAAAAATTTTAATTACCCCATGATTTACTCACCATCAAGCCATCCTAGGTGTATATGACATTCTTCTTTCAGACAAATACAATCTGAGTTATATTAAAAAATGTCCTGGCTTGAGGGTGCGTAAATCATGGGGTAATTTTAGTTTTTGGGTGAACTATCCCTTTAAGTCTAGTCCTAGACTACAATGCATGTTTGAGCTGTTTGTTTGGCAGTGTGATTTTTTTTTCTTAGGTTTATAAAAGCTACTTAAAGGAACACTCCACTTTTTTAAAAAATAGGCTAATTTTTCAACTCCCCTAGAGTTAAACAGTTGAGTTTTACCGTTTTCGAATCCATTCAGCCGATCTCCGGGTCTGGCGGTAGAACTTTTAGCATAGCTTAGCATAGATAATTGAATCTGATTAGACCGTTAGCATCTCACTCAAAAATGACCAAAGACTTTCAATATTTTTCCTATTTAAAACTTGACTCTTCTGTAGTTACATCGTGTACTAAGACTTACGGAAAATGAAAAGTTGTATTTTCAAAAATAGTGGAGTGTTCCTTTAAATGTCCTAATTGAACTAAGGCCTAATCCTGGCTTAATCTAAGCCCTGTCTGTGAAACCAGGCCTTAATGTTTTGACTTTGGAAAGTTCAGTAGATCACATGGTTAATGCTGAAAGCTAATAGAAAGGAAGTTTATTCAGTCATCATGTCAGAACTGTGTGCTTTCTGATATATGAGCATTTTTCAGGGTCTTTGTATTTTACAATGCAGTTCAGAGATTTCTTCTCTCAGTGATTATTCATGTATTTTTAAAACCGTGTTGTGATTAAGCTATGCAGTTGTACTATGTGTGTGTTTTCCTACGGTTAAGGTTTGAGCTAGAGGATTGTAATTCAGGATTGTGAGTACTATGACCTGTGGTCTTACACTAATGTGTGTGGGACGAGAGCTCGACATCCTCTCTCTCCAGAAAGCACATGCATATTCAGAAAAGAACTCACAGCGTGGGTTGTGGAGTGCTTTCTGACTGTTCTGTATTAGAGATATTAATGGACCGTCACTGGGAAGGTCAATATGTGTGATCATGCATTTGTAACTGATGCTCTGTAACAGTATATATTTTGCTATGTTTACTATTGTTACCGAATAAGGTCAATATTAATGAATCACTCTGTTGACCTTGAGTTGAGATGCTCCTGATGCTCCTCACATCTAATGCTAACAGCTTTCAGTTATTTTGTTCTTTTACTTTTCCCCCTATATATATATATATATGTATATATACACTCACCTAAAGGATTATTAGGAACACCATACTAATACTGTGTTTGACCCCCTTTCGCCTTCAGAACTGCCTTAATTCTACGTGGCATTGATTCAACAAGGTGCTGAAAGCATTCTTTAGAAATGTTGGCCCATATTGATAGGATAGCATCTTGCAGTTGATGGAGATTTGTGGGATGCACATCCAGGGCACGAAGCTCCCGATCCACCACATCCCAAAGATGCTCTATTGGGTTGAGATCTGGTGTCTGTGGGGGCCATTTTAGTACAGTGAACTCATTGTCATGTTCAAGAAACCAATTTGAAATGATTCGAGCTTTGTGACATGGTGCATTATCCTGCTGGAAGTAGCCATCAGAGGATGGGTACATGGTGGTCATAAAGGGATGGACATGGTCATAAACAATGCTCAGGTAGGCCGTGGCATTTAAACGATGCCCAATTGGCACTAAGGGGCCTAAAGTGTCCATTACACCACCACCACCAGCCTGCACAGTGGTAACAAGGCATGATGGATCCATGTTCTCATTCTGCTTACGCCAAATTCTGTCTCTATCATCTGAATGTCTCAACAGAAATCGAGACTCATCAGACCAGGCAACATTTTTCCAGTCTTCAACTGTCCAATTTTGGTGAGCTCGTGCAAATTGTAGCCTCTTTTTACTATTTGTAGTGGAGATGAGTGGTACCCGGTGGGGTCTTCTGCTGTTGTAGCCCATCCACCTCAAGGTTGTGCGTGTTGTGGCTTCACAAATGCTTTGCTGCATACCTCGGTTGTAACGAGTGGTTATTTCAGTCAAAGTTGCTCTTCTATCAGCTTGAATCAGTCGGCCCATTCTCCTCTGACCTCTAGCATCCACAAGGCATTTTCGCCCACAGGACTGCCGCATACTGGATGTTTTTCCCTTTTCACACCATTCTTTGTAAACTCTAGAAATGGTTGTGCGTGAAAATCCCAGTAACTGAGCAGATTGTGAAATACTCAGACCGGCCCGTCTGGCACCAACGACCATGCCACGCTCAAAATTGCTTAAATCACTTTTCTTTCCCATTCTGACATTCATTTTGGAGTTCAGGAGATTGTCTTGACCAGGACCACACCCCTAAATGCATTGAAGCAACTGCCATGTGATTGGTTGATTAGATAATTGCATTAATGAGAAATTGAACAGGTGTTCCTAATAATCCTTTAGGTGAGTGTATATGTGATTTGAGAGCTATGGCAGAGGGTAAGATAATCAATGAATAATGGCTTAAGTTTCTCAGTGTTCCTCACAAATTTATGTGGATAAACAAATAAAGACATCATTTTCATTTCTAGATGAATTTATCCTTTAAATGCCAAGTGCCTTTATACGTGCAGCATTATTTAGTGTTTTGACGTAATTTCCACTGAAACAGGAAGACAGGGCGGGACATATTAAACCGAAATAGCCAATGGCGTTTCGTTTATATCACAACCACAGTAAAGCCACAGTTTCTCCTAATCTCCTCCATATCGCTTTCAAATATAATTATGTGCAGAATTTAAATGATCCTATACGTTTTCTGGTCTGCGCTGTCTTGATCGCATGATCCACTCTGTGCTGTCGTGTCTCTGGACCGACTCGATCACATGATCCGCTCTGTGCTGTCGTGTCTCTGGACCGACTCGATCACATGATCCGCTCTGTGCTGTCGTGTCTCTGGACCGACTCGATCACATGATCCGCTCTGTGCTGTCGTGTCTCTGGACCGACTCGATCACATGATCCGCTCTGTGCTGTCGTGTCTCTGGACCGACTCGATCACATGATCCGCTCTGTGCTGTCGTGTCTCTGGACCAACTCGATCACATGATCCGCTCTGTGCTGTCGTGTCTCTGGACCGGAGCTGCGGTGGTTCACTGACACTAACATGAAACCAGACTTCATTCACCCCAATGGAAAGCATATTTACACTGTCTGATCATTCCCTATCCTCTATATCCGGGGTGGGCAATTCCAGTCCTGGAAGGGCCACTGTCCTGCAGAGTTTAGCTCCAACCTAAACTCTGGAGCTAAACTCTGCAGGGCTGGAATTGCCCACCCCTGCTCTATATAGTGCACTGTCTGATCGTTCCCTATCCCTTATATAGTGTACTGTCTGATCGTTCCCTATCCCTTATATAGTGCACTGTCTGATCGTTCCCTATCCCTTATATAGTGTACTGTCTGATCGTTCCCTATCCCTTATATAGTGCACTGTCTGATCGTTCCCTATCCCTTATATAGTGTACTGTCTGATCGTTCCCTATCCCTTATATGATGCACTGTCTGATCGTTCCCTATCCCCTATATAGTGCACTTCACTATATGTGTTATTCGCCATGTAGAAACCAGTAAATGTGTGAACAAGTGACTGATTTCAGCCGCAGCTTCAGCAGCTGTTTGTAATGTAGGGGGCGCCGGGCATCAGATTCTAGAGTGCATTTGATTGGACGGAAAATCTGATGAGAAGCTGAAGTGCAGAGTGATGTCATCAAAATCACTGATCCATATAGGCAGAAGTGAGAGACTGTAAGTTTTGAACGCTTAAATCTTCTAAATGTGAATTTTGTCTTTTGTTTTGGAGCACACTCGCTTCTAGATAACAGTAAAACTAACATATTCATACTAAAAGCCAAAAAACTTCCATTTTGATTTCATGGGGACTTTAAAACTCATTGGCCACAGCCAATAAATATTTTATTTTTTATGTAAATAATTAATGTTTTAATGTTTTGTTTTTATGTTGACAACTTTGCTCTAACAAAAGCATTCAGCAGCAGCATTGGTCAGTACTATAAATAGAGCGGTCAGTGTTGTTTTCCACAGTATCAGCTGTGATAAAAATGGCATCTCTGATCTTCTTCACACATATTCAGCTCGTGTTAATTTAGTTTGCAACAAACTTGGGTTATTAATAGCAATGAGGTACAAATGTGGAGGAACAGGATTTGAAGATTACAGCACAGTCCAATTAATGACTTTGTAAATACGCAGCCGGTCTTATTCTGGATGTGTGTGTTTGAGTTCACTCACTGCCCTAGTGAGTCTCCTGGTGTGATATTGATCCTGTTCTCGTCTTTCTGAAACTGGAGAACCCGATGTATGAGCAGATACCCTATCCCATCATTCTACTCACTTCAGCTCTCGTACAATACACTATCTTACAGGATGTAGCATGTTTTGTTGAAAGCACACATGCGTATCATATTTTACAAGCTAGTGAAAGGCAATTTTATCATATCGATAGTTCAACTCTCAAAGTCTGGATGAGCAACATTTAAAGATGTGGCGGCACTTTAATTGTAGTCTGTAGTACTGTTTACAGTACTGTGCAAATGTCTTACACGTTAGTATTTTTACCCCAAAAAAGTGTCTTGGAGGCGTTGCCACCAGATTTAGTCTGTCTCAGTTTTTTCTGTTTCTTCATGTAATCAAAAACTGACTCTGATGGTGAGATCAGATCATACCGGCTGTTGTCAGACTCCTTCTGCATGCAAAAATCTCACTGGATTATTACAATTAATGGCAAAATGAATGTTTGGAAATGTAAACTGATATTTCCCTCTGACAAAGATATAAATAACTGGAAATATAATACTAATGTGCCTGAAAACTGAAAATACTAATGTGCCTAAGATAGGGCCCTATGAAATTATTTTCTGTTTTATTTTTTTGAAGGTTCCTTTTTTCCGTTTCAATTTTTCTGGATTCCATTTTTTCCGTTTCAATTTTTTTAAAACTCCATTTAATTTTAGTAATCAAAAAGCATGTGTAATTAATTGAAATCATGAAATGTATACAATTTAACAACAATTTTTTTTTAAATTTAACAAAAAATATATGATTAGGGCCCTATGAAATACGTTTTATTTATTTGTTTACCAAATTGTGCATTTTTTGGACTACATTTGAATGGATTAATTAAATCAAAATATTTAATCAAATTAAAATTATAATCAAAAAGCATGTCTAATAATTGAATTAATAAAAACAACAATTGATAAAAAAAAAATAAAAAAATCTGAAATTCTGTGTTGTGTATTTAAATTTTTCTGGCAATCAGATGAAGGCATAAAACATTAATTGAATTCATCTTTTAATCATATGAAACTAAACACAACTTTTGTCAAAGTGCTGCACAACAGAGGTTTACTGTTAAAATGAAAACATGAAAGAGAATTTTAAATTATTCCTTAAATATTTTTTTATATAATTTCTTGTTGTTCTTGTTGTTCTTGTTGTTGTTCTTGTTGTTCTTCTTCTTCTTGTTGTTCTTGTTCTTCTTCTTCTTCTTGTTCTTCTTCTTCTTGTTCTTCTTGTTCTTGTTCTTCTTCTTCTTGTTCTTCTTCTTCTTCTTCTTCTTCTTCTTGTTCTTCTTCTTCTTGTTCTTCTTCTTCTTCTTGTTCTTCTTGTTCTTGTTCTTCTTCTTCTTGTTCTTCTTGTTCTTCTTCTTCTTCTTCTTCTTCTTCTTGTTCTTCTTCTTGTTCTTCTTCTTCTTCTTCTTCTTGTTCTTCTTCTTGTTCTTCTTCTTGTTCTTCTTCTTGTTCTTCTTCTTCTTCTTCTTGTTCTTGTTCTTGTTCTTCTTCTTCTTCTTCTTCTTCTTCTTGTTCTTCTTCTTCTTCTTCTTCTTCTTCTTCTTCTTCTTCTTCTTCTTCTTGTTCTTCTTCTTCTTCTTCTTCTTCTTGTTCTTCTTGTTCTTGTTCTTGTTCTTGTTCTTCTTCTTCTTCTTGTTCTTCTTCTTCTTCTTGTTCTTCTTCTTCTTCTTGTTCTTCTTCTTCTTTTTCTTTTTCTTTTTCTTCTTTTTCTTCTTCTTCTTCTTCTTCTTCTTCTTCTTCTTCTTCTTCTTCTTCTTCATTATTACATTGAGAGACATAGCTAAATTCTACTGTACAACAGTAATGTATTTCTGTCACAATTTCAAGTTAAACCGGACTTTTATTTTGACGGGTTGCCTTGAAGACATTTGAGTTTCTGTGTGTTTGTGATATGACGATAGTTTTTGTCAAATGAAATTCTGATGAAGTGTCTTTCAGAGCGGCTCTGGAGATGAAGTTCATGTGTTCAGGTCCTCATACACTGAGGCGGCTGCAAGAGTCATGCATGCTTCAGTGTGTGGTAAATTAAATAGTCTTTTTGCAGTTTAATATTCACAGACAGTAGTCTATTTTGCAATTCGATTTAAGTTTACTGACCTGCTTTTTATTTATTCATCAAAACTTTGACAAATTCTGTGAAATTCCACGTTATACAGTAAATTCTGTTTTTATGACTTGATTCTGTGATTCCATCCGCGTTTTTCGCATCGCGGAAATCATAGGGCCATACTAAAATGTATTTAAGTGTATTAATATTGGTGTCATTTATCATATTACTTGCCTATACAATGATTTTACTATTGTGGAAATTAACATGAAATCAAAATTGATCTTTTCAGCTGAGAAATTAATGCTTTTATTCAGTAGGGCTGCATTAAATTGATCAAAAATGACAGTAAAGACATTTAGAATGTTGTGTTTTTAAACATTCTATTCATTCTGAAAAATGTTTCACAGTTTCCAAAAAAAAGGAGCTGTTTTCAACATTGATAATAATCTTATTAGCATATTAGAATGATTTCTGAAGGATCATGTGACATTGAAGACTGGAGTAATGATGATAAATTCAGAAATAAATTACATTTTACAATATAGTACAATAGAAAACAGTTACAATGAATTGTAATATTATTTGACAAAAATACTGTTTTTACTGTATTTTTTTAAAATAATTACAGCCAAAAATCTCACGAACCCAAACTTTGAATGGTAGTGCACCTAATGACATTCTTAACTGTGGTAAAATCACTGTAATGCATGTCTTAAATGCATTTTTTTATTGTGCCTTATTGCTTTAATGCATGTGGATTATGTCTTGTGAGTCTTCCGTCCAGTTCTCATAGCCCATGATTCCATTGTGCTGTTTTGAAAATGCCTTTGACATCAGTTTCCTGGAGCCGTTTTCCTCATGGAGGGCCAAGAGTCAGATGCCAGTGTTTGTGGGTCATTCTGTGCATATGGAAATTTCTGGTGTGCGTTAACATGTTTTCTCGCATGCTGTGGGTGAGGCACGAGAAAAGCATGCGGGTTGCTGTGGCAACAGAGTTCCTGCCACCCTATCAGATGTGAAGAAGTGCATCTGTTGTGACACATTACGCTTTTGTTCACTCTCTTCACATTCTCTCCATTTATTTGACTCGTGTGAATGACTTCTAATGATGGATGAGGCTCCATGTATGAAGTGCACGTTTTAAACGGCAAGCAACACATTTAATTAAATGTGAAATTTTGATGTAGAAAGACTGAAAAAGTATTTTCTTGTAAAACGTACTCCAATAATCCAATAGTTTTGTTTACAACTTCAAAAAATCCTTTTTTTTTACAGTGTACGTACATTATACTGGAGCTTGTAGTGGAAATATTAATACTTCAATTGTGGTCCAATTATTAAATTGTCAATCAAATAAATATTCAAATGTTGATGTATTTTTGAACAGGCCATTTTGTATCCTTGTATATCTGTAAAAAATTATATTGGTCAACCTATTTATTTCTTTTCCTGTAGCTAACCCATCTTAAGGCTCCTTTAATTATCATCATAGATGTAACCCTAGTTATGGCTTAAAGCATAATTATTAACTGATTGTCTTGATCATCTCGTGTTTGATTATTTCAATGGTTTTTCTGGATCTGGCATGTAACGAGCGTGTAGTTGGACGTTGTTCATTCAGTAGGATTAACTCTAAATATTGTGTAAACGCTGCTTTTTATAGACCCCCGTGGTGTTGAGGAAAGGGTGGATGAGGTAATCCATCAGTCACGGCCTCCAGGTAGATCCAGTAATCCGGTTTCACACTCGCACAAACCACCTTCCTTGTTCCTTGTGGCCCACACACATCACTGTATGCAGAAAAGCCAAAAATAGAGACGAACGCACACAAACATGCCTGTCCTAATCTGAACCGGAGCAGTCGGGCCCGGGACATCAGAACAGCCTGGTGTGATGTAGGAGGCAGTGATTCTATTGGTTCTTCTAGAATAATGTCCAGATGGTTCCTTAACTTATGGATGTTGCGTCTTGTGTTTGATTGTGAATATCTGGAAGACCAGGGGGGTATTACAGAAAGCAAGGTTAACTTACCATCACATATACCTTGAACTCTCGGTTGAACCCAAATCTTGCTTACTCGAGGTATGCGGGTTCCAAAAACACGTCCGGGAGTAAGTCCAGACAACTCAGAGTATGTTCCCGGTTAACACACAAGACATTCTCAACAGAGCAAAGAATCGATGATTCACCATGGAAACAGACGCTCAGGAAAAAGTGCGGCATTCTGCTTCCTCCTTCTTCTTTTGTTTAATGGCGATTTACATAACCTGCTTCGTGCACATCGCCACCTATTTGGTGGTTGTGCAGTAATTTTTTTGACCTTTTCTTTTAATAAGTATTCTTTATTCACCGAGAATATTGTTTGTTTGATGCTAATTAATTGAATGCAGATCCATTTGTGAGATGACAATAAAATAAATAATAAATATATTTTAATTGAATTAACATTTAAACATTACCTTGTTTTAATAGTGCTTTAGAATTAATATATATTATTGTATATTATATGACTGTAACTATATTAAAAAAATTTGCTATATTAATATAACTATCTTAATTATATAACATGCATCTGAAAACCTCTGAATCAAACTAACCCTGAACATGAGCTGCTCCGGAGGAGGTTATGTTCAGAGAGTGAGTTGCTATGGTTACTCTCAGGTTATGTTCAGAGAGTGAGTTGCTATGGTTACTCTCAGGTTATGTTCAGAGAGTGAGTTGCTATGGTTACTCTCAGGTTATGTTCAGAGAGTGAGTTGCTATGGTTACTCTCAGGTTATGTTCAGAGAGTGAGTTGCTATGGTTACTCTCAGGTTATGTTCAGAGAGTGAGTTGCTATGGTTACTCACATACCCTGAAAGGTACCTCCGTTTTTTGGAACCAAAAGTTGAGGTGATCACATGTCACATAACCTGCTTTCTGGAACACCCCCCTGAACATGCCATTGCCATGTTACACAACATACAGATTACAGAAAGAGCTCCAGATTAAGTAAAGATTGTATTTTATTTTAAATTTTTTATATATATTTTATTTTATTATTTTATTTGTTAATATTTTTATTACATGATATTTAGTGCTGTCAATCGATTTAAATTTTTTTTACTAATTAATCGCAATTTTTTTCTGTAACTAATCGTGTTCTCTTTTGTCTTGTGGCGCTGAAATGGTTTTAAAGCATTTTCATGAACAAGAGCGTGATCATAATGTAACGCTAGCCAAAGGAGGATAGAAAACGGATGCTGCGCTAATTGCGTTAAATATTTTTAATGTGTAAAACGTAAATTTAATTGCATGTTACCATGCTAATTTTGACAGCACTAATTATATTATATACAGTCAAACCAACGTTTATTCAGACACCTTCAACATTTTCTCACATTATCACAGTTTATTCACTATAGTTTATAAAATGGTAATAAAATATGACAAGAACTCAAACTGTCAGAACAAATTCATCTTGATAATGTCAGATAACTGATAGAAAGGAATCAGCAGTTAAATTGAAGTACACAATTAGATAATACCAATTTAGGTCAACCAATGACCAAGCAATGCTTCATTGTGTTCAGTCTGTGGTGTCAAAGATCACATTTTTTATTTTATTAATGACAATTTATTTACTATTTTATTTTTTAACTATGTGTTTTGAGGCCATATTTGCTATTGCACTCCTAAAAGTTGACAATATAAATGTTTAGTCTTCATGCACATATAAAATGTAAAGTCTCTTTTTGAATTCTGGAAATATTGATGGAAATGGAAAAGAAAAATTTCAAAATGTATTCCCTCACAACAATTTGAAGTGTCTTCCTTGCTTTTGTCTATTGTACAACATGACAAGTGCAGCTTTGCTGTACTGTAATGTAAACTGAAGCCTATTGGTGATTTTAAAATATATATATATAAGCAAAATCATTTTGTCCTTTACTTCTGAAAGATGACGCAGAACACAATGTTTTGGCAGACTAAATAATATTGTGGCTGAAGGTAATAATTCAGATTTGTTTTGGAAGAAGCAAGTACTTCAGATGAAAACAACATGGTTTCAATAAAGTGTCCTTGATTCAGCCTGTGCACATTTGCAGATGAACGTGAGTGTTTGTGTCTCCGGTCACAGGTTGTCTGGGGGACACACAGTTCTGCTTCCGTTTCCGGCAGGCAACAGGCAGGAAGTCGTCACTCGGATGTTTCCTCGACCACTTCGACCGGGATGCGCCGGTCTGTCTCAAGGTCAGTGCTGACTGCTGAGGGCGTCAACATTAACTCCTATCTCACAAAATCCTGTTCATTAAGATTACCCTAAATTAATCATAATGTCACTAAAATACGTCTGTAAGTAATTTGTTATTTGTCATTATCAATGTGCATGTTTTTCTTCTTTCCCACAGAGAGATCAGGGTTATTACTACGGGTATGTGTACTTCAGACAGGTGCGAGACAAGTCACTCAAGAGGGGCTACTTTCAGAAGGTATGACCATTTGACCCTTACCATGAACTTGATGCCTTGATCAGGGAGGTAATGAATTTAAAGTAATGTTTGGTAGTTGTTGTAACATGCAGATCGCTTCTGGCAGTGCAATAAACAACTCCAATGAAGCATTTTGTGTCCCATCCACCCAAGAGAAATTCCTGGCCCTTTGGTGCACATTATATCTTAATTTATACAGCGTTATGTTCCTGTCCTCTCCTCAAATGGACCCTTTTCACATTTCCATGGTTCTCAGAAGCACAAGTCATCATAGTTCTATACTTTCATAGAGTGCAACAGTATTTTTTCTATTCATTTCTTCCATAGGGTTTAAAAAAAAAAAGGCCAGACAAGGCCTTAACAGCTTTAGGAAGGGGAAAGAACTACAATCCCATGAAGCATTGCAAACAGCATAATCCAATTAAAAACAATGGAGAAATATAAAACTATTCATTTAAAAATTGATTTTATATATATATATATATATATAATATACATATACACACAAAAACAATATTTTACGTTTATTGCAGAATATGCATATACTGTGTGTGTTAGGGCTGTCAAACGTTTAATCGCGAATAATCGCATCCAAAATAAGTTTGTTTTCATAATATATGTGTGTACTGTGTATAATTATATATATACACTCACCTAAAGGATTATTAGGAACACCATACTAATACTGTGTTTGACCCCCTTTCGCCTTCAGAACTGCCTTAATTCTACGTGGCATTGATTCAACAAGGTGCTGAAAGCATTCTTTAGAAATGTTGGCCCATATTGATAGGATAGCATCTTGCAGTTGATGGAGATTTGTGGGATGCACATCCAGGGCACGAAGCTCCCGTTCCACCACATCCCAAAGATGCTCTATTGGGTTGAGATCTGGTGACTGTGGGGGCCATTTTAGTACAGTGAACTCATTGTCATGTTCAAGAAACCAATTTGAAATGATTCGAGCTTTGTGACATGGTGCATTATCCTGCTGGAAGTAGCCATCAGAGGATGGGTACATGGTGGTCATAAAGGGATGGACATGGTCAGAAACAATGCTCAGGTAGGCCGTGGCATTTAAACGATGCCCAATTGGCACTAAGGGGCCTAAAGTGTGCCAAGAAAACATCCCCCACACCATTACACCACCACCACCAGCCTGCACAGTGGTAACAAGGCATGATGGATCCATGTTCTCATTCTGTTTACGCCAAATTCTGACTCTACCATCTGAATGTCTCAACAGAAATCGAGACTCATCAGACCAGGCAACATTTTTCCAGTCTTCAACTGTCCAATTTTGGTGAGCTCGTGCAAATTGTAGCCTCTTTTTCCTATTTGTAGTGGAGATGAGTGGTACCCGGTGGGGTCTTCTGCTGTTGTAGCCCATCCGCCTCAAGGTTGTGCGTGTTGTGGCTTCACAAATGCTTTGCTGCATACCTCGGTTGTAACGAGTGGTTATTTCAGTCAAAGTTGCTCTTCTATCAGCTTGAATCAGTCGGCCCATTCTCCTCTGACCTCTAGCATCCACAAGGCATTTTCGCCCACAGGACTGCCGCATACTGGATGTTTTTCCCTTTTCACACCATTCTTTGTAAACTCTAGAAATGGTTGTGCGTGAAAATCCCAGTAACTGAGCAGATTGTGAAATACTCAGACCGGCCCGTCTGGCACCAACAACCATGCCACGCTCAAAATTGCTTATCACCTTTTTTTCCCATTCTGACATTCAGTTTGGAGTTCAGGAGATTGTCTTGACCAGGACCACACCCCTAAATGCATTGAAGCAACTGCCATGTGATTGGTTGATTAGATAATTGCATTAATGAGAAATTTAACAGGTGTTCCTAATAATCCTTTAGGTGAGTGTATATACATGCATACATATACACACACACACATTATTTCAGAGTTTTTTATTTCTGGATCCCGACTGTTGCGCTCTATAGCCATGACCGGGAGACTGCAGAAAATATAATTTTTGTGTTTCCACTCCTCAAATATCAAAAGAAAAGTTTTCCCACGACTTTCAAAATGGAAAAAAATACAGGGAGATTGATTACGTTGGTCAAAAGAGAGAAAGATGTCATATTTACCGTCACTCCCTCAGCCATTGTCAGCGTTACCTTGGCATAAAAACCTAGTTAAGATATTAAAGTATAGTGTTATTAATATACATTAAAAAAAAAGCTTAGCTAGATTAATGATATTAATAACTACGTGTCATCACAGTCTGTGAAAAGGGTCCATTGTTCGAGTGGTGTGTTGCAGTGATTTGAGCACAGTTAAGTGGTGTTTTCATTCCGTGAGAAGCCTCAAATGTTTTTTTACTTAATTTTGCCCCTAGTTTGCTCCCCATACTTTAGTATCTTTACCGGTGCTGCTAGCTACGCTCAAGCACAGCACTGAACAAGTCCCAACACCACACGAGCATCTTGTCTGATTTTCTGCAAGCAACAGAAGTGTGATTCTGATCTATCACCAGCTAATGTTGTTCACACCCTAAAAATAGAGGCGGAGATTAGCTGGGAGTTCTGGAATTTTTCAAGAGCCTTTAATTCTCGTTATTTTTGAAGACACAGGTGCTTTTTGGCTCCTTTTCTGCCCTGCGGCTTCTCATGCAACTCTTGAGGTGATTCACTGCGCTTCGATAAATACGTTGTGGTTTTTGACATGAGCTGACACAACCCAGTTTGTTTTCTTTACTAACGGAACAATGTTAGCTACTCTACAGTTGTTTTCTTTCCACGTGCTTAACTCTATAGAGCGTACTGTATCATATTTGATACACAAAATTATAGGGGTGTAACAATAAATCGTGTCACAACATATCGCAATACAAAACTGCAACAATATGTATTGTGAATAGGATAGTTCACCCAAAATGAAAATGTATATGTGAGGAAAAAATTCAGGTTTACAGAGTTTTAGTGTCTGTACTACATTAAACTATTATAGTAATAATGTTTAATATAATGTAATAATGCAATGCGGGAATATTTGTGGGTTCTGATAATGCCAAATGTCGTATGTCACCAGTAAAAAGTGACTAGATATATTTAAACTAATGTAGGCCAGTGACAGAGTGCAAGCATATTCGTCTAAAATAATTCTATATTTTCAGCTTCAGAATATTTTTATTCTGGTGTCACCATTGTCCTGTGCATTGGGTTGCCAGCACCACATCCAAGCGTATTCATTTTCACCCTCAATGTAATCCCAAATTTAGCATTTTAATCAACAGTACATTTTTTTTGTTAACCTTTTACCGTATGTCTTGGTGTATCACAATAATATCGTATAGTGAGTTCAGTATCGTTATATGTATCGAATCGTGACATGAGGGTATTGATACACCCCTACAAAATTATAAAGAATTATCAACATGGTTGCTGAAAAAAACCTGTTGCACATAATTTACTACAGGCCTTCTGTCGTCTGATTGATAGTGCATACTTTTCAAGCAAGTAAAAGCCTTTTAGTGTAATAGTAAAAACGTCCACCTTCAGCTTTGCTGTGAAACCTTTGCTGATTTTTATGAAGTAAACATAAGAATATCTTTTATATTATTAGTAATATTTTAGGATAAACACTTACTGAAGTAACTTGGGTTTACTTTTTTTATATGATCCAACAGGTTTTTGAGGAACATTTATTTGCATGTTGCATTGCATTATATGTTTTAAAACTACATAAAACTAAGCATTTAAATATCATCTTACTAAGAATATTATATATACCGATCAGGCATAACATTATATTGGTCTCCCTTTTGCTGCCAAAACAGCCCTGACCCGTCGAGGCATGGACTCCACTAGACCCCTGAAGGTGTGCTGTGGTATCTGGCACCAAGATGTTAGCAGCAGATCCTTTAAGTCCTGTAAGTTGTGAGGTGGGGCCTCCATGGATTGGACTTGTTTGTTCAGCACATCCCACAGATGCTCGATTGGATTGAGATCTGGGGAATTTGGAGGCCAAGTCAACACCTCAAACTCGTTGTTGTGCTCCTCAAACTATTCCTGAACCGTTTTAGCTTTGTGGCAGGAGCATTATCCTGCTGAAAGAGCCACAGCCACCAGGGAATACCGTTTCCATGAAAGGGTGTACATGGTCTGCAACAATGCTTAGGTAGGTGGTATGTGTCAAAGTAACATCCGCATGGATGGCAGGACCCAAGGTTTCCCAGCAGAACATTGCCCAAAGCATCACACTGCCTCCGCTGGCTTGCCTTCTTCCCATAGTGCATCCTGGTGCCATGTGTTCCCCAGGTAAGCCACGCACACGCACCCGGCCATCCACGTGATGTAAAAGAAAACGTGATTTCACGTGCCACTGTTGGTGCTTTCGGTGGTGGACAGGGGTCAGCATGGGCACCCTGACTGGTCTGCGGCTATGCCGCCTCATACGCAACAAACTGTGATGCACTGTGTATTCTGACACCTTTCTATCAGAACCAGCATTAACTTCTTGAGCAATTTGAGCTCCAGTAGCTCGTCTGTTTGATCGGACCACACGGGCCAGCCTTCGCTCCCCACGTGCATCAATGAGCCTTGACCGCCCATGTCGCCGGTTCACCACTGTTCCTTCCTTGGAGCACTTTTGATAGATACTGACCACTGCAGACCGGGAACACCCCACAAGAGCTGCAGTTTTGGAGATGCTCTGACCCAGTCGTCTAGCCATCACAATTTGGCTCTTGTCAAACTTGCTCAAATCCTTACGCTTGCCCATTTTTCCTGCTTCTAACACCTCAACTTTGAGGACAAAATGTTCACTTGCTGCCTAATTTATCCCACCCACTAACAGGTGCCGTGATGAAGAGATAATCACCTGTCAGTGGTCATAATGTTATGCCTGATCGCTGTATATTCTTATAAGGATCTAATTTACTTACATTACAAGCGATCAGAATTTTATCTTACTTTTTGACCATTTAAATATTAGCATCTGCAGCAAATTGCATATTTTTGCTTAGTTTGGGTATCTTAATAAAATTGATGTTTTTTCCTACTTGAGTATGAGCTCCATATTCTCACCATATCATACTAAATGAGCCATAGATGTACGGTTCCTTTATCACACAATGAAAGCATACAGTGGGCTGTACAGCCAGCTCCAGAAATGATAAAAATCACCATTAATGTCTTAAAAGTACTTAATGCAACATATTAGAATGTATGCCAGTGTGAATGCGCTGCATAGCATCTTCTTTTATGTGCCATGAAAGAAAAAAGTCCTAAAGGTTTGAAGCAGCATGATGAGCTATTCCTTTAAGATCTTGTCTGTTGTGTTCTGGCCAGTATCCTGAGAGGATTTGTAAACTTCATGACCTTTCTCCTTATCATGTATGCATGTGTGTGTGTCTCTTCTCCAGTCTCTGGTCCTCATCAGCAAGCTGCCCTACGTGACCTTTTTCCACTCTTTGCTGAAGCTCATCGCTCCGGAATACTTTGAGAAGCAGGAGCCGTGTTTAGAGGCCGGTGAGTCCTGAAAACATGGACAACAGACGGTAAAACAAACCAACACTTATTCTGATAACCAATCAAACCCCCCCTTATAAGTGATGTTTGCAAAAGCAAGCATAGTTATTACTATTGCTAGGAACATTTCAAAATCATCATGCATATGAAATTTGTATATGTAACTCATCATGTAAGTGATTGGACGTTTGTTTGGTGGATAGAAAACAAGCAAAAAAATTTAGACTTGCATTGAAAAGGAGGTGGTGCTCTAAACTTAGTTATGGCATAATCAACCACCTAGAAAACCCTGACAACCACAATGCAACACTTTCCAGCCATATCTTGCCACCAGAATATCATGCAACTACATTTTGGCAACTTGCAGCAATGACTCCACACATTAATAACTGCATAGCAACATTTTTCACATTGTATGTCATGTTGCCTAATCTTAAAGGGATAGTTCACCCAAAAATGAAAATTCTGTTATTAATTACTTACCCTCATGTCATTCCAAACCTGTAAGACTTTCGTTCATCTTCGGAACACAAATGAAGATCTTTTTGATGAAATCTGAGAGATTTCTGTCCCTTCATAGACAACTACGCAACTGACACTTTGACGCTTCAAAAAGTTCATAAAGAGATCATAGAACTAATCCATGTGAATTGAGTGGTTTAGTCCAAATTTTCTGAAGAGACTCAAATCGCTTTATATGATGAACAGATTGAGCGAAGGCTTTTATTCACATATAAACATTGATCAACGAACATAAACAGAAGCTCAACCGAACATGCATGATGTGTGAGAACAAACCTCATTGGTTTTCACTGAAGCTCAAACCTCCTGCGTAACACGAGAATGAACCTCATTGGTTCTTGCTGAAGCTCAAACGTGCTGCGTAACACGAGAATGAACCTCATTGGTTCTTGCGGAAGCTCAAACCTCCTGCGTAACACGAGAACGAACCTCATTGGTTCTTGCTGAAGCTCAAACATGCTGTGTAACATGAGAATGAACCTCATTGGTTCTTGCGGAAGCTCAAACGTGCTGCGTAACGCGAGAATGAACCTCATTGGTTCTTGCGGAAGCTCAAACATGCTGCGTAACACGAGAAGGAACCTCATTGGTTCTTGCTGAAGCTCAAACATGCTGTGTAACATGAGAATGAACCTCATTGGTTCTTGCTGAAGCTCAAACGTGCTGCGTAACATGAGAATGAACCTCATTGGTTCTTGCGGAAGCTCAAACGTGCTGCGTAACACGAGAATGAACCTCATTGGTTCTTGCGGAAGTTCAAACGTGCTGTGTAACACGAGAATGAACCTCATTGGTTCATGCTGAAGCTCAAACGTGCTGCGTAACACAAAAATGAACCTCATTGGTTCTTGCGGAAGCTCAAACGTGCTGCGTAACACGAGAATGAACCTCATTGGTTCTTGCGGAAGCTCAAACGTGCTGTGTAACATGAGAATGAACCTCATTGGTTCTTGCGGAAGCTCAAACGTGCTGCGTAACACGAGAATGAACCTCATTGGTTCTTGCGGAAGCTCAAACATGCTGTGTAACATGAGAATGAACCTCATTGGTTCTTGCGGAAGCTCAAACGTGCTGCGTAACACGAGAATGAACCTCATTGGTTCTTGCGGAAGCTCAAACGTGCTGTGTAACACGAGAATGAACCTCATTGGTTCTTGCTGAAGCTCAAACGTGCTGCGTAATACGAGAATGAACCTCATTGGTTCTTGCTGAAGCTCTAACGTGATGCGTAACATGAGAATGAACCTCATTGGTTCTTGCTGAAGCTCAAACGTGCTGCGTAACACGAAAATGAACCTCATTGGTTCTTGCTGAAGCTCAAACGTGCTGCATAACACGAGAATGAACCTCATTGGTTCTTGCTGAAGCTCAAACGTGCTGCGTAATACGAGAATGAACCTCATTGCTTCTTGCTGAAGCTCAAACGTGCTGCGTAACACGAGAATGAACCTCATTGCTTCTTGCTGAAGCTCAAACGTGTTGCGTAACACGAGAATGAACCTCATTGGTTCTTGCTGAAGCTCAAACGTGATGCGTAACACGAGAATGAACCTCATTGGTTCTTGCTGAAGCTCAAACGTGTTGCGTAACACGAGAATGAACCTCATTGCTTCTTGCTGAAGCTCAAACGTGCTGCGTAACACGAGAATGAACCTCATTGGTTCTTGCTGAAGCTCAAACGTGATGCGTAACACGAGAATGAACCTCATTGGTTCTTGCTGATGCTCAAACGTGTTGCGTAACACGAGAATGAACCTCATTGGTTCTTGCTGAAGCTCAAACGTGATGCGTAACACGAGAATGAACCTCATTGGTTCTTGCTGAAGCTCAAACGTGATGCGTAACACGAGAATGAACCTCATTGGTTCTTGCTGATGCTCAAACGTGTTGCGTAACACGAGAATGAACCTCATTGGTTCTTGCTGAAGCTCAAACGTGATGCGTAACACGAGAATGAACCTCATTGGTTCTTGCTGAAGCTCAAACGTGCTGCGTAACACGAGAATGAACCTCATTGGTTCTTGCTGATGCTCAAACGTGTTGCGTAACACGAGAATGAACCTCATTGGTTCTTGCTGATGCTCAAACGTGTTGCGTAACACGAGAATTAACCTCATTGGTTCTTGCTGATGCTCAAACGTGTTGCGTAACATGAGAATGAACCTCATTGGTTCTTGCTGAAGCTCAAACGTGCTGCGTAACACGAGAATGAACCTCATTGGTTCTTGCTGAAGCTCAAACGTGATGCGTAACACGAGAATGAACCTCATTGGTTCTTGCTGAAGCTCAAACGTGTTGCGTAACACGAGAATTAACCTCATTGCTTCTTGCTGAAGCTCAAACGTGCTGCGTAACACGAGAATGAACCTCATTGCTTCTTGCTGAAGCTCAAACGTGTTGCGTAACACGAGAATGAACCTCATTGGTTCTTGCTGAAGCTCAAACGTGATGCGTAACACGAGAATGAACCTCATTGGTTCTTGCTGAAGCTCAAACGTGATGCGTAACACGAGAATGAACCTCATTGGTTCTTGCTGAAGCTCAAACGTGTTGCGTAACACGAGAATGAACCTCATTGGTTCTTGCTGAAGCTCAAACGTGCTGCGTAACACGAGAATGAACCTCATTGGTTCTTGCTGAAGCTCAAACGTGTTGCGTAACACGAGAATGAACCTCATTGGTTCTTGCTGATGCTCAAACGTGCTGCGTAACACGAGAATGAACCTCATTGTTTCTTGCTGAAGCTCAAACGTGTTGCGTAACACGAGAATGAACCTCATTGGTTCTTGCTGAAGCTCAAACGTGCTGCGTAACACGAGAATGAACCTCATTGGTTCTTGCTGAAGCTCAAACGTGATGCGTAACACGAGAATGAACCTCATTGGTTCTTGCTGAAGCTCAAACGTGTTGCGTAACACGAGAATGAACCTCATTGCTTCTTGCTGAAGCTCAAACGTGCTGCGTAACACGAGAATGAACCTCATTGCTTCTTGCTGAAGCTCAAACGTGTTGCGTAACACGAGAATGAACCTCATTGGTTCTTGCTGAAGCTCAAACGTGATGCGTAACACGAGAATGAACCTCATTGGTTCTTGCTGAAGCTCAAACGTGATGCGTAACACGAGAATGAACCTCATTGGTTCTTGCTGAAGCTCAAACGTGTTGCGTAACACGAGAATGAACCTCATTGGTTCTTGCTGAAGCTCAAACGTGATGCGTAACACGAGAATGAACCTCATTGGTTCTTGCTGAAGCTCAAACGTGTTGCGTAACACGAGAATTAACCTCATTGCTTCTTGCTGAAGCTCAAACGTGCTGCGTAACACGAGAATGAACCTCATTGCTTCTTGCTGAAGCTCAAACGTGTTGCGTAACACGAGAATGAACCTCATTGGTTCTTGCTGAAGCTCAAACGTGATGCGTAACACGAGAATGAACCTCATTGGTTCTTGCTGAAGCTCAAACGTGATGCGTAACACGAGAATGAACCTCATTGGTTCTTGCTGAAGCTCAAACGTGTTGCGTAACACGAGAATGAACCTCATTGGTTCTTGCTGAAGCTCAAACGTGCTGCGTAACACGAGAATGAACCTCATTGGTTCTTGCTGAAGCTCAAACGTGTTGCGTAACACGAGAATGAACCTCATTGGTTCTTGCTGATGCTCAAACGTGCTGCGTAACACGAGAATGAACCTCATTGTTTCTTGCTGAAGCTCAAACGTGTTGCGTAACACGAGAATGAACCTCATTGGTTCTTGCTGAAGCTCAAACGTGCTGCGTAACACGAGAATGAACCTCATTGGTTCTTGCTGAAGCTCAAACGTGATGCGTAACACGAGAATGAACCTCATTGGTTCTTGCTGAAGCTCAAACGTGTTGCGTAACACGAGAATGAACCTCATTGCTTCTTGCTGAAGCTCAAACGTGCTGCGTAACACGAGAATGAACCTCATTGCTTCTTGCTGAAGCTCAAACGTGTTGCGTAACACGAGAATGAACCTCATTGGTTCTTGCTGAAGCTCAAACGTGATGCGTAACACGAGAATGAACCTCATTGGTTCTTGCTGAAGCTCAAACGTGATGCGTAACACGAGAATGAACCTCATTGGTTCTTGCTGAAGCTCAAACGTGTTGCGTAACACGAGAATGAACCTCATTGGTTCTTGCTGAAGCTCAAACGTGATGCGTAACACGAGAATGAACCTCATTGGTTCTTGCTGAAGCTCAAACGTGATGCGTAACACGAGAATGAACCTCATTGGTTCTTGCGGAAGCTCAAACGTGCTGTGTAACATGAGAATGAACCTCATTGGTTCTTGCGGAAGCTCAAACGTGCTGCGTAACACGAGAATGAACCTCATTGTTTCTTGAGGAAGCTCAGACGTGCAGTCTTACGGGTTTGGAACAACATACGGGTGAATAAATAATGACAGGATTAACATTTTTGGGTAAATTAACCCTTTAATAAATGTTTTTGTTTTTACGTTAAAGCTTGCAATGACATCGACCGGTGGCCCACGCCGTGCCCAGGGAAGATTCTTACGCTCCCCATCATGGGTGTGGTCATGAAGGTAACTGGTTTTTCTTCCCTTGGAAGATCTTGGTATCTTTGTAAGATACCAGCCAAGTCTTGGAGAATCCAGTGCACTTTATTAACGAACGCTGCCATCTGCTCTCCTCAGCTACGCATCCCCACGTGTTATGACAAGCCTGGAACTTCTCAGCTCGTCCAGTCCACACCGGTATGAAAACCATTGCCGCTGCCAGGCCTGTAGGCGATTGGTGCTGATGTGTCATACTCAGCAGAATCTTTTGCTCTTATGTAATGGAGTCTAATCTTTCATTCGCAGAGTGACAGTCTGGTGTCCATCGTCCTGCCGACCGTCCATGAAGTAGATCTCTTCAGGTAAAGCACATTTATTGTGTGCTACTGTGAATGGTACATAGTGTACTAATGTTTCATAGTTGGCCTGGATTTGTTTATTATTTGTCCTCTGAGGCCTCCTTTTGGTAACTGAGAAAAGTGCATGCAAGTACATTTACATAAAAAAAATCTTACCCCAAACTTTTTAATGTTTTACATTTATTTAATCCAAAATACAGAAAAACAGTGAAGTATTATTACAACTTAAACAACTGTTTTCAAAGCTGAATTTTCAGCATCATTACTCCAGTCTTCAGTGTCACATGATCCTTCAGAAATCATTCTCATATGATGATTTGCTGCTCAAGAAACATTTATGATTATTATCAATGTTGAAAACAGTTGTGCTGCTTCATATTTTTGGAGGATTATTTTTCAGGATTATGTGGTGAATATAAAGAACAGCATTTGCTTGAAATAGAAATCTTTTGCAACAATATAAATGCCTTTACTGTCACTTTTGATCAATTTAATGCATCCTTGCCTAATAAAAGTATTAATTTCATTCCAAAAATAAAAATGCTTCTTACCCTAAACTTTTGAACAGTAGTGTGTTGGTCATAATGATGTTTACAGATGATTTGTATGAACATACTATGACTCCAAATCACACGTTATATAGTGTTTCATTTTATTTCAGCATCCATTAATTTCATGTTTGCTGTTTTCACTGTTTGTTGCAGGTGTTTCTATCCAGTGTTTTTTCATATCCAGATGTTGTGGGAGCTGGTGTTGCTGGGTGAAGCGTTGGTGGTCATGGCGCCGTCACCGGCAGAATCTTCAGACACTGTGTTGGCATTGGTCAGGTACGGCAAATAAAGTAATAAGCCACGTGAGATTGTGTTACAGTGATTTTACAACTGTTAAGACCTCTTAAAGACCCCCTGTAGTTAATAATTTTATCACAAAATGACACATTTAAACGTTTTTTTCCTGTGAAAATAATTTTTTCATGCCTTAAAATAGCTTGAATGTAACTCGACACCTTTGTTTCATTTAGTATACACAGACTTGAATATGAATATGCAAATTAGTATCCGCCTCCATCAATCACAGCAGCTCCAATCACCTAATCCACTCGCTGTAGTAAACTGTAAACAACACTACACTATGGCAAGTGGAAATATTGGTTATTTCAGCCATATATGTGTGAAGCAGAAACTGATTCAGAAGATACATGCTCATCTTCAAGTCCATGTATCAGAATGGTGATGCACATAACTGTAGTTAATATGATTATCCTTTTGCTTGACTACGTTATTAAACAGCTAATAATGTGTTGCTGATGTCAAACAAACCATGTTCCCCTTCTCCATCTCAGAGTCAGACGTTGCCTTCTAAAAATCAGCATCCTTAGAAACGCTTTAAACATCTTAGATCGTCAGTGGAGAAAGGCATATAGTTCATCATAACATAGTAATATACATCATATACATAATTCACCCGCTATATTGCTAAATGTACCAAATTTCTCATATCAACAGAAAAATATACCGGGATAACATGGCTTCTCTTGAGACTCCCCTGCTTCAGAGAGGTCATAGTTAATGATATGCTAAAGCCCGCCCCCCTCGTGACCGGATTGGCCAAATGTTTGTAATGTAAGGAACAGGGTGGTTTTTGAGACTGTCTTTGGTTCACTGCACTTTAACCTGGGTAAAATTTACTGTAATGTGTAGCTTCTTGCTAATAGCAATATTATAGTATTAATAATCACAATTGATACTTGGCAGAATAAGTCATTATTGTGATTATTATTATATTAGTAAGGTGCATGTTCATTAGTGTAATTGTAAGTTGTTTATGGTTATCAAGTAACATGGTGTATAAATGTAGAATTCAACTGATGTGCTGTTTTACAGTCCATCCAATCAGGTTTTAGAGCATTTTAGGAGATTTCTTAAGATGCCTGCAGTCGTTTAGCATTTGATATGACAATAAATCTGACAAAAGCTATACTTTTCGATGACTTCACTCTAAATAAAAAAAAAACCCTGCTTTCTTTTAAATCTGCACCATGTTTTGCTCTGATTGCACATGAAATTCTCTCAGGATTGCAGATTGAGGAGTGAAGGCCAGATGTGCACAGAATTCAAACACTGTTTTGCCTTTGCGTGTTTATTAAATATTTGGACTCATTTTATAATGCTGTCAGCAACTAATGAACGTGTAGTACTTTTATTATATTTAAAATCCATTCCGAAGTCCAAATTCAGTGTGCATGGGAGTATTGCAGTACTTTAACAGCAGACAGCTTTAATCAAGTTTTGTGGCTCTGTGACGCTGACCACGCTGCGGTCACCTTGAAGAAGGGCGGCTGGATAAGTCTGAAGTCATGTGATATGTGTGATGTACAGAGACACCGTTACCCACCACAGACTTGGAGAGTGTTGAACATAGAGAATGTGGTCCTCGAGCGTATGCTGACTTCTAGATCTCTTTCTAATGCTAGTTAAACCAAAGCGATCTCTCTGTGTCTCTGTGCAGTTGTATCTCTCCTCTGCGATACTGCAGTGACTTCCGACCGTACTTCACCATTCATGACAGCGAGTTTAAGGAATACACCACTCGAACACAAGCTCCGTAAGTAAACCATGTGCAGAAGATTTCACATGCATCAAAAATATAAACTGGATGGGTGAGGCTTTTATAGATAATAAATATAAAACATATTTTGTTTGTATTATAATTTGTGAGTGTGTGTGTGTGTGTGTGTGTGTGTGTATATACATATATTAATATATTGTATGTTTTGTATATAAAAAGGGACGGCAATAGTCCCTTCACTTAAACACTGGTTTTTATTTATTTGCTTTTTGGACAAATACAGTTAAAAGATATTATTAATAGAATAATCATTGTCAGAAAGAAAATATAATATTATAAATGATATTTACAATAATAAAATATGATAAAATGAATATTACAATATTTAATACAGTATATATTTATTAATTAATAAACCATTTTATACATTTATATGTATATAAAATGGTTTATTTGTAGTAATTCTAATCTATATTAATGTATTAATATAATATATATATTTTCATTGTTGTCATTAAATCTTATGCTATTGTGTAAATAAACTATTATATGCATTATTTTCTATATACACACACACACACACACACACACACACACATATATATATATATATATATATATATATATATATCTCTATCCATCTCAAATGGTTTCAATATTTATTTATAGTAATTCTAATGTAATTTAACAGCAAATAAATAAAAGCCAATGTTTGTTTGAGTGAAGTAACTGAGGGACTATAAATATATATATATATATATATTATATATATATAACATACAATATATTAATAGTTGTATAATTTAATAGTTTTCATTAAACGTTTTTTATAATAATTAAGTTTAAATATTTAATATTATAAAAAATATTTAGTTTATTGATATTCAGTATGCTGCATTAATTATTGTAATATTTGTTTTATTTTCTAATTTTTTAATATTGTGATATCATTTATAGTATTATATTTTATTTAGTATAGTATTTTGATTTGCTGTCAAATCGATTAATTGCATCTAACATAAAAGTTTGTGTTTATATAATGTGTGTGTGACGTATGTGTGTGTATGCTACTGTATGCACACACATATGCATATAATGATATATATACACACATATATACACGATTTTATGTTAGATGCAATTAATCGCAATTAATCAATTTGACAGCATTATTTAGTATATAATGCAACTATAAATACAGTAGTATAGTATGTATTTTGAAATGTATAGTTGTGTGTATTTCCTGTGTGTGTGTGTAGACAGGTTTGTAATATTTGGAGTTTTTGTTCTTTTGACCTACAAACGCAGCATGTAATTCAATCAGTGTCAGGATGATCGTATGATCGATGAGATGGTTGTTCGTTCAGATCGAGGGCTGAGGATATTTCTGGAGCTCAGACAGGAAGTGACATGTGACACTCTTAATGGGTCTTTGTTAACCGGATCTTGTTTGTTGTGTTGTGCTGTAGGCCTTCGGTCATTTTGGGAGTTACGAACCCTTTTTTCGCCAAAACTCTCCAGCACTGGCCTCACATCATCCGCATCGGAGACATGAAGCAAGCAGGTTCTGACCTTTAATAGTGATTGATACATGTAGAATTAAAGCTAATGAAGCATTGATACAAAATACATTCATATATTTGTACGATTTGACAGAGGTTGCTGGCTTTGTGCTTTTATTATAAATCTCTTGTTTTTTTTAAAGGAGAGATGGCCAAACAGATGAAAGTGAAGAAACTAAAAAATCTGAAGACTTTGGACTCAAAACCTGGTGAGAATCATTTTATTATAATCTGTATTCATGTAGGATTTATTCAATACTCCAAATCTGGCCTTTTTCCTTCTGTTAATATTTGAATTACAGAACTGTAAATGTCCAAAAGCTAAAGAATCAATAAAAGTCAGCGTTTGTTAGAGTAAAGTAACTGAAGGATTCTTCGTCTCAGGTGTCTACACTGCATATAAACCTTTCCTGAACAAAGATGAGGACATTATCAAGCAGCTCCAGAAGGTGAGTGTCTCTCTGGTGTATTATATCTCTGCTAAAACATTCACGCAGGTGTATTAATTCTCTATTTTTGTTGTTAACCTCAGGGAGTTCAACAGAAGCGTCCTTCAGCGGCCCAGAATGCAATTCTGCGGCGATATTTCCTGGAACTTACACAGAGTTTCATCATACCACTGGTAGGAGCAATTACTTTGCATACAAAATCAATGACATGATGCCATTTACACGCACCTGAACAGTATTGTTATTGTTAACGAAAACTATTGAATTTGTCATCTGAAATAGTTGAAATAAAGTAAAATATAAATTACAAATTTTAAGAAATAGTATAACATATTATATAAATAATGCTAAAATTACACTGGTCCTGAATACCTTAAAAACATGGTAAATGCATGCGTGATGAAGTCTCATGCTTTAAATTCCAGGCCGTAAAATTAGGATATAATTTTATAATTAATATTATTTGTTTGATTTGCAGGAGCGTTATGTGGCCAGTCTAATGCCTCTACAGAAGAGCATCTCACCCTGGAAAGTAAGATTTTTTTTTTTGTTTTCATTTTCAGATCTTTTCTTTTTAGATGAAACATTGTGAGTATCTCTAAAAGTTGCTAAATTGGTTCTTCTCTCGTTTCCCAGAGTCCTCCACAGCTCCGGCCGTTCAACCAGGAGGAGTTTATGAAAACCCTGGAGAAGGCCGGACCTCAGCTCACCTCACGACTCAAAGGAGACTGGATCGGCCTCTACAGGTACAGCTGCTCTCACATAGTGTGTGTGTGTGCGCGCGTGTGTGCGCGTGTGTGCGCGTGCGTGCGCGTGCGTGCGTGTGCGTGCGTGTGCGCGCGTGTGTGTGTGCGCGTGGTTTTTTTTTTTTTTTTTTTTTTACATATAAACTAATACGAAAAAAAAATAAAATAATATATATATATATATGCCTAGAATGTCTGAAAAGTAATAAAATCTGAAAAGACATGCGGACATCTAAAATATAGCAAACATGCATTTTCTAGTTATTTTGAGCTCTAATATATTTCTTCAGCATTTTGCATAATGTAAAACTTGCTCACAAGCCATAATGAATCCTGATTTGTGAGCTATTTCTTCTGTTGAGATGCTCTTTATCATTATCACACAAACCAGCCCACAAATTGTTCTGAAATATCTGTTAGCAAATCAGTTTCATTCAGTTTTTTAAATGCTTAACCAGTTAATCATGGAGAAGTTAGGATGTTCAAATCTTTTCTTCAATATAAAATTTAACAAGTTTCCCTTTTAAATGCATCTTCGCTCTTTTCATCTGTTCTGGACTCCAGGCAGTTCCTGAGGTCTCCGAACTTCGATGGCTGGTTCAGGAACCGCAGGAAGGAGATGATGCAGAAGCTGGAAGCTCTTCATCTGGAGGCGCTCTGTGAGGAAGACCTGCAGCTGCGGATACAGAAACACACGGAGGTGGAGACGGTCGACCTGGTGCTCAAACTCAAGGAGAAACTGGTCAGTAATTCAGTCGTTCTGTGTGTATTACGACAACTCAACAGTTCTAGAGTGGGGTTTTCTTTGTGTAGATTATGTGCACTTCTCATTAGCTATTGTTAGGGGATCGCAGTTTATGACCCAAGACCAGTTGTGAAGAATGAAGACCAAGAGTCAGGAGTGCAATTCATTAAAGAAAAATTTACTGAAGAATAGTTTGCAGTTTCATCAGCAGAAGCCAGCTTCATGTCTCACAAGGAGTTCGTAGGCCGCGCTCCCTCTACCTTTCACAGAATACTGCGCACATACACAGATACACAGTCTCTCCGAGGTTGGAGTTGGTTGAGCTCCAGTTCTGACCAGAAAGTTTCCCAAAACATACTGATAACATGTGCTTTTTTCTCAGTTAAAGGTACAGACAGTATTTACCATAACTCTTTAGTGTTCCAGTAAAAGAAAATATAAAATGAATAAAATATAATATAAAATAAAAGACAAATCCATATTTCATCTCTGGAAGCCGGGCTAAGTAAATAAGCACTGTCACTGCACTCCTGGAGTCACTCCTCAGAGACCAAATACAAACTTTAGAAAACATATATGAAGAAACAATAACGATCAGTGGTTCTCTTGATTAAGTAATATAATAACTGGAAAGAATCATTAAAAATCATTACAATAATATACTAGGATAAAATATATATATATATATATATATATATATACATATACATATATACACTCACCTAAAGGATTATTAGGAACACCTGTTCAATTTCTCATTAATGCAATTATCTAATCAACCAATCACATGGCAGTTGCTTCAATGCATTTAGGGGGTAGAATTAAGGCAGTTCTGAAGGTGAAAGGGGGTCAAACACAGTATTAGTATGGTGTTCCTAATAATCCTTTAGGTGAGTGTATATAGGTGTGTATAGGTATATTGAAGTGGCAGTGGATTTCAGAATCCGCCCCTTTCACTATGTATCCATGCACTTTTATGCTTTTATGCAAATTCTGGGATATCGCATAAAAATTGCTGGACTGAAACAAGATGTATGCAAAATCTTAAGATCCGCATAAAAAAACGTATGCGCTTAATTGAGGCGGAAACATAAATTGTGTTGGAATCATATTTACAGAATAAATCCCTTGATGCACAACAAAAAAAAACTTTGCCTCAACAGTGGATGTGATTGGATAACCAGCGGTCCAATCGCATCGCAGCATCTCTAATGTTGGTTTGATCATTCTAAAAAGTCTGTCGTCATAATGATTTGATATAATGACATCACAGAAGCGTCTCACACGATTGCGTTCCCAAACATCAGCCACTCAAACGCAAAATAACATGTTTTCATCTGCGGTGCAAGTCATTTATGTAGAAAAAAAAGTTGCATGCTTCCCTGATTGCAGCAATTTTTTTTTCAATCTTTGCGCCTGTTTCCCAGGAAGTGAAGGTTTTGTTCTCTTAAACACATGGGATGGAAACAATGCTTTATTTTATGCAATATTTGTAGTTTAATTTACAACTTTAGGTGAAAATAAATAAATATATATTATTATTATTATTATTATTATATATTTTTTATATTTTTTATATATTATTTAAATATATATTGTCAGATGCACTGAACATTTTTTGGTGTAGAAATATTTTTATTGCTAGTAAATTAATTATAAATTGTCCTCTATGAGTGTGCCAAATTTCATAACTTTCCCGCAAGCAGTTCTATGGGCTGCCATTTAAATTACATTAATTATAAGAAACACTAAGTAACACATTGAATTAAATATTTCATTTTGAAGTTGAAATACTGAAATAATATTTTCTTGTAAAACACACATCTTTGGAGGGTTTTTTCGTATTGTGTACATTGATTGTAAAAATGTGTAATTCATCTCCTGTTGTGTCTCAGACTCAGGCCGAGAAAGATCAACTTCCTGTCAAACTAGGAACTCTGCCCAAACTACAGTCCCATATTGAGAGCATCATACTCTCTCTTCCAGAGGACCTGCAGGGTATCTTACATAAACCGCCGAGCCCTTGACCATCAGCCAACGCTGACAGACCAGACTGCGGCTCATACGGGGTTAACGGACACAAACCCGCCGGACTTCCACACGTGTGACGGATTTCTGCTGGATCCTCCTCCAAGTGCACTTGTTGCTGCAGATCTGAGTGCCCTTGGACAATGCTGGCATTGCCAAAAACAGCACAGACGACTGACAGCACAGGAAGTGAGTGAGCGCGCGAGGGACGAATGATGGCAGGAATGACGCACACATGATGTGTTAAGGACACATTCTGAGTCTGAATGCTGTAAGTCTCACCGTGTGAGATTAACATTCCTGTTGATTTTAAACATGAGGACACTTATAAGATGGAATCAGGAAAAAGCAGATCTGGATCTGAATGGGCCGGATTCATATTCACCACTATAATGGAAATGTTTCAATGGTTGTGCTGTGAACATCACTTCCTCATCTCATTAAACCTGTCGAAAACATGTTCAGGTCATATTTCACCCCAAAATTAGGAAGAGGAAAGAAGAAATTATATTTTACATAAAGAAAATGAAGCCTATTTTAAGACCATTAAATTACCATTTATATATATATTTTGCACTGTGGTATTATTTTCGTGATAATCAGGTCATATTTCACCCCAAAATGAGGAATCAAGGAAACTATATTTTGCATGCATTATTTTAATAATAATTAAGCACATTTTAAACCCAGTTTTCATTACTATAATGCACCAAATCTAATTTTCATTACTTTACTGTGAAAAACACGACATTATTTAAATTGTTAAATATTATTACAGTTGTTTTTCTATTATTATTATACACTACATTATTATTATTCAAAAACGAGCATCACCATGAATATTGAGAGAAACTCAAATTTATGCTGAAATATAATTAATTATCAAGAAAATGTCAAATGTCATAAAATCAGCTTTTATATATTTTTTCCATTTATATTTTGGGTGAAATGTTCCCTGGAAATGTTTCATGTTTTGAATTTGATATTGCAATAACAGGCAGATTAATTTCTCTAACAGAGACCAACACTACTAACCTATAAAAGATTTAATCTTTAGCACATAATCGAAGGTGTCCGGCGTGAACCGCACAAATATAATGTGTATTTCGCATAATGAAGGCAAACCCAACAAAGACCACTGCAGTTTTACACATTTATTTTTATTTTTCATTCATAAACTGACTAACCACAAAAGGGAAAATAGCCATTGTCTTTTCCTTTCCTCTTTGCCGAACTGAATGATCCGTCGCTGGTTCATAAATCATAACTTTCCAGTGCTGTTGCATTGAGATTGTGGTCTTCCTTCTGCTTCAATATCATATATACATCCGTACTGTACACTTAAACACAATATAGTCGTCAAATACAGCTTTCCTTTACACTTGCTTGACCCATAAAGGTGAATACTGCAGTTTCTTTGTGCCTTTAATTTTTTGATTAGTTTGATTTGATCGCTTTTAGGACCAAGTGTGCATTTTGTGAGTACATCAGTGCTTTAATATCATGAAATATGATTGTTTGACCTTTAGAAGGAGCTTCTGTTATTTGCACTTTATCGGTGGAATGTGTCGAGCAACAGAAGGTTTGTGACTTATACAAACACATTTTTATGACTGGTCATATGTTGGAAATCCATCCGTTCTGTTGTGTGCCTTGAGCTAGAAAGACAAAGACCATCACACTCCTTCACTCTCTGACACGGTTTTCCATATGAACGCTTTATCTGGTTGATTATGTAGGATGCTGACTCATGGGACGCCTCGTGTATGTTGTGTAATGAATCTGGGCCTGTATGACAGTAGGCGTGTGAAAACTGGTTGTTGGGCAACCATTCATGTTTTATATTTGAAGAACAAACCTATTTTAACATGCTTGAATTTTAAAGAGGTATATTCTAGTACGCTAATAACGAATTGCTTTTGACACAAAGCCTGTTTGTTATACTGATGGATATTTTCTAACATCTGTATTTTTGATCGGCTCATTTATATTGGTAGTTAATGTACAGGATGTTTTATTTGTTGCTGTGGTGAATATTATAGAATGATATAAATGGACAATTATGTTTTTTTTTTGTAAACCATGTACACCAAACCACAGCATAGCGTTTCAGCATAAACAATATTTTTCTATCACACCCTTAACCACTATTTTTTTTTCCCTAGAAAGTGTTTCATTCTGTTACCCTCATGAAGAACAAGTATATATTTTTTTCAGGTGTAAATAAATGTCAATAAGCATACATCTATTTCTGTTCCTTTTGATTCTAGTATCTGTGCAACTCGTGTATTTTAGTGCTAGTATGCTAAAACACAAATCACACAGTTATTTTGCCCTTATTTGGGGCCAAGCACCTATTGTAATCGTTGGCGTTCTTATTCTTTTATTACTACTTCTTCCGCTCTTGTGTCTATGGCATCCTATAGAACCGCTTGCAGGAAAGTTATGAAATTTGGCACACAGATAGAGGACCGTCTGAACGGTCACCATACCAAATTTAGAGTCTCTAACTTAATCCCTCTAGCGCCACCAACTGTCCAAATTTGCACTTACGTTTGTGATAATTTTTGAACCGTAAGGGCTAGAAACAAAATTCTTTTGTGATGTCGTTTTAGACTGCCAACTTTTTCGAACTCCTCCTAGACAGTTTATCTGATTTGCACGAAAATTGACCCAGACCTTCAGACAATGGCAACAAAAGTTATGGAATTCAAGTCGATTAATCAAGTGTTTTTGAATAATGCGCGAACTAATTTTACGCAGGCTGTATCTCTGCAACACTTTATCATATTCTGACCAAACTTGGTACATATCATCACAAGCATAACCTGAGGCTATATGCTGTGTTTCGGCACAGCGCCCCCTACTGGTCCGGAGATACGGAAAATAGCTATTGGCTACTTCTGAACGGTTTGCGTTTAGAAAAGTGGTCTCGTTAATTTTGGGGCGTCATGCTGAGTCAAATTATATCCAGTTTTTCCATATCGGCCATTTTGGGCATCAGCCATTTTTAATTTTCTAGTAAAATGCTGTATTCCATGAACGCATTAGCATATTGTTACGAAACTCGGTATGGGTCATCGGCATGCCCTGAAGATTCCTGAATCCTTGCCGAGTCCAACGATACCAAACATGCTAGGTTTCCCCTCATGATTTAGCGTTTAAACAACTTTCGTAAATATCTTTGAAACCAGTAGTCTGATCGAGACAAAACCAATGTAGGAAAATCGGAATCATAGCAGGCTGACTATATGCATAAGGTCAAATGTAAAAAGTGGCAAAAAAATGCAATCAAAGTCAGGTGTTGATTATTTTTTTATATGCTCATAAATATAAATGTTTATAACAAAATTGACACGCTTCTGTATGGGGACGCACAAAAAAGGTGGTGGCGCTATAATTAAACAAAATTAAAAAACAAAACATGAAATTGGCTCTATACAACTCAATGTATTTGAGTTTTCAACCTTTTTGCTTAAAATTGTCTCCAAATGTCTTTACTCATTTTTGCAGTTGGCCTGCTGCTAGCTTCCTTGTTTGCTTCTGTTGTGCTTTTGCCCGATAATTGCTGCTTGCAGCTATATTTTGATAATTATTTCTGTAATGAATGAACGGTACTGTGGTCATTGGTACCACAGTACCACAGTTTTTAATTGATAACTAAAGTTTGTAAATAAATACAAAATTTATTGAAGATATTTGAAAGGCACATATTGAAGGCAGACATGTACAAAAATTATTTAAAAATGTCTTTACAGTAGTAAGTTAAATATACAGCGAATTAGAATTATATATAAAGATGTATAACAAATATTCCATGAATATCTAAAAATAAAACAAATCTGGAGATGTATACATTCAGTTGATGTAGTGTATTTTCTTCTGTAGCGTTTATCGTTTGGACAGTTGATCCGAGAGCCAATCCAGTCCTTCGTATAAGCCTGACCCTTGAACCGCACACGTGGCCTGGACGAACCACTGCGAGAGAGACAGAGAAACACATGTGACCTCACACATCTGCAGTTCTACTCCAGCTCAGCATCTGCATTGAGTCTGTGTGTCACACACTCACCTGTCTTCCTCTCAGCGCGTGTAAACCCAGTCTGTCTGTCAGCTCAGAGACCGCCATGGCTTTGGGTAAATCCTGCTTGTTAGCAAGAACTAACAGAACGGCGTCTCTCATCTCATCCTCCGCCAGCTGAAAAGGGTCAAATGGGTTTGATGCATGTACACAATATTACATGTAGACTGTGATTATACTGAGCTAGTGTAACCCTCTGGTGCTGTTGGGTCATCTTTGACCGAAAAATTTGACATTTTGTTTTTTTTAGAATTTTTTACTTCATCAGAATGGTGCAAAACTTTGGCTGTGTGAACACACAAAAAAATCATGGACATGATTCGAAAAGGGTGAAAAAAATAGTCACACTTGTATTGTTCGCGCATTGGAAATGAATGGGAGGCGCATCTCTAGTGGAAGCGTTTGGTACTGCGCCCAAACAAAATCTGACTGAAAGCTCAATTTTTGAGATCTCAACCTCAAATTTGGAACACAACTTGTTTAGATTTATGGCTTTGGGGGTTTTTTTCTCTCACAGTTTTAGAGTAAAATGTGTTTTGAAAAATATATATTTCGTATAAAATTTGAAAATTGTATTTTTGTGCATTTTTCATAATAAATGTAAAAAAATGTTCACCTTTTTTTTTTTTTTTACTTTTTTCACTTCAGCAATAATCTGCCAAGTGTCATCTTTAAAAAGAGACCAAACTTAAATCTTTTTTCAAATGGTTATATTTTTTATTATTTTAATAATTTGTTACTCATTGACAAGATATTTTCTGTAAAAAGTGTCTTATATTGCTGAAAATCAGGATTTCTTGTTGTCTGAATTGTATTTTTTCCATCATGTATCATTGTGTGATTATAGTTTTCTTTTAGTAATATTTCATTTATTTATAAAAGCCCTATAAGTCATTTTTTTACTACATTAAACTGTCTATAAATCTTGCGTCAACTCTGTTACCGTACCATACTTTGCCTTTAAATTGGGTTAAATAAATACTCTGTAAGACACAGGAAATGATGTCACTTTCCCTCACTGATAAGATCTGAAGCACTGAAAGGCATGCGTGTTCTCTCTGAGAAAATATTTAATCTAAAAAGTATTTTTTGTAAAATGTCAAAAATGTTACCACAATATCAAAAGGAAAACATACTTTATCACTGATCACACAGTTGGTTGTTTAAAAGTCTTTTAATCATGATTTCATTAGTGCCATTATGCTAGCAAGTGGAGTTTCTGACTAAAAAGTTTAAAATGGTAAATTCGGTTACCGTCAAACTCTGTTACCAAGGTAGAGTAACAATGCTGACCGTATGTAACAGAATTGACGGTAACCGAGGTGACCAACAACAATATAAACCAATCTGTTTTTTTTTTTTGTTAAAAGTAAAAAAGGAAGTAACTTGTGTTTGGCAAGCAGTGAATTATTAAAATGTAATGTTTTCAGTAAGATACTAGAAAGAATTTCTGTTAGTGAACAGTTTTTTTCCTTAAAGCCACAATATGTAATTTTTCACCGCTAGAGGTCGCTTATTCAAAACAAAAGCGTGTCTTGACTCCTTGATTTTGCGGAGCTTTTATTCTGCCGCAGACGAGCGCTTCTGCTTCTTCTGCTCATGTGTGGTAACGCAGTGCTGCTTTATCATATTACACACATGTGAGTGTGTTAAAGTTATGTTATAATGCTACTCTGTGCGTTCGCTCGGCGCTACTACGAGACGCTTGTTCACACTGCAGTGAGCGAGATCATATTAGGCATGGTAAAACATGGTACTCGCGGTAAATCAATAACACCAGATTTAAACAATAAGACTAACTGTGTTGAGCTGGAGAACAATGATTAGTTTCTGTCCATGAATGATCCAAACAGTTGCTCACCTGTCTAATAAAACACATCATATATTAAAGCGGCTTTGGTGTTTCCATGGTTTCTCTAAAATCTGTAAATTTTGACTGACATGCGAACAGTCCCAGAGGAGTAAATAATCTGATGATATACACAGATCATAGATGACTTACCATCATTTTTAGTTCCTCTGCTGCCGTTTCAATCCTGTCACGATCACTGCTGTCCACCACAAAGATCAGACCCTGAATCACACACACACTTTGTTCAGTGCATTTCATAAAGCAGCTGGTTAGATTTGAAGTGATAAAATAATAAATGCATATTGACCTGAACATTACCTTAGTGTTCTGATAGTAATGTCTCCAGAGGCGTCTGATAATGTCCTGACCGCCGACGTCCCAAACAGTGAAGGAGATGTTTTTATATTCAACGTTCTCGACATTAAAACCTAGAGAGAATCAGATTCAAGAAATATAACACTATATTTGATTTTAAGCATTAAAACATGTGTTTGACCTGAAGTTTCTTACCTAGAGTTGGAATGGTTGTGACAACTTCACCAAGTTTGAGTTTGTAGAGGACTGTTGTTTTCCCTGCTGCATCCAGACCAACTTGGAATAGAAATATATACATTTATTACATTATGAAAACGCACAAGATTCATAATTGGAATATTTTATTAAATTTCACGTATCATTTAATATGCATCTGTTTGCACTAGAGAAGTATCTGTTCAAAAACTGAATAAGAATCTAAAAGTTTTTACATTTTCGAGAAATAAAAAAAAAATGTACTCACCCATAAGCAACCTCATCTCTTTTTTCTCAAAGAGCCGTGAGAAAATGTTAGAGAAGAAGACGCCCATTTTTTTAAAGTGCAAATGAAAAGCTGTTTTAGTGAAAATAAATGTTCAGATGCAGAGGCTCAGATTGCTAGTGTGAGGATGGTGTGTGTGTGTGAGTGTTTATATATGCTTTTTGCTTTCGGTTTGACTGACAGCTCGACACCGCCACTCTCACACAAGTCGCGCGCAGTTTCTCTCATTGCAAATCCAACGCGTTCGAAATGACGTCACGTCGTCATCACGTGTCCAAACAAAGTGCAAAATAATTCTCTTTTCATGCAACAAGATTCTCTTGGTCTTCTTTGTTTGGTAATATCTCTTGGGTCAAAGCATGGAAATTGCCAAATAATAATTTTTAATAACAAAATTAAGGAGGCGTCTTACTTCACAGGATTGATCATGCTAGGCATGTTTTAAGCTTAAAAACAAACTCTTTTGCATCTGTTTTTTTCCACTGAATTTACTCAAGATTGTTTTTGGAGAGATTTAGAAACCTTTATTAATAGACAACTGAAGTGTATGATAGAAATGTGTGTATTTGATGTGCTTTTTTATACTCAACATATTAAAGAACAACATATTATACAGTTATTTATTTTATTAAGAAATACCATATAAATAAAAAGAAGTGGGCTCAAGGCAAACCAAAGTTTTCACATTTTATAAATTACTTTAAATTATATGTAAATCTTTTGGAACTAACTGACTAAATATATATATACACTCACCTAAAGGATTATTAGGAACACTGTACTAATACTGTGTTTGACCCCCTTTCGCCTTCAGAACTGCCTTAATTCTACGTGGCATTGATTCAACAAGGTGCTGAAAGCATTCTTTAGAAATGTTGGCCCATATTGATAGGATAGCATCTTGCAGTTGATGGAGATTTGTGGGATGCACATCCAGGGCACGAAGCTCCCGTTCCACCACATCCCAAAGATGCTCTATTGGGTTGAGATCTGGTGACTGTGGGGGCCATTTTAGTACAGTGAACTCATTGTCATGTTCAAGAAACCAATTTGAAATGATTCGAGCTTTGTGACATGGTGCATTATCCTGCTGGAAGTAGCCATCAGAGGATGGGTACATGGTGGTCATAAAGGGATGGACATGGTCAGAAACAATGCTCAGGTAGGCCGTGGCATTTAAACGATGCCCAATTGGCACTAAGGGGCCTAAAGTGTGCCAAGAAAACATCCCCCACACCATTACACCACCACCACCAGCCTGCACAGTGGTAACAAGGCATGATGGATCCATGTTCTCATTCTGTTTACGCCAAATTCTGACTCTACCATCTGAATGTCTCAACAGAAATCCAGACTCATCAGACCAGGCAACATTTTTCCAGTCTTCAACTGTCCAATTTTGGTGAGCTCGTGCAAATTGTAGCCTCTTTTTCCTATTTGTAGTGGAGATGAGTGGTACCCGGTGGGGTCTTCTGCTGTTGTAGCCCATCCGCCTCAAGGTTGTGCGTGTTGTGGCTTCACAAATGCTTTGCTGCATACCTCGGTTGTAACGAGTGGTTATTTCAGTCAAAGTTGCTCTTCTATCAGCTTGAATCAGTCGGCCCATTCTCCTCTGACCTCTAGCATCAACAAGGCATTTTCGCCCACAGGACTGCCGCATACTGGATGTTTTTCCCTTTTCACACCATTCTTTGTAAACTCTAGAAATGGTTGTGCGTGAAAATCCCAGTAACTGAGCAGATTGTGAAATACTCAGACCGACCCGTCTGGCACCAACAACCATGCCACGCTCAAAATTGCTTAAATCACCTTTCTTTCCCATTCTGACATTCAGTTTGGAGTTCAGGAGATTGTCTTGACCAGGACCACACCCCTAAATGCATTAAAGCAACTGCCATGTGATTGGTTGATTAGATAATTGCATTAATGAGAAATTGAACAGGTGTTCCTAATAATCCTTTAGGTGAGTGTATATATATATATATATATATATATATATATATATATATATTTTTTTTTTTTTTTTTTTTTTTTTTATGGTTTTATTTATTGATTGTTTTATGCAGCTAATGTTAATGTGAGTATGTAATACCTCTTGTTCTCGTGGCATTGAATAGTTTAAAAAGTGCCAAATAAATGCATTTGCTATTTTAAAATATATATATATATATATATTATTTTATTATGTGTGTTGAACTTTGTACTTGTAGCAGGTTACATAAAATCATATTAAATTAAGAGTGACATTTCCTTCACAGAATGTCTTAAATGTTGCTAAACAGCTATAATTTTTAAATTTAACAACCATTTTTATGCATCAAAACCTTTCAGAAATAGTAGGTAGGCTATATAATATGAAATTAAACTCAACTTGTGCGGGCTAGACTTCAGAAATGTTTAGCCTGAAATGTTCCTCGTCAGATTTACATCTGAAATCATTATCCAGCCAAGAGATTTTAAACTTTACCTTGTAACAAGATTTGTTTACGCGAGTGATACAGTATGTGACGTCATTTCGAACGCGTTGGATTTGCCGCGGGAGAAGCTGCGCGTGTCTTGTGTGAGAGTGGCGGTGTCGAGCTGTCATCAAACCGAAAGCAAAAAGCATATATAAACACTCTCACACACACACCATCCTCACACTAGCAATCTGAGCCTCTGCATCTGGACGTTTATTTTGACCGAATACAGCGAACAGCTTTTTTATCTGCACTTTTAAAAATGGGCATATTTTTCTCTAACATTTTCTCACGTTTCTGGAAGAAAAAAGAGATGAGGTTGCTTATGGGTGAGTACATTTTTTTCCTTACAATGTTCTTTACTTGAAATTTTGAACAAACTATCATTTCTCTATGGCGAATATATGCATATTAATTTGGCCTAATATGTGAAAATATTCCAATTATGAATCTTGTGCATTTCCATTGTGGAATAAATGTAAATATTTATTCTCCAAGTTGGCTTGGATGCAGCAGGGAAAACGACAATCCTCTACAAACTCAAACTTGGTGAAGTTGTCTCATCTATTCCAACTATTGGTAAGAAACATGAATAATTCATCAATTCCTGCGTTAATTATTTTTTATATGTGACCCTGGAGCACAAAACCAGTCATAAGTGGCACGGGTATATTTGTGGCAATAGCCAACAACACACTGTATGGGTCAAAATTATAAATTTTTCTTTTATGCCAAAAATCATTAGGATATTAAGTAAAGATCATGTTCCATGAAGATATGTTGCAAATTTCCTACCGTATATATTTTAAAAATGTATTATTAGTAGTAATATGCATTGCTAAGGACTTCATTTGGACAACTTTAAAGGTGATTTTCTCAATATTTAGATTTTTTTGCACCCTCAGATTCCAGATTTTCAAATAGTTGTATCTCGGCCAGATATTGTCCTAACAAACCATACACCAATGGAAAGCTTATTTATTCATTGACCCTTATGACCAAGGTCACGTCATGTGTAACTGCTCATATTCTGCCATCCACCTCCTCTCTAGGTTTTAATGTCGAGACCGTTGAATATAAAAACATCTCCTTCACTGTGTGGGACGTCGGCGGTCAGAGTGTCATCAGAGGCCTCTGGAGACATTACTATCAGAACACTAAGGTAACAGAGTTTTTATCTCTATTTGGTTTACTATATTTGCCAAATGGGGTTTTATTTACAAAATGCCATGTGTGTGTGTGATTCAGGGTCTGATCTTCGTGGTGGACTGCAGTGATCGTGAGAGGATTGACATGGCAGCAGAGGAACTAAAAATGATGATGGAGGAGGATGAGATGAGAGACGCCGTTCTGTTAGTTCTTGCTAACAAGCAGGATTTACCCAAAGCCATGGCGGTCTCTGAGCTGACAGACAGACTGGGTTTACACGCGCTGAGAGGAAGACAGGTGAGTGTGTGACACACAGACTCAATGCAGATGCTGAGCTGGAGTAGAGCTGCAGATGTGTGAGGTCACATGTGTTTCTCTGTCTCTCTCGCAGTGGTTCGTCCAGGCCACGTGTGCGGTTCAAGGGTCAGGCTTATACGAAGGACTGGATTGGCTCTCGGAACAACTGTCCAAACAACAATGATGCATGAGTCCACATGAAACGGAAGTTACGAAAGTCTTCTCTTTCCTATTGTGACGTATATCCGAGTGAGACGGCTTCTGGAACAAGAACAAACAGGGCGAGGCTTGATCGCGCCAGTAAACACGTCATCGGAGAAGAGATGACGCTGCAACAGGGAGGGGAAGATATTCTGATTAAAGATTAACTTTAAACAAAACAATTTATCTGCACGGATAAATCATTTATAATAAATACTGCAATACTTCATAAACAACAAGAAAAGTCCATGTTTTCATGGTCGCTTTAATACTTTACTTGGGGGTTTTGTGGACTGATACTTGTATATTGATACTTGTAAAATGTATATTGCTATTGTATGGGATGTATACTGTATATATAACAGCCAACTGTTTATTATCTCAAAAGCATTTTGAATTAATAATGTTAAATCAAAACTGTACTTCTGAAAAAAAAAAAATTGTTGTAGATATATATTATTTTTGTTCTATGGACTTTGAAAGAAAGTTTGTCATGTATGTGTTTTGTTGTATTTGCACTTTGAAAATGACCTGTAATATATATCTGTGCCTTTCAAATATCTCCAATAAATGATGTATTTATTTATAAACATTAATATTCCTGTTTCATTCTCATTTACTAAATAAATATTACAGAATAGAAAATGCACGAGAAATATTTTGCAATTATTACAGATAAATATAAATAAAAACAACTGCTGTTCCAAAAATATCAATCTGTGCTTGCAAACAGCTCCAATAAATTAAGCATTTACAAAAAAAATTGTCTTGAATACTCATTTCACTTTCAATAAACTGTATTTGAAAAATGGAAAGCTGACATTTTTGAGAAATTTACTAACCGTTTGTCATTTTTAGTTACCATCACCAAACACAACCTTGTGCCATCTTCCAAAAATTTCTATACAATACTTGTAATTGCACTACACATACATACTGTATATATACACCAATCAGGCATAACATTATGACCACTGACAGGTGAAGTGAATAACACTGATTATCTCTTCATCACGGCACCTGTTAGTGGGTGGGTTATATTAGGCAGCAAGTGAACATTTTGTCCTCAAAGTTGATGTGTTAGAAGCAGGAGAAATGGGCAAGTGTAAGGATTTGAGTGAGTTTGACAAGGGCCAAATTGTGATGGCTAGACGACTGGGTCAGAGCATCTCCAAAACTGCAGCTCTTGTGGGGTGTTCCTGGTCTGCAGTGGTCAGTATCTATCAAAAGTGCTCCAAGGAAGGAACAGTGGAGAACCGGAGACAGGGTCATGGGCGGTCAAGGCTCATTGATGCATGTGGGGAGCGAAGGCTGGCCCGTGTGGTCCGATCAAACAGACGAGCTACTGGAGCTCAAATTGCTCAAGAAGTTAATGCTGGTTCTGATAGAAAGGTGTCAGAATACACAGTGCATCTCAGTTTGTTGTGTATGGGGCTGCATAGCCGCAGACCAGTCAGGGTGCCCATGCTGACCCCTGTCCACCGCTGAAAGCACCAACAGTGGCACGTGAGCATCAGAACTGGACCACGGAGCAATGGAAGAAGGTGGCCTGGTCTGATGAATCTCGTTTTCTTTTACATCCCGTGGATGGCCGGGTGCGTGTGCGTGGCTTACCCGGGGAACACATGGCACCAGGATGCACTATGGGAAGAAGGCAAGCCGACGGAGGCAGTGTGATGCTTTGGGCAATGTTCTGCTGGGAAACCTTGCAGGACCTCAAATTGTTCCAAACCTGTATGAGTTTCTTTCTTCTGTTGAACACAAATGAAGATATTTTGAAGAATGCTGTAAACAAAAAGTTGATTGACTTCCATAGGGAAACAAATACTATGGAAATCAATGGGTGCCGTCAACTGTCTGGATACCAACACTCTTTAAAATGTCTTCATTTGTGTTCAACAGAAGACACAAACTCATACAGGTTTGGAACAACTTGAGGGCAAGTAAATGATAACAGAACTTTCATTTTTGGGTGAACTATCCCTTTAAGATAATTTAACGCGTACAGAGACACTGTAATATTATCTGTGTTTTTATGTCTATTTATGTCTGACCCGACGCTCTGCTCATATTTGCCACACATTTATTTACTCCATTCAAGTGAGCTAACTTTAAAATTTGTGTTTGCTAAAAAAAAAATGTTTTGACACGTGATACAGTATGTGACGTCATATCGAACGCGTTGGATTTGCCGCGGGAGAAACTGCGCGCGACTTGTGTTAGAGTGGCGGTGTCGAGCTGTCAGTCAAACCGAAAGCTAAAAGCATATATAAACACTTACACACACTGAACACACACCATTACCAATCCGAGTCTTTAACTAGGCAGTGGCACGTATTTTGCACGTAATTCTAGCAAACTGCTGTTCTGTCTTTCTATAGCTAAACATGGGTAACTACACTCAATTTCTCATTAATGCAATTATCTAATCAACCAATCACATGGCAGTTGCTTCAATGCATTTAGGGGTGTGGTCCTGGTCAAGACAATCTCCTGATCTCCAAACTGAATGTCAGAATGGGAAAGAAAGGTGATTTTGAGCGTGGCATGGTTGTTGGTGCCAGACGGGCCGGTCTGAGTATTTCACAATCTGCTCAGTTACTGGGATTTTCACGCACAACCATTTCTAGAGTTTACAAAGAATGGTGTGAAAAGGGAAAAACATCCAGTATGCGGCAGTCCTGTGGGCGAAAATGCCTTGTTGATGCTAGAGGTCAGAGGAGAATGGGCCGACTGATTCAAGCTGATAGAAGAGCAACTTTGACTGAAATAACCACTCGTTACAACCGAGGTATGCAGCAAAGCATTTGTGAAGCCACAACACGCACAACCTTGAGGCGGATGGGCTACAACAGCAGAAGACCCCACCGGGTACCACTCATCTCCACTACAAATAGGAAAAAGAGGCTACAATTTGCACGAGCTCACCAAAATTGGACAGTTGAAGACTGGAAAAATGTTGCCTGGTCTGATGAGTCTCGATTTCTGTGACATTCAGATGGTAGAGTCAGAATTTGGCGTAAACAGAATGAGAACATGGATCCATCATGCCTTGTTACCACTGTGCAGGCTGGTGGTGGTGGTGTAATGGTGTGGGGGATGTTTTCTTGGCACACTTTAGGCCCCTTAGTGCCAATTGGGCATCGTTTAAATGCCACGGCCTACCTGAGCATTGTTTCTGACCATGTCCATCCCTTTATGACCACCATGTACCCATCCTCTGATGGCTACTTCCAGCAGGATAATGCACCATGTCACAAAGCTCGAATCATTTCAAATTGGTTTCTTGAACATGACAATGAGTTCACTGTACTAAAATGGCCCCCACAGTCACCAGATCTCAACCCAATAGAGCATCTTTGGGATGTGGTGGAACGGGAGCTTCGTGCCCTGGATGTGCATCCCACAAATCTCCATCAACTGCAAGATGCTATCCTATCAATATGGGCCAACATTTCTAAAGAATGCTTTCAGCACCTTGTTGAATCAATGCCACGTAGAATTAAGGCAGTTCTGAAGGCGAAAGGGGGTCAAACACAGTATTAGTATGGTGTTCCTAATAATGCTTTAGGTGAGTGTATTTCTCCCATATTTTCTCTCGTCTCTTTGTGAAAAAGCAGATTAGATTGCTTATGGGTGAGTAAATATATTTCTCCAAACTTTGAGTTTAAAGTCGTACAGTTTAGCCCTTATTGTTATCATGTTCTTAAATAATTTTAAGGCCACAGAGCAAAAAAAATGCATATAATTAATCAATGATTATTTTAATTATGAATCAATTGTGGAATAAATGTATGTATTTCTATTCCAAGTTGGTCTGGATGCAGCAGGGAAAACAACAGTCCTCTACAAACTCAAACTTGGTGAAGTTGTCACAACCATTCCAACTATTGGTAAGAAATGTCATGTATTTAAATACATATTTACATGTTTGTCATGTCTAACTCATTATCAATTTTCAACTTTCCTCTCTAGGTTTTAATGTTGAAACAGTAGATTATAAAAACATCACTTTCACCGTGTGGGATGTTGGTGGTCAGACCAAAATCAGAGGACTTTGGAAATATTATTATCAATACACTGAGGTAAGAGTTCAACACAAACTTGTCATTATGCAATTATATCATATCTGGCCTTAGCTTTGAAAGTGGAGTGAACATTGTGTGTGTGTGATTCAGGGTCTGATCTTTGTGGTGGACAGCAGTGATCATGACAGGATTGAAATGGCAGCAGAGGAACTAAATATGATGGTAAATCATCTATGATCTGTGTATATCATCAGATTATTTACACTAGTTCAGTATAATCACAGTCTACATGTAATATTGTGTACATGCATCAAACCTTTTCAGCTGGCGGAGGATGAGATGAGAGACGCCGTTCTGTTAGTTCTTGCTAACAAGCAGGATTTACCCAAAGCCATGGCGGTCTCTGAGCTGACAGACAGACTGGGTTTACACGCGCTGAGAGGAAGACAGGTGAGTGTGTGACACACAGACTCAATGCAGATGCTGAGCTGGAGTAGAACTGCAGATGTGTGAGGTCACATGTGTTTCTCTGTCTCTCTCGCAGTGGTTCGTCCAGGCCACGTGTGCGGTTCAAGGGTCAGGCTTATACGAAGGACTGGATTGGCTCTCGGATCAACTGTCCAAACGATAAAACGCTACAGAAGAAAATACACTACATCAACTGAATGTATACATCTCCAGATTTGTTTTATTTTGAGATATTCATGGAATATTATTATACATCTTTATATATAATTCTAGTTTAGTAAATTGACTTGGACTTGCCTACCTTCAATATATGCCTTTCAAATACACTATTTATATGACTGAATTTATAAATCATGCACTACTGCTGTACTGTTATTTTGGTCTACTACTGTATTTAATGTCCTGGTAATGTACCACAGTTATGTGTCATGTTCTGGACGAGCTGATGTCTGCCTGTAATATTGTAATGTGCCTTAAAAATATATACAATAAATGAATTTATTTTCAAACATCAGTTTTACTCCCATTTAAAAATAAATAAATAAACAGAATAGAAATGCATGAGAAATAGTTTATTGCACAGTTATGATAGATAGATAGATAGATAGAATAACAGAATGATGGATGGATGGATGGATGGAATAACAGATAGATAGATAGATAGATAGATAGATATAATAACAGAATGATGATAGATAGATAGATAGATAGATAGATAGATAGATAGATATAATAACAGAATGATGATAGATAGATAGATAGATAGATAGAATAACATAAATATGATAGATAGATATAATAACAGAATGATGATAGATGGATGGATGGATGGATAGATAGATAGAATAACAGAATTATAGAATATCAGAATGATAGATAGATAGATAGATAGATAGATAGACAGAATAACAGAAATATGATAGATAGATATAATAACAGAATGATAGATAGATAGATAGATAGATAGATAGATAGATAGATAGATAGATAGACAGAATGATGATAGATAGATGGATGGATGGATAGATAGATAGATAGAATAACAGAATTATAGAATAACAGAATGATAGATAGATAGATAGATAGATAACAGAATGATGATAGATAGATAGATAGATAGATAGATAGATATAATAACAGAATGATGATAGATAGATGGATGGATGATAGATAGATAGATAGATAGAATGACAGAATTATAGAATAACAGAATGATAGATAGATAGATAGATAGATAGATAGATAGATAGACAGAATGATGATATATAGATGGATGGATGGATAGATAGATAGATAGATAGAATAACAGAATTATAGAATAACAGAATGATAGATAGATAGATAGATAGATAGATAGATAGATAGATAGATAGATAGATAGATAGACAGACGGATGGACAGATGGGTGGATAGATAGATAGATAGAATAACAGAATTATAGAATAACAGAATGATAGATAGCTAGATAGATAGATAGATATAACAGAATAATGATAGATAGATAGATAGATAGATAGATAGATAGATAGATAGATAGATAGATAGATAGATAGATAGATAGATATAATAACAGAATGATGATAGATAGATGGATGGATGGATAGATAGATAGATAGATAGATAGATAGATAGATAGATAGATAGATAGAATAACAGAATTATAGAATAACAGAATGATAGATAGATAGATAGATAGATAGATAGATAGATAGATAGATAGATAGATAGATAGATAGATAGATAGATAGATAGATATAATAACAGAATAATGATAGATAGATAGATAGATAGATAGATAGATAGATAGATAGATAGATAGATAGATAGATAGATAGATAGATAGATGATAGATAGATAGATAGATAGATAGATAGATATAATAACAGAATGATGATAGATAGATGGATGGATGATAGATAGATAGATAGAATAACAGAATTATAGAATAACAGAATGATAGATAGATAGATAGATAGATAGATAGATAGATAGATAGATAGATAGATAGATAGATAGATAGATAGATAGACAGACGGATGGACAGATGGGTGGATAGATAGATAGATAGAATAACAGAATTATAGAATAACAGAATGATAGATAGATAGATAGATAGATAGATAGATAGATAGATAGATAGATAGATATAATAACAGAATAATGATAGATAGATAGATAGATAGATAGATAGATAGATAGATAGATAGATAGATAGATAGATAGATAGATAGATAGATAGATAGATAGACAGACGGATGGACAGATGGGTGGATAGATAGATAGATAGAATAACAGAATTATAGAATAACAGAATGATAGATAGCTAGATAGATAGATAGATAGATAGATAGATAGATAGATAGATAGATAGATAGATAGATAGATAGATAGATAGATAGATAGATAGATATAATAACAGAATGATGATAGATAGATGGATGGATGGATAGATAGATAGATAGATAGATAGATAGATAGATAGATAGATAGATAGATAGATAGATAGATAGATAGATAGATAGATAGATAGATAGATAGAATAACAGAATGATGATAGATAGATGGATGGATGATAGATAGATAGATAGAATAACAGAATTATAGAATAACAGAATGATAGATAGATAGATAGATAGATAGATAGACAGAATAACAGAAATATGATAGATAGATATAATAACAGAATGATAGATAGATAGATAGATAGATAGATAGATAGATAGATAGATAGATAGATAGATAGATAGATAGATAGACAGAATGATGATAGATAGATGGATGGATGGATAGATAGATAGATAGATAGAATAACAGAATTATAGAATAACAGAATGATAGATAGATAGATAGATAGATAACAGAATGATGATAGATAGATAGATAGATAGATAGATAGATAGATAGATAGATAGATAGATAGATAGATAGATATAATAACAGAATGATGATAGATAGATGGATGGATGATAGATAGATAGATAGAATAACAGAATTATAGAATAACAGAATGATAGATAGATAGATAGATAGATAGATAGATAGATAGATAGATAGATAGATAGACAGAATGATGATAGATAGATGGATGGATGGATAGATAGATAGATAGATAGAATAACAGAATTATAGAATAACAGAATGATAGATAGATAGATAGATAGATAGATAGATAGACAGACGGATGGACAGATGGGTGGATAGATAGATAGATAGAATAACAGAATTATAGAATAACAGAATGATAGATAGCTAGATAGATAGATAGATATAACAGAATAATGATAGATAGATAGATAGATAGATAGATAGATAGATAGATAGATAGATAGATAGATATAATAACAGAATGATGATAGATAGATAGATAGATAGATAGATAGAATAACAGAATGATGATAGATAGATGGATGGATGGATAGATAGATAGATAGATAGATAGATAGATAGATAGATAGATATAATAACAGAATAATGATAGATAGATAGATAGATAGATAGATATAATAACAGAATGATGATAGATAGATAGATGGATGGATAGATAGATAGATAGATAGATAGATAGATAGATAGATAGATAGATAGATAGATAGATAGATAGATAGAATAACAGAATTATAGAATAACAGAATGATAGATAGATAGATAGATAGATAGATAGATAGATAGATAGATAGATATAATAACAGAATAATGATAGATAGATAGATAGATAGATAGATAGATAGATATAATAACAGAATGATGATAGATAGATGGATGGATGATAGATAGATAGATAGAATAACAGAATTATAGAATAACAGAATGATAGATAGATAGATAGATAGATAGATAGATAGATAGATATAATAACAGAATAATGATAGATAGATAGATAGATAGATAGATAGATAGATATAATAACAGAATAATGATAGATAGATAGATAGATAGATAGATATAATAACAGAATGATGATAGATAGATGGATGGATGGATAGATAGATAGATAGATAGATAGATAGATAGATAGATAGATAGATAGAATAACAGAATTATAGAATAACAGAATGATAGATAGATAGATAGATAGATAGATAGATAGATAGATATAATAACAGAATAATGATAGATAGATAGATAGATAGATAGATAGATAGATAGATATAATAACAGAATGATGATAGATAGATGGATGGATGATAGTTAGATAGATAGAATAACAGAATTATAGAATAACAGAATGATAGATAGATAGATAGATAGATAGATAGATAGATAGATAGATAGATAGATATAATAACAGAATAATGATAGATAGATAGATAGATAGATAGATAGATAGATATAATAACAGAATAATGATAGATAGATAGATAGATAGATAGATAGATAGATATAATAACAGAATGATGATAGATAGATGGATGGATGGATAGATAGATAGATAGATAGATAGATAGATAGATAGATAGATAGATAGATAGATAGAATAACAGAATTATAGAATAACAGAATGATAGATAGATAGATAGATAGATAGATAGATAGATAGATATAATAACAGAATAATGATAGATAGATAGATAGATAGATAGATAGATAGATATAATAACAGAATGATGATAGATAGATGGATGGATGATAGTTAGATAGATAGAATAACAGAATTATAGAATAACAGAATGATAGATAGATAGATAGATAGATAGATAGATAGATATAATAACAGAATGATGATAGATAGATGGATGGATGGATAGATAGATAGATAGATAGATAGATAGATAGATAGATAGATAGATAGATATAATAACAGAATGATGATAGATAGATGGATGGATGGATAGATAGATAGATAGATAGATAGATAGATAGATAGATAGATAGATAGATAGAAAAAAGAAAACTGACTTAAAATTTGTATAATTTATTACAGGTCTTTTTTTTTTACAATTATTATTAGTTTAACAAGGATCAAAGAAGAAAAAAATAAAAGGAAAGTTAAAAAACAGAACAAAGTACAAAACAAAAAATAGCTCCGCAAATCCCCCATGTGTAATATTTTATATAGAGTAGGCTATATCCCATATATTGCAATCATGCCTGTTTAGGCTTCAGTCTGTCTGATCATGCTGAACCAAAACGATCACACACGTGTGGGAAAACATTAAACAACCAATAAGAAGCGTCGGCTCTTCAGCATCATCAGTGTTCATGATGTGGCAGCGCTGACGTCATTTCGACCGCGTTGGAGCCGCCGCGAGCAGAAGTCTGACGTGGAGAAGAAACAGTCGCTCAAAACACACTTCCAACTGGACAGAGGGAAGAAGAAGCGAGGAAAGAGTGAAAGAAACCCGTTATTGCGACAGTGCTGGAGTGATATTTGAGTTGTGAAGAGCGGAAGCTGCTGTGCTAACGCGCTAGCGGCTGTTCCTGATAGTTTCACTCCTCCGAGAAGTCGTTGACTTTTTACTTTTTCTTTTTTTTTTTTGTGTTCTTGAACTGTTTTTATCATGGGTTTGACCATTTCAAGCATCTTTTCTCGCTTGTTTGGGAAAAAACAGATGAGAATTCTTATGGGTGAGCTGGAAACTGTTGTTGTGAGTTAGCTTTGATAAATGGCTAGTTTGTGTAAAAGTGTTTTGTTGTGACCATTTCTATTAAACCATGTTTTTCGAGCTGATTCTATACAAGTCTCACATTTCAAATGAATTCAACTGATGATAAATAAACCAGTGAATGTGTCACTTGTCGTTTCAGAGTGTTTACTTTGTTTACAAGAGAATAGGAAGTATTTTATGCAAAGTTTTCCAAAGTCTTTGACTTGATTTGATTCCTGTTGTCTTTCAGTTGGTCTGGATGCTGCAGGGAAAACCACTATCCTGTACAAACTCAAACTGGGAGAAATAGTCACAACAATCCCAACTATAGGTAAGATAACAGATCAAATACATCAGTCTATCAAAAGACTCTAACTTATGAATTTATGTATGAAAGATTTACATATGGGACTTTAGTCCAGGGATGCTGTGTTGATATCACATTATATACCTATAATCACAAAAACATCCACTTTAAAGGAGTAGTTCACTTTAAAATGGAAATTACCCCATCCTATTTCTCCATCCTAGGCTTTCTTCTTTCTGATGAACACAGAGTTATATTGATAAATATCGTGACGCTTCCAAGCATTATAATGGCAGTGACGAAGTGTCTGAAGCTCAAAAAAGTGCATCCATCCCTCATAAACGTACTTGTGATATGTGCCATTGATTTATTACTCTGCAGTTGTTCGCATCAAGACGAGAGTTTCAAAGATCTGCGTCTCTTGAATGCTAACCTTGTGTGATTCCTCTAGGTTTCAACGTTGAGACGGTCGAGTACAAAAACATTTGCTTCACCGTGTGGGATGTGGGTGGTCAGGATAAGATCAGGCCTCTGTGGAGACACTACTTCCAGAATACCCAGGTAAACAGATGCATAGATGGCCTCGCATCACAGCAGGACGTCCTACACCGTTAAGATAGTCAAACAACAATGGCGTCGCAGCATTCCAGCCGATGCATTGCTCATTCTGCCATGGCTGTTCTGATTGAGTTTGACCGTCCAGCCCTGTGAGCTGCTAGAACAACAACTGCGGGTGTGTAGTTATAGTTTGGCTGGATGCCGTTGATGTTCTTTGTATGAGGATGTTGGTGTTACTATTAGGATTACGTTGAACCGGCACGGCCTTTACTACAGTTCGATTTGGAGAACAGAACAGTTTCTCTTCTGTTCGTTTAATTCTCTTTTTCTTTGCTGCGTGTTTGAGATTATTCATATTATGGATCATCAGTTAGCTCATAATGGAATATCGACATGTTTCATTTGTTTACATTAGAACTATCAATGAAAAATACTTCTAAAGCATTTCTTAATCTTAATGTTAATTTCAACATTTACTAATACCTAAGTTAGTGCTGTGCGGTATGACCAAAAATTTATATCACAGTATTTTTCTAAATTATACTGGTTTCGCTGTATATGACAGTATCCCCCCCCCCCCCATGCATGACAGGGTGTTAACCGCATTATCTACTGATTGAGAGAGGAAATACTGCAGTAGATTGACTAGAATGCCCTTTTACTGTCATGATGAGTGAATATTGTAGAAAAATTCCACACTAGAATGAATACAAAATGATGCTGTGGGGAGACGACAACCAATAAAACACAGACCTGCAACGCACTCATTACAAACACATGAATATTAAAATATGACCACGGAGAGGAAAAAAAACAGAGTTGAGGACACCTTAACCCTATATAACGACAAACTGCCGAAACAAGGGAGAAACCGGAAGAACATTTAAAAGGTCTAGGGATATTTTCATTTAAGAGCACTACATTCTCTGAACAAATGACACCGTCAGTTTAACACAGAAAGAATAAAGCAGTTACTTTTTTGCCCATTCTTCTTTGAATTGTCAGTCTATTAGCTTTCATTAGACGTACGGCTGTAGTATCAGTGTCCTTGTTTGCACATATTTCATTTGAAGACGTGATGAAATATGTGCGCATACACATTCATGTTTAGAGCACTAGAGTATATGAAATATGTCCATAAACTTAAACGCGCTCGCTCCAGTCTGTATCTGATCTATATGATCCATGTGGTGAGCGTTGTTAATCTCATCACGGCGCTCCACGCAGAAACCGCTCTCATGCACGTGCCGCGTGTTGTTTGAATTCTCCGCTGTACTCATAGGCTGTAATGTGATCTCAGCTGTGTCCTCACTACAGTGCAACAGTGAAACAGGACCCCTCTCAAACAGTGTCGCGCTGCGCCGTGTTCCGAACGTTGTTGAAGCGACATATACCGGTATTGCGGTATAATCAAAATTCATATCATAACAAAAATAAACACCGGTATTCGGTATGAACCGGTATACCACCCAGCACTAACCTAAGTCCCTTTAAGACAAGTCACTGCGCTGACGATTAATTGTCACATAAATAATTGCGATTTAACAATTTAATTCTGTTGTTATTCATGTAATTTACAGTGTAAGCCTCATGCGTTATTTTATTTTTAAAACTTGGAATCGTGTATATAATATAATAATACAAATTATTATAAAATAGCCCCATATACGATTTACTTTAATGCTGTGAGAATTAATATTTATATAATATAACATAATGCAATCTGATGTAACCCACAAGCCTTCATTTCATATGAAGGGAAAACCTTTTGACTATCTTTTCATACTTTACAACAGTTATCTCAAATAATTTTGTTTAGATCAACTAAAAGAAACTTTTAAAGTTTCTGTTAATATTGTTTAATGGACCTGAGCTAACATGGACTAACAATGAACAGCTGTATTTTTGGATTAAAATATCCAAAAACCACTAGAACAGTGTTATATATTTAGTTGACTTGTGTACTTGCATTATCCCAAACGTTTCCAAGAATGTTTAAATCCAGAGAAATAAGCAATTTTAACCAGGATACAGACCGTGTCCGTGCATCACATATAAATTACATCATACCCGCTTTACCCTCAATTTCCTCAATTTTGTAGAAACCATGGAAACACCAAAGCTGCTTTAATATATGATGTGTTTTATTAGACAGGTAAGCAACTGTTTGGATCATTCATGGACAGAAACTAATCATTGTTCTCCAGCTCAACACAGTTAGTCTTATTGTTTAAATCTGGTGTTCTTGATTTACCGTGAGTACCATGTTTTACCATGCCTAATATGATCTCGCCCACTGCAGTGTGAACAAGTGTCTCATAGTAGCGCCGAGCGAACGTGCAGAGTAGCATTATAACATAACTTTCAACACACTCAAATAATGTGTGTAATTTGATAAAACAGCGCTGCGTTACCCTACACACACGAGCGGAAGAAGCGGAAGTGCTCGTCTGCGGCAGAATAAAACGTACAAGAGACTGAACGTGATTCAATGCCCCGTATACTCAGAGAAGTTATTTTTCGTTCTTTGCTTAGAAGTAAAAAGCTTGAAATACCTTTACAGCGATATACTGTTAACAAACGTCTCGACACTGTCAACGTCAGGTCCAACAAAAACACAGCAGAAATGCCAGTGGTGAGAAACCGCAGTTCAGAAACATCTGATCATAGAGATGTGGATATGATCCAGCTCTGAGATTCATCGGCATCATGTCGACAGATGAGTTAATTAAAATCACACTGTTGTGATAGTTTGATTATGAAGTATATGTGAGACTAGACTATAGATCTGGATGTGAGACTATAGTTTGAATGAATCTTTTCTTTGCTGACATTACAGTACAGAACAGCTCTTTTATCTTGATCATCATATAAGCATTCGTTCGTTTCATGTGTCATTGAACGGAAGAGAGGCTCTCGCGCATAAACGTCACATCCTTTTGATTTTCCCGGCAAAAACGACCCGAGTCCTTCACGTTAAAAAAAAATCAGTCTACAGGCTTTCATAGACAAACTAGGAAGTCGGGAAGGACTCGTTTTTTAAGTTTCGGCACAAGCTGTTCACACATTGGCAATAAAAAAAATTATCAATACACAAAAATTCTTAATGTAGTTGACTAATAGGACTTTATTGTAAAGTGTTACCAGAATATCTAACCAGTGCTTGTTCCAGCCTAATAAATTGTCATTATAAGCAGTTACAGTTTTAAATGCCTAAAAACAGGATAATACTGTGCAATAAATATTTCAGTTTGCATGTAAAGTTAAAGGGGTCATAACATGAAGATTTGAAGAATTTTCCTAGTTCTTTTTTAGTGTTATGTTTACAATAAGAGTTTTTTAAAATAAAATAAAAATATTGTAACTCATTTATTGAAACTAAACAGCAAAAATGGCTCATTCTCAACATCTACAACTTAAGTTAGCATGACAATGGTGATCAGAAACATAATAAATAGGAAGTAGGATAGATACTATTATTGTTAGTGCTTCTGCTGTTAAGGAATGAGTCAAATGTGGTAAACTGAACTAAACTAAAGAATCCCAGCATTAGAAAACAGCATCTCACATTTGTCTGATCTGAAGAGTTTGGGCAGCACATTTCAGTGCCGACTGATTCATGAGTCTGTCACAATGTGATGCAGCTTTGTGTGCATGAAATGTGTATGATATGAGAACTTGTGCTATATATTTAGTTTTTACACTGAATGTGACAAGCTTTGTTGTTTCTTCAGGGTCTAATCTTTGTTGTGGACAGTAACGATCGCGAGCGAGCACAGGAAGCCGCAGAAGAGCTTCAGAAGATGGTGAGGAAACGCCCTTCTGAGATCAAAAATTTCTGTTTTTATCTGTCAGTACAACACATGAGTAACTATTAAAGTGCTTCTATTATGCTTTTTCGAATATTACCTTTCAAGTAGTGTGCAATATAAAGTTTGTTAATGTAAAAGGTCTGTAAAGTTTTAAAGATCAAAGTGCACAATAAATAAAGTTAATGTCTCCTAAAAGAAAGAATCACTTCTGAACTGCTGAAACGACTCGTCAGCAATTCCAGTCTTTTTTCCTGTTACATACAATGTAACAAATTTGCATGACGCCAGCCTATGGTCTTCATTGGCTGCCTGCAAACAGCGTTTCTTTTGCCCCGCCCTCAGACACTGTAGTTGTAGCTGAGACTGGAAGAGTTTGGTTCGTGTTGTTCATGTTGAGAAGATGCTGTTTTCTGCACTGCGTGCGCTTCCAAAGGATAAGGACTCGCACTGGAATTGATACAGAAAAACCAATGCCGTTGTTCGTATTACTGTGCATCAAGTGCTGAGGAATATCCAGAGCTGAAATTCAGATATGCTAATAGACATTTTGTTTCCGACAAGTGCTGTAAGCAGTCGACCAATCACATCAGCCTGGGCCATCTGACCAATCAGAGCAGAATAGACCAATCACAACAGACTGAGCCATCTGACCAATCAGAGCAGAATAGACCAATCATAACAGACTGGGCCATCTGACCAATCAGAGCAGAATAGACCAATCATAACAGACTGGGCCATCTGACCAATCAGAGCAGAGTAGACCAATCACAACAGACTGGGCCATCTGACCAATCAGAGCAGAATAGACCAATCATAACAGACTGGGCCATCTGACCAATCAGAGCAGAATAGACCAATCATAACAGACTGGGCCATCTGACCAATCAGAGCAGAATAGACCAATCATAACAGACTGGGCCATCTGACCAATCAGAGCAGAATAGACCAATCATAACAGACTGGGCCATCTGACCAATCAGAGCAGAATAGACCAATCATAACAGACTGGGCCATCTGACCAATCAGAGCAGAGTAGACCAATCACAACAGACTGGGCTGCCTGACCAATCAGAGCAGAGTAGACCAATCACAACAGACTGAGCCATCTGACCAATCAGAGCAGAGTAGACCAATCACAACAGACTGGGCCATCTGACCAATCAGAGCAGAATAGACCAATCACAACAGACTGGGCCATCTGACCAATCAGATCAGAGTAGACCAATCACAGCAGACTGGGCCATCTGACCAATCAGAGCAGAATAGACCAATCACAACAGACTGGGCCATCTGACCAATCAGAGCAGAATAGACCAATCACAACAGACTGGGCCATCTGACCAATCAGAGCAGAGTAGACCAATCACAACAGACTGAGCCATCTGACCAATCAGAGCAGAGTAGACCAATCACAACAGACTGGGCCATCTGACCAATCAGAGCAGAATAGACCAATCACAACAGACTGGGCCATCTGACCAATCAGAGCAGAGTAGACCAATCACAGCAGACTGGGCCATCTGACCAATCAGAGCAGAATAGACCAATCACAACAGACTGGGCCATCTGACCAATCAGAGCAGAATAGACCAATCACAACAGACTGGGCCATCTGACCAATCATATTATGAAAAAGTTTTTTTAACATTGGATGCATGTAAACCTGTTGTAGGAGACTCCAAAAAGGAGCCTTTAAAATTGCATTATAGGGGCACTTTAACAATGTACATGTGACATCTTTATGAGTAGTAGTTCTGTTTCAAAATGATGCAAATATCTGCACGTATTCTGACTTCAACAGCTTCAGGAAGATGAACTGAGAGAAGCCGTTCTGCTGGTTTTTGCGAATAAACAAGATTTACCAAATGCAATGCCTATCAGCGAGATGACAGACAAACTTGGATTGCAAGCACTCAGGAGCAGAACTGTGAGTGGTGTAATTATATGCTTAATGTTATGCATAATTATAAGCTTAATTTTAATAAATGTGTTAATGTTGGTTATTAATATGTATTTACACTGGAGCAAATGTATACATGAATCAATTATGTGTAATTATATTTTTGTCATATGAAGTTTAATCATTAAATGCCCAATGTATCTGTTTATAGGTAATAGTATAATAGTAATGTTAATATTGTTGTTTTCACTCTTTTTATCAGTGGTATGTCCAGGCGACCTGTGCGACTCAAGGGACTGGTTTATACGAGGGATTAGACTGGCTTTCCGAGCAGCTCTCCAAACGCTAAACTGCACTTCCTGCTCAAACAGGATGTGTGCTGTTCCAAAGGACATGATTTAGTGGATTGATCTGTCACAGTAACTGTTCATGTACCATTTTCAATGGATTGTTACCAAAAATTCACCTGCTGATGTCAGTGCATTTTAACAGTTTGTTTATTTTTTGATTCGTTGCACCTTTGACCCTGACTGACATTTCTCTGATTCATTCCTCTTGATGTATGTGGCCATATAATCGATTGATTTGACCAAAGTTTTTTTTGTTACAGTAAGACGTAAGAGCTGTACTTGTACATCAAGCATTGTTAATGATAAAAAACCTCTATTTCTGCTCCCTCAACTTGATTAATTCATTTCCCCTCATTCTGAACACCTCATTCCCAAGCGTTTGCATGCCATACATCCAGGGAAATATTCTCAGAGAAGCATGCATTTCATAAATAAAATATTGTTCTTATAATAGCTCACTTAGAGGTTGGCAGTGCATTGATTTAAGCATTAGTTTTAACACTTCTAACATGCATAAGATTATATTAGGAACTAGTCTGATGTTGTTGTAAATAAGCAGCCTTTTTATTATGTATGTAATCACAATGGCCTTAAACACACTGTGCTTTACTATGTGAACGCACTTTCCCGATCTGCTTTTGATTTACCATTTAAATTGAGAACAAACCAAAATGTTTGAGACTATTTTTATTCCCAGCTTTTGAAAATATTAAAATGGATCAATGCTAGGAATCATCCAGCTGTTCCCCTTTTTAAAATGCACAAAAACATTATGAATAAAAGTGTGATATAAAAGCGTGAAATGCATCACTTGTATGGTTGTGTTTGGCTTGTCATTGTTTAATGCTTAAGTGTCATGAAACCTTAAAACACATTTTTGAGATGTTAACATTGCACATCGCTGAAAACTATAACAGTACTCAGTGTGTCTATTAAAGGGAATGTGGTTATTTTTCTGAGCCATTTCCATTCTTCCAGTTTGAAAAGCAAAGTTGAAGCAACGTCACAAAATTCAGCAAAGAATCATATTTTAAATACAGCTTTTAATATTTCTAAGTAGGGAGTCAAGTCATTTGATAAATGTCACAATAATTCATCCTCATCATAAATATTAAATTGTACAAATGAGAATGAACCTACATGATAAATACAAATAGCTAAAATTGTTTACAGTTAGTTATAATATGGTCCAAGTAAACAAATGCATTTTGCATTTGATGACATGCATGGACACATTTGAACTCTTAGTCACTTGTTCTCCACTTGAGGTCACACACCAGTGCGATGTGATCAGACGGGTGCGAGACACTCGGCAGGGCCACATATGTGGTGACTTCCTCGTGGCTGGGCAGAGGAATGACCTGCTCCACCTCCATCACATCCGGCTCGACAAAAATATAGTCCAGACACCCCTGGAAGCCCCCGACGTAGTTGGTGTAGGCCGGGACCCCACAAGCGCTGGCCAGCTGGAACGGGTTATTGAGTCCCACCTGGATCTGTTCTTCTGGACCATTGGAGGCCCAGTCGTCATGGTTCTCTGAGACGGATCCCTGAGAGACGAGCTGGAAGAGGCCGGAGGAGGGCGTGCTGTTGAAATCACCCGCGAATATAAGACTGGCTCCGGGATGTTTCTCCATCACCACCTGCTTTATGTGTTTCAGGGCCACAGCCATCTGGACCAGTCGTATGTTTCCTCCTGAAAACACAATAGAATGTCATTCCATTCACATTGATGCTCACCTTTAATACTATCAACAGCATGTATATTCAAAATAGCAGAGGGCCTAAAACAGACCCTTGTGGCACTCCATTTACTGACGTTAACTTGGATCAGTCCCTGTTTAAATAAACAATATGGTTGAATTAAATTAAAACCGAAGTCATTCCTTTCACATTGATGCTCACCTTTAGGGTGCCAGTACAGGTGTGTGTTTCCGACACATAATATCCTTGACGGGTCACATAACGACTGCAAAATGGTCACCTGAAAAAGTGTGCAAGAGATGCATTTTTTGTTGTTTTTGCATAGATACATTTTAAAGCAAGACAAAACAAGGATTAAAATAAGCCAAAAACAACTAAAAATCAAGATATTTCCTAATTTAACTTGGGAAAATAATTATTAGAGAAACAGTAAAAATATATAAAATAAATAATGAAATTAACATTAAAATAAACAAAAATGACTAATAAATAAATAATGAAATTAACATTAAAACAAATAAAAATAATCTATTTGAAAATCTATTAAAATAGAAAAATAGTTAATTTACATTTTATTAATATTTCACAAATCTTTTGACTTTCAAAAACAAAAAATCTTAATGATTTCCAAATGTAATGATTCCAGTAGTGTGTGTATATATATATATATATATATATATATATATATATATATATATATATATATATAATGAATTTACATTTTTTGTTATACCAAGCTGGATTTAAAAAAATCCAGCAAATCACAAACAACTGGAAAAGTCTCGGAGCCCTTTTGGACAATGGGAGGCCTTAGAGTCAAACCACTGATTTAAAGGTCTTTAGTGATTTAAAGGTCGCAGTGAAATACCTGCAACGTCGTCGACCTGCTTACGACCTTCTCTTTCAAGCTGGGATTGGTGGACACTTTCTCCAACAGTTCCCGATGAACAGGATCTGCCGTCAAGGCCTCTCTCAGCATAACATCACACTGCTCGAGCAACTTCAACTTAGACCTTCTAAAATAAGTCGCCAGACCTTCATATTGCCCTTCCTTGATTTTGAAAACCCCTTCCAACCCAAAAGCATCCAACGCAGGAGATAAACTATCTAAAAAAGCCCCCTTATCCACCTCCTGGAGGCAAATGATGTCTGCGTTGTACCCCGACAGCTCCTTCTTGATCAGATTCTGCCTATAGTCCATCTCTAGGGCGTACGGTGCGCAGTAAGGGTACAAGACTGTTTTGGAAAGATCAGTTTGGGCGTAGATGTCAGCGAGGATGTTATAAGACACAACCCTCAGTGAAGACTCATTGGTGATCTTCTGGGTGTACAAGTGCCGGCTATCAAAGGTGCACGTTCCTGGACCGGCTTCTACCGCACCTGAAGACATCAGTTCCTTGGGTTCCCCAAACTTGGATCCATTCCCTGGGGTGCATTTCAACATCACCCGTAAGCCAATGTCCAGATTGGATGGCGTGAACACACGGTCAAGTCCTGCCTCCATCCAGCACTCCGGATCTCCGCTCATATGAGCATTAGGTGAGCTTTCCTTGAGCCATGTGAACTTACAGTCCTTGAGATCTCCAAACTCTATCTCCAGCTTAGGACAAACCGGAAACCCAGACATTAGAGATGATGGCAGCTCGGATACAGTGAATGTTGGAGGATTTAGTTCCACTTTGTACTTCAAATCCCCCACATGTAGCACAGCCCCATCCTGCCAAGCGTCAGAGTTCACAGTCTCCGCGGTCACGTGATCTCCATTTATACACAAACTGATTTCTGGTTTAGCGTTGTCCTCTTCAGGTGTCTCACTTTTCCCTTTGCTTTGTTTGGATCTTTTCGCTTTGCTCTGTGTCTTGATGAGGCCGTTCGCTATTCGAGACAGAACTTTCCCCAGCGGTTCTGTCTTCTCGCGCAGCATCTGTTTATTACTGCCCTCGAGACTGAACGAGATGGTCAGTTTGGACTCACACGGCACACATCTCACGACACATCTCTGCATATTCATATCAAACCGGGCGGTGAACAGATTTCTATGGGTTAGGATTGAAAAGGTGGGAATATAACGGAAAAATAATGATTTACTTGAAAACCGCACGCGACTCAACATGAGGAACTGGCGAGAAACTACCGTTGGCTTCCGTGATCGAAAAACGTCCGTATTATTCAGAACACTAGATTCGACACGCTTGAGGTGATTTGTGTATAAAATTAAATGTTCCCTTTAATTCCACCTTAATTAAATCCTTTATTATATTAATAAACTATTAACGTGCGGTGTCCTCGAAAAAGATTTGTAACGAAAACCCTGATCTCAATATAGTACTATCATATTATTCGGAGAACCAGATTCGATATATTTATATTTAGACATTGGTTTTATTATGTTGTTTTATTTACCTTTTAATAAATACGTTATTATTTTAGAAGACTACTGCACCATTTGCGTGGTATTATATCCTGTAAACAAGGGGTTTTCGAGCCGTTTCTGGATAAGTGTGTGGAAGTTTAGAGAAAAAATACTGTAAAAATAAATAAATAAATACATATAAAAGCTTAAAATAACACAAATTAGAGTAAAATAAATAAATAACATCTAACAGTAATGTAGGCTACTATAATACGTAGAAAAACGTAACACACTCACATACAAAACATATTAATATAGTATTATTTATAATAATAATTTTCTTAGTATAAATTGGCTCTTTGTATATAAATGTCTTTTACATTTTAGCATCTAAAAACATTGAAAAATGCCCTTCTAGATTTATGATGAAACCGTGATCTTGAAAAACTTAAAGGCATAGTTCACCCAAAAATGAAATATCTGTCAGAATCATAGGCCGTAAAAAAAATAGGTCAGAACATTACAAGCTTTGAAGTCCTTTCTTGTGTTGAACATAAAGGATATCTAGAAAGATGTTGGTAAACAAACAGTTGTTGGGAAAAAAAATACTATGGAAGTCAATGGGGTCCAAACTGTTTGGTTACCAACATTCTTCAAAATATCTTCTTTTGTGTTCAACACAAGAAATAAACTCATACACATTTGGAACAACCTGAGGGAGAGTAAATTATGACAGAATTTACATTTTTGAGCGAACTATCCCTTTAAACTCCTGAGTATTTTATACTGTTGGCAAACGCTTTATTCTCATAGATTGTTTAACATTTCATTGTTAATAAATCACTGCTACATAATGTATTTGATAAATGTGGATTTGATATAATCCCAGTCAACTCATTACCAATCACCTGTACCATTCAATCATTATCTATTACTGCTCAAAACTAAATAATATTAAAACGCAACTGTGCTGCTGGTTTTATTGAACTCAACCAAGAGGACAATAATAATCATCAAATATTAATACATCATAGCCCATTTCACATCTCTCCATTTTATCTGCATAAATGTCTGCTGAACAAAGTTAAGCGATTAATATGTTCCCAAATACATGTGTACATGAAAAAAAAAACATTTTCCCTTATTTAGCACATTATGATTATTACCAATATACAGTACATGGTACAATGCAAACCATCTGATTATTCTGGTTGTGAAATGTGTCTAGCCACTGGCATGCAGCATGTTCACTACACAACAGATGTCATGTCGCTTCACTGTTGTGATTAAAAACTCTCTTCATCACAGCCAAAGGCTCAGCATTAAATCATACACTAAAGACTGAAAAAAGATGAAATAATAAATACAAAAAAACAGAGTTCTACACAATCTACACAAAAATACCATAACGATAATTTAAAAAAAAAAACATATTCCCAAAATTAATAAAATTCATATCATTTTTTTGCAAATGTCTTAAAATATTTGCTGGTTAAACACTATTGAAATCATTACGCTGTATGTTTTATTAATTATGTTTTGCACCAATAGTACTTTTCTAATCAAGGGGGAAATGCATTCCTTTTTTCATTGATAGTCAAATTAAAACTATATTACACTATGGTTTATTCATAGTTCAAAGTCAACATAAAAATCACTGTTTCTAGATTTCATTGTATTGATGTGCATCATTTCCAGATGGAAAAATCAACTTTTTCTACATGCATATGTGCAAATATCTCATATTACAAAGGTAAGTTGCAAACACACTTCATGTTGACTTTAAAGAAGCATCAGTACTGAAGTTAAACGGGTCCTTAGCTAAGACAGACGATGCAAATGTAAGATATATTGATTATTGTGCTATTTGGAATTGCATTCAAACATCTCTCAGAAAAGACCGCTCATGAATCCTGACGCTGAATGTCTAATTCCTAGGTTTTTTTGGTGAGAACTGGCTGATATCTCCAGATCCTCCCATGCTCCTTATTCGGACTTCCACTGTCCCACCACAATGATGTCACTGCCGTGGTGCAGTCAGTCCCGAAGAGCCCTGGTTCCCTGTGCAGATGGGAGTCCCGTGTGGCCGCCGCTGATTTCAGCTCCAGAGCTCACAGTCACAGGAGTGTCCGTCTCTCCGCCTGCGCCGGCCCCTACGGGACCCTAGAGGTTGTTCTTCTCTGTGCACTCGGCTTCTGTGCTGCGAGGGAAGTAGACGGTGGTCTTGTGCTCTTCGTAGCGGTCAATGTGCTTTAGATGAACCACCATGTGCAGCGCGTAGGCCAGCACCAGCAGCAGGATCAGAGACGTGATCAGACCCATCAGGATCGCAGGCGTGAAGAAGGTCGCGCAGTCGCTGGCCGACGCAAACTTACTGGACAGAACATTAAACGCCTGGATCTGTGAGGGAATACAGCAGATGGTTAGTTCATAAGTATCTATCCATCCACCCATCCATCCATCTATCTATCTCTGTCTGTCTGTCTGTCTATCTATCTCTCCCTCCCTCCCTCCCTCCATCCATCCATCTCTGTCTGTCTGTCTATCTATCTCTTTATCCCTCCCTCCCTCCATCCATCCATCCCCCCTCTATCTAATCCATCCATCCCCCCTCTATATATCTATCTATCCATCCATCCATCCCCCCTCTGTATATCTATCCATCCATCCATCCATCTATCCATCATCCATCTGTTTAATCCATCCATCCCTCCCTCCATTCATCCATCCATCCATCCCCCCTCTATATATCTATCCATCTATCCATCCATCCATCCATCTATCCATCATCCATCTGTTTAATCCATCCATCCCTCCCTCCATTCATCCATCCATCCATCCATCCATCCACCCAAACACCCATCCATCCATTTCTGTCTGTCTATCTATCTCTCCATCCCTCCCTCCATCCATCCCCCCTCTATATATCTATCCATCCATCCATCCATCTATCCATCATCCATCTATTAAATCCATCCATCCCTCCCTCCATTCATCCATCCATCCATCCATCCATCCACCCAAACACCCATCCATCCATTTCTGTCTGTCTATCTATCTCTCCATCCATCCCCCCTCTATATATCCATCCATCCACCCCCCATCCATCTCCCCTCTATCTATCTAATCCATCCATTCCTCCCTCCCTCCCTCCCTCCCTCCCTCCATCCATCCATCCATCCTTCCTTCCTTCCTTCCTTCCTTCCTTCCCTCCCTCCCTCCATTCATCCATCCATCCACCCACCCAAACACCCATCTATCCATTTCTGTCTATCTATCTCTCCATCCATCCCCCCTCTATATATCCATCCATCCATCCATCCCCCCATCCATCTCCCCTCTATCTATCTAATCCATCCATTCCTCCCTCCCTCCCTCCATCCATCCATCCATCCATCCTTCCTTCCTTCCTTCCTTCCCTCCCTCCATTCATCCATCCATCCACCCAAACACCCATCCATCCATTTCTGTCTGTCTATCTATCTCTCCATCCATCCCCCCTCTATATATCCATCCATCCATCCCCCCATCCATCTCCCCTCTATCTATCTAATCCATCCATTCCTCCCTCCCTCCCTCCCTCCATCCATCCTTCCTTCCTTCCTTCCCTCCCTCCATTCATCCATCCATCCACACAAACACCCATCCATCCATTTCTGTCTGTCTATCTATCTCTCCATCCCTCCCTCCATCCATCCCCCCCTCTATACATCTATCCATCCATCCATCCATCCCCCATCCATCTTCCCTCTATCTATCTAATCCATCCCTCCCACCCTCCATCCATCCATCCATCCTTCCCTCCCTCCCTCCATCTATCTCATCCATCACTCCCTCCATCTATTCATCTCATCCATCCCTCCCTCAATCTATCGTTCTGTCATTCTATCCACCCATCCCTCCATCCCTCCCTCTATCTATCCATCTATCTGTCTGTCTGTCTATCTCTCCATGTATCCATCCATCCATCGTTCTGTCTATCCAGGAAAAGCAGAATAACACATAGTTGTTGATATTCCATATTATACAGGATTTCATTTCAGTCAAACTCAGCATGTTCTCTCACAAACTCTGGACTGTGAGCTTTTTAAAAAAAGACTCAGCTCTCATGCCAAACCACAAGCTTGTGTAACCACATTACACCCACCACAGCCTAAAAATACTGCACAAGATGCTACAATTCCAATATGAGGCGTATATCAGCGGAGGATGGAGGGAAAGTGTTGCCTGCCAACCTGGAAGTCTGTGAAGGTGATGTGCCAGTTTGCGGCGTGGTCGGTGTTGGCGCTGGGCACCAGCAGCGTGTCGTACTTCTGCAGGCTGCTGACGTGCTGGCAGTGATACGAGTTGGTGGAGGGCGCGTACACATCTGTAGCGTTGAACGTGGCCTCGTACGTCCAGTTGTAATGGATGTGCACGTTATCGAGAGTGAACCAGTTCTGTCCCGCCGACTCGTAGAATGTGTTTGACATCTGTAGCCTGTGGGAATAAACACATATATATGGCACAGTCACGTGTCTTTACCTCTCTGCAGTGCAAAGCCATTAAAAATCATTTCTGCTTTTAGATGAGAAGTGCATATTGGTGGTTTTACCAACACATAAAAATATCTATATTATCTCTAAATTCAGATGAGCTACATTTGAAGATATTGACATTCTATTACAATTCTTTAAAGCATTCTATATTTGAATATTCTAACATTAACAATAACAACCTATAAAACATTAAAAATAGGTTTTCATTCATATTAATAGCAGAGCTCTTTGAGACTGACTGCCTCTTTATAATGTTTTACAGGATGTCAATGTTAATTTAAGAATACTAAAATATCAGAATATTAATACAAATAATTATTTATTGAAGATTGGTGGCAATAAGTCACGTGAGCCAAACTTTACAGTGATTTTACCACAGTTAATGGAGCTTTGGCCTAAAAATTACAAGTTGATGTGACGCATCATTATATAATACACAAAAAAATGATAAATAACCTGATGGAGAGGCCTCTCAGATCTTCCACATCGCCAAACCGTAGATTGAGTCTGGTGAATAACAAAATATGTCAAAATATTTTTAAATATCAATCAAGATTAACATGTAAACTGTCAAATTTCTACTCTTAATAAAACTTCTTAAACCGGTGGTTTGGAGGTCTTAGCTGGGTCAGACTGGTCTGGTTTGGTCATTTATTAGAAAAGACATCAGAGGATGTCCAGATACTATTACACTCCAAAAACAAACATTTATTGTGATATTAAAAAGGACCAATTATGCTTTTTTACATGTTCACTTTCTTTAGTGTGTAATGTTGCTGCTGTTTGAGCATGAAAAAGCTCTGCAAAGATACAAAGTTGTTCTCTATATCAGTGTCAGTGTTTCTGAACTCCCTGTCTTGAGTTTTCTTCCGTCACAATATTCCTCATTTAAATAATTCATACGCAGAATAAAGGGGCGGGGCCTGGTTGAGTTAGTTAGTAGTGCGTGTTATGGTAAGGGGCGGGACATTTCCCAACACACATTTGAAGCGCTTGACCAATCATACACTGGTCCAGCTGACCAATCAGAGCACATTGTGCTTTTTAGAAGGAGGGGCTTCATAGAGACAGGAACTAAACAGAGCATTACTGACAGACTGGGAAGAGAGGAGCCGCAACAATGGAGAATATGGGGAACCTATTGAACATTCCAGCATGAAAACCTGTGCAACTGAACTTACATGGCTTTATCCTTACTGCAGAACGAGCCTTTGGTGTCCACCGGTGCGTCTGGGCTGAAGGTTCTCTCTGTGAGGTCCACTAAACTGTGATTCCTGTACCTGATGGCCAGTTTGCGGGCCCTGAAGAGGATGCAGGTCTTGCCGTTGTAAGTCACACTCAGAGGAGAGTATGGCAAAAATCCTGGAGACTGCAGCAACTTCCTGCGTGGAGGAGTGTGAAGCTGCCATCCGTACGGCTGAAACATGAGCACATCAAGGTAACAAACCTACAAGTTTGGGGTTGGTAAGATTTTTTTTAATGTTTTGAAAGAAGTCTTTAATGCTCACCAAAGCTGCATTTATTTGATCATAAAAAAATACAGTAAAAACTGAAATATTTTTACAATTTAAAACAGCTGTTTTCTATGTGAATATACACTCACCTAAAGGATTATTAGGAACACCATACTAATACTGTGTTTGACCCCCTTTCGCCTTCAGAACTGCCTTAATTCTACGTGGCATTGATTCAACAAGGTGCTGAAAGCATTCTTTAGAAATGTTGGCCCATATTGATAGGATAGCATCTTGCAGTTGATGGAGATTTGTGGGATGCACATCCAGGGCACGAAGCTCCCGTTCCACCACATCCCAAAGATGCTCTATTGGGTTGAGATCTGGTGACTGTGGCGGCCATTTTAGTACAGTGAACTCATTGTCATGTTCAAGAAACCAATTTGAAATGATTCGAGCTTTGTGACATGGTGCATTATCCTGCTGGAAGTAGCCATCAGAGGATGGGTACATGGTGGTCATAAAGGGATGGACATGGTCAGAAACAATGCTCAGGTAGGCCGTTTAAACGATGCCCAATTGGCACTAAGGGGCCTAAAGTGTGCCAAGAAAACATCCCCCACACCATTACACCACCACCACCAGCCTGCACAGTGGTAACAAGGCATGATGGATTCATGTTCTCATTTATCATCATTACTCCAGTCTTCAGTGTCACATGATCCTTCAGAAATCATTCTGATATGATGATTTGCTGCTCAAGAAACATTTATGATTGTTAAAAACAGTTTCATATTTTTATAGAAACCATGATACATTATTTTCAGGATTATTTGATGAATAGAAAGTTCAAAACAGCATTTATTTGAAATAGAAATATTTTGTAGCATTATAAATGTCTTTACTGTCATTTGATAAAATTAATGCATCCTTGCTGAATACAAATATTAATTTCCTACAATGATCGGCGTACGTAAGGCTAGTTGTCATACCTTTTACCCCAGTATCAAGACATTGTCACACAAAAGGGGGTAAGTTGTCACAATATAACCTGCCACTAAAGAGCCTAAGCTTTTCATCTAAAGTTATGAACCACAAAACAGCTGATTAAGCAACAAAAAGGTAACATATATTCAACTAATATATATCAGATGTTTTGGCCAATCAAAAAACAAAATGCCCTAATAAAAGTGTGCCAGCTCCCCCAAGTGGGCATTTATGAAACATATTTGGTGACAACTAGCCCCATTCTCCCCATGCTTGCGGTTAAATACACTTAAAGGGTTAGTTCACCAAAAAATGAAAATTCTGTCATTAATTACTCACCCTCATGTCGTTCCAAACCCGTAAGACATTTGTTCATCTTCAGAACAAAAATTAAGTTATTTTTGATGAAATCTGAGAGAACAAAAATATGCGAGAACCAATGAGGTTCATTCTCGTGTTACGCATCACGTTTGAGCTTCAGCAAGAACCAATGAGGTTCATTCTCGTTACGCAGCACGTTTGAGCTTCAGCAAGAACCAATGAGGTTCATTCTCGTGTAACGCGGCACGTTTGAGCTTCAGCAAGAACCAATGAGGTTCATTCTCGTTACGCAGCACGTTTGAGCTTCAGCAAGAACCAATGAGGTTCATTCTCGTGTTACGCATCACGTTTGAGCTTCAGCAAGAACCAATGAGGTTCATTCTCATGTTACGCATCACGTTTGAGCTTCAGCAAGAACCAATGAGGTTCATTCTCGTGTAACGCGGCACGTTTGAGCTTCAGCAAGAACCAATGAGGTTCATTCTCGTGTTACGCAGCACGTTTGAGCTTCAGCAAGAACCAATGAGGTTCATTCTCGTGTTACGCAGCACGTTTGAGCTTCCTCAAGAACCAATGAGGTTCATTCTCGTGTTACGCATCACGTTTGAGGTTCCTGAAGAACCAATGAGGTTCATTCTCGTGTTACGCAGCACGTTTGAGCTTCCTCAAGAACCAATGAGTCTCATTCTCCTGTTACGCAGCACGTTTGAGCTTCAGCAAGAACCAATGAGGTTCATTCTCATGTTACGCAGCACGTTTGAGCTTAATTCATTTAATGGTAATTAATTTTTGTGTGAACTATCTCTTTAATACTAAAAAACAGTTTACAGAAACAGACTTTTTGGGGCACTGTAATGTATCATAAATCAGAATGAAATTCCTGATTAAAATGTAGCATATCTGTAATCTGTTTTTCCAAAGACAGTGCAGTCTGTCAAGGATTAAATTCATCTTGTTTGGAGGTTGGAGGGAAATCTGCACCCCAGCGGCGGCACAAGGTCACATTGGCTCCGCTGGCAGACGGACACATCTCACCTGCAGCGCTCGTCTGAGACGCGCTTCTGCCACAAACACCGAGCCATCGCCGTCTGCACAGAAACACCAGACCAAAATACTTTAAAAAATATTTAGTTATATCATATGTATTCAAACACTGAATATACAGCTGTTAATTTACTTAATGTATAGAAGAAGGTTTTAACCCTGTAAAACCTGATATATGCAATTTAGACAAATTTTTTCATATTTGATACATTTGGCTTTTATGGCTCTTGATATAGTGAGAATATGGAGGGGAAAAACAACAAAACATTTTTCAGAGGCCCAAACTGAGCAAAAATATGCATTTTGGTGCAAATGCTAATATTTATATGGTCAAAAAGTGTGATGAAATTCTGATGCTTATAATGTAGATCAATAAAAGACTACTAACATAAAATGCATATTAATATCAGTCGTCGCTCTATATCTCCCAGTAATATGCCTTAGTAAGATGATATTAAAATGCTTAGTTTTATGTAGTTTTAAAACACATAATGCAATGCAATATAATGATGATTGAGAGATGAACAAATAAACCTTCCTCAAAAACCTGATGATCATATTTGATGCTCACATTTGAACATGAGTTTTCTAAAAAAAAAAAAGATGTATGGATAATCAAGCAAACCTAAGTTGCTTCAGTCCAACAGTGTTCCTCTTGAAATATAACTAACAATATCAAAGTTATTCTTACGTTTATTTTATAAAAATCTGTAAAGATTTCATAGCAAAATGACACTATAGCTGACGGTGGACGTTTTTACTATTACACTAAAAGGCTTTTACTTGCTTAAAAAGTATGAACTATCAATCAGACAACAGAAGGCACCTGTGTGCAACAGGTTTTGATCATGTAGGCTTTAAATACTGCAAATATATTTATTCTGATATTTATCCAAACAACTTACTTTCTTGAATGCTGATGTCTTGGGATGGCGCATCATCTGAGCTGTAAGTATGAGAATTGAAGTGTGCATTATTAATCTACCATTATAAACATTTAGTTGAAATCCTTTTATCTAGTAGGATCCAGTCATTCAGTCAGTCTCAACTGCAGATATGATCTTAGCATGTTATGAATATGAATGAGAAATAGAAGGCTTTGATGCTGAGAGTCACTGCTGAAACGTCACCATCCGTAAAGTGAGACCAACTCTCTTTCAAGTCACTTTTTACGCTTTGCTCTGTTGCCACAGGAAATGCTCAGGAGATCTCAGTTAAGTATCAACTTTGTATCAAGTATCTCCTGAAAATGCCTCAAGAGAAATAAATAAAGACATACGGGTGGTAATTGTTTCTCGTGGGGTCGTAAGGTATTTTCATCATTTACAGGGGCTAGTTTATGATTTTATTGCCGTCCGAATTCAGAATGTCAGTGTTTTTCTCCCACCACCCGCGTAAAAATCCCCGGCCCAATTACCTACTGTTTTTAGACAAACACCATGGACGTGTGATAATTTAATTGCCGTCCAAATCCACATCTCTGAGTATTCAAAAAGAGATCGCTTCAAAATTCACTGTTTATATCCTTTTTGACCACTGCGGGGCACCGTACCGTTGTGCTTCGCTGTAATTTAAATGCATTTTAAAGATCTAGCCTACACTTTTATTACTGAAATGCTGGAAAGTATTTACAAGAATAATCTTTTATTACCACTCAAACGAGAAAGAGAAGAAAAACAAGTAAACATTTGAAATGGGCCGTTATTAACGTTATACAGCTTAAATTAGCAGCATTAGCCTATGTTTACCTTATGTAAATAAGAGGCTGTGTTAACTTATTTCAACTCATTTCCACATTTTTAAAATTACATCCTATCTTCCTATTTTTTAAACAGGAGATTTAAATAATTAATCATTTCCTATTATTAAATTAAAAAATGAATTTATTCTTATTATTCCAAGCCGACATTTTATTTACAACAGACAATAGCTGCGTCTCATTTCGAAGGATGCGTCCTCTGGAGGTCGCGTTTGAAGGCTGCATACGTCATCAAGGATGACTTATTTAAGAAAAGTAACCGTAATAAAACTGACTGTTATTCCTCGTGATGTGTAAAATGTATTTTTATGTATTTCTTCAGCAAGGTTGTAGTCGAGCACATTTGGGAGTCTGCTCAAGCTGTCGCATCCGTATTTTCACATTTATTGCAATACAGTACAAATGCAATAGCATGTCATAAAGCAAGATGACAACATAAGTTATAAATGTAATTAAACTAAACTATACCTGTTCTCTCTTAATGCAGCAGATATTCTCTGTGTATTTCTTATTTTGCAATCTAACGGTTACTTTTCTTAAATGAGACAGCCTCGATGACGTATGCAGCCTTCAAACGCGACCTCTGAAGGACGCAGCCAATCATTCGACTGACCACCTGAGCAGCGCGTTCCCACCAGGTTTGTATGATCACAAAACTCGCTCCTCCACCGTGAATAAATCACCATCCGAATGCACGAGTTTTATCACTGAGGTGGCATGCAAATTTATTTTTACGGACGTCCACATGAGAAACAATTACCGTCCGAATAGGGCTGTAAATGAGTAAATTAACACAGCAAGAGATATAAAATCATTTGGAGAGCATCTTTGGAGAGATTCTTCTGAAACTCTATACTCTTAAAAAGGGTGCTTTTCGCAGCGATGCCTGTTTTTTTCTCTCAGGAGAAACATCTGAGATCAGCAGAAAATGTCTCAGTTTGCTCTCCTTTTATTCTTATTGCTGTCTAGGAGAAACAATTCAAGAGATCTGATGTGCTTTATGTTCTGATTTCTTCAACAGCAAGACAGATTACTCAAAGATGAAGCGTTTAAACGTCTAATCACTGAGTAATGCTGATGCAATGGGCGTAACCTGCTTCTCAGAGCTGATTACGGGTCAGTCTGACCGGCGCTGGATCATGATGTCGGTCAGGGATCAAAGTAAGATATTCTGACACATATATAAATATATAACAAATAAATGAATGTTTTCTTTAGCACAAGGTGCAGCTCTACTTGGATCGAGTGCACATAAATACTCTTTGGTGTGAGAAGAATTAGTAGTGTTTTCAATCACTGTTACTAATGCTCATAGTGATGTGATCAAAGCTCAGTGTGTAACTTTTCCTTTAACACACAACCACTCATTTTTTCTTCTGAAAATGTAGAAATTTTGTTATTTTTTAATTCATACCAGTGCTGTTATTACCTAAAACTATTTCATTGAAATAAAGCTGAAATAAAATAAAATATAGATGAAAAACTTAAATGAAAATTAGACCTAACCTAACATAAGCTACATAAGAAGTACTAAAACTACTAAAACTAAAACTGTCTAAACAGAAATATTTTAAACATGACAAAAGCACATACAATTGTGAAAACTTAATAATATATAAATAATACTAAAATAACACTAATTGATAATGTTTATATATATATATATATATATATATATATATATATATATATATATATATATATATATATATATACCATACATCATGATTAATAATGATTATATATTTACTATAAACTATACTATATTATTATATATAAAAATTCTGAAATAACAATGATTTAGTGTCTGCAAAAGGAAAAAGAAATTAAAGGAATATTGGTTAAACACAAGTTGGGCTGTATTAACAATGAATGTTCATTAATTTTTGTTTCTATATATCATACAATGTTTATATATTGACAAACATATTTCTTATTCTATTGCAAGTGCATTTAAGTCAACACATTTTTCAGATTTTCTGACATTTTGTGTCAAGTGTTTATATTTTAGACCTGTTGGGATGGTTTTGGCGGGAAATTGCGTAAATGCGTCACTCGTCCATGCATGTCTCGTCATATCCGTAAATAGAGTAAAGTTTCTCCAGCTGCTTTGCCGCATGTCTGGTGTGAGAGTGGCAGAGGTTAGTTGAGAGTGTGTGTGTGTCTGGTGTGAGAGTGGCAGAGGTTAGTTGAGAGTGTGTGTGTGTCTGGTGTGAGAGTGGCAGAGGTTAGTTGAGAGTGTGTGTGTGTCTGGTGTGAGAGTGGCAGAGGTTAGTTGAGAGTGTGTGTGTGTCTGGTGTGAGAGTGGCAGGGGTTAGTTGAGAGTGTGTGTGTGTCTGGTGTGAGAGTGGCAGAGGTTAGTTGAGAGTGTGTGTGTGTCTGGTGTGAGAGTGGCAGGGGTTAGTTGAGAGTGTGTGTGTGTCTGGTGTGAGAGTGGCAGAGGTTAGTTGAGAGTGTGTGTGTGTCTGGTGTGAGAGTGGCAGGGGTTAGTTGAGAGTGTGTGTCTGGTGTGTGAGTGGCAGGGGTTAGTTGAGAGTGTGTGTGTGTCTGGTGTGAGAGTGGCAGGGGTTAGTTGAGAGTGTGTGTGTGTCTGGTGTGAGAGTGGCAGGGGTTAGTTGAGAGTGTGTGTCTGGTGTGAGAGTGGCAGGGGTTAGTTGAGAGTGTGTGTCTGGTGTGTGAGTGGCAGAGGTTGCTTGAGAGTGTGTGTCTGGTGTGTGAGTGGCAGAGGTTAGTTGAGAGTGTGTGTCTGGTGTGTGAGTGGCAGAGGTTACTTGAGAGTGTGTGTCTGGTGTGTGAGTGGCAGAGGTTAGTTGAGAGTGTGTGTCTGGTGTGTGAGTGGCAGAGGTTAGTTGAGAGTGTGTGTCTGGTGTGTGAGTGGCAGAGGTTACTTGAGAGTGTGTGTCTGGTGTGTGAGTGGCAGAGGTTAGTTGAGAGTGTGTGTCTGGTGTGTGAGTGGCAGAGGTTAGTTGAGAGTGTGTGTCTGGTGTGTGAGTGGCAGAGGTTAGTTGAGAGTGTGGTTCCTGGTGTGTGAGTGGCAGAGGTTAGTTGAGAGTGTGTGTCTGGTGTGTGAGTGGCAGAGGTTACTTGAGAGTGTGTGTCTGGTGTGTGAGTGGCAGAGGTTAGTTGAGAGTGTGTGTCTGGTGTGTGAGTGGCAGAGGTTAGTTGAGAGTGTGTGTCTGGTGTGTGAGTGGCAGAGGTTACTTGAGAGTGTGTGTCTGGTGTGTGAGTGGCAGAGGTTACTTGAGAGTGTGTGTGTGTGTGTGTGTGTGTCTGGTGTGTGAGTGGCAGAGGTTAGTTGTCACAACGAGTGAGAAAGGTTGATATGGAGCCGCTAAATCACCCGTTTAAACAAACACTGAACAGAGGAGAGTCTGCTGGAGAAAAGAGAACGAGACAGAGCTCGTAATAAAACAAGAATCAACATTGGCTTGGCTTTTCAGAGATGGAGAGAACTGAGGGATTTGAAATGATGTAAAAGCGACGCAGAGATGGTGTTTTTATTACTCAACAGGTGAGTAAGGTGTTTTATTGAACAGATGCCATATGTATCTCTAACAGAGTTCACTGTAAAGCATTATCTGTTGTGAAGCTCATTTCATTGGTGGTTGTAGCTGTGCTGGAGTTTATTTACGGAAGTAGCATGTCTATTAATGAGTAAAACTAACATCTTCAGCGAGTCAGCTTGAGATCCTTTCCATCTAAACTGGTTACATCTCTGAAGACTAGTAGTGAATGTTTTTATGAGCAGTATGATAATCATATTCATCCACACAGAGATGAAGCACAAGCAAAACAATGTTCTTCCGCTAAATGCATGGTTTGTTTTTAACCTCTAGATAGTGTACCTTTAATGAATGTTTCTTTAAAGAGGTAATTGATTATGATTTCACTTTTTTTAACTTTAGTTATTGTGCAGTGTTGCTGTTTGAGCATAAACAACATCTGCAAAGTTACAATGCTCAAAGTTCAAAGCAAAGGGAGATATTTTATTTTAAAGAAATCGCTTTTTAAGGACTACAACAAACGGCTGGTAGGGACTACAACAAGCTTCTTCACAGGTTAGTGACATCACTAACCCTAAAATTTACATAAACCCCGCCTCCTGGAACATGCAACAAAGGGGGTGAGCAGTGTTGCTTTAGAGAAGAGGAAGAGTTGTTGTAGTCGAGCACATTTGGGAGTCTGCTCAAGCTGTCGCATTCGTATTTTCACATTTATTGCAATACAGTACAAATGCAATAGCATGTCATAAAGCAAGATGACAACATAAGTTATAAATGTAATTAAACTAAACCTGTTCTCTCTTCATGCAGCAGATATTCTCTGGCTCATTTTACAACAGTTCCCACACCAGCGACTTATAGATGATCATGACAGAACATGCCAATCGATGACTTGAAGATAGTTAACTCCACATCAGCTACATAAATTCATCAACTAACCATTCAGAAACGTCTTGTCTTATTCTACATGTTGTCCAGGGGCGATTCTAGGATTTTCATTTTAGGGGGGCTCAGCCCCCAGTGACGGTATGAAACAAATGGTAACACTTTAGTTTAGGGTCCAATTCTCACTATTAACTAGTAGTTTTTTAGCATGCATATTATTAGGATATTGGCTGTTTATTATTAGGCTACTTATAAAGGAAAATATTAATGCCTTATTCTGCATGATCATATTGTACATCCCTTAATCATATCCAGGAATTTAGGTAGGGTTTTATAATCAGTGAGATCCCAAATGTGACGTAGTTAGGGGGGTTGGGGGGCATGCTCCCCCGAGAAAATGTAGATTTCTGTGATCTACATATGTGCATTTTAAGATGCTCTGAAGGCCAAAAAATGTGATAACAATATAGCTTGAAAACCATGTCTGTGGGCAGTAGATTATTTGCCTTATCTCTCTTTTTCTCTTTGTTTTTATCTTGCCCTGTCTCGTCCCCTAAAGCTGAGCTTGGACTGATATATATATATATATATATTCATTTTCATCAGTGAAGAAAGTAAACATATGGGTAACTGATATTTATAAGTTGTAAGTTTTATGAATAATTTAAAACCAGAAAAAGGTAGGTTTTTTTAATTAATTCACAATATGCACACATTCATTATTAATCTTATGCCTAATCTGATGAAAACGGCTTTGTTAATATTTCTTGTTCGTTAATTCGGCTACATTATGAATCACATTAGATAGGCCTATTTTCAATTCAAAATGGCGAAATTAGACAAAAGTTTAATTTGCCTGAATATTTTTGTCATTTGTTTAACATTTCTGACTTGAAGCAGCTGTCAAATATGAAATGTTTAGTTTAGCTGCTTACATATCTCTCACTTGACGTCGAGTCGCGCTCAGCCTACTCTGATTTGATTGGTTTTCTCAAATATTTTGACATTGACGAGCGGTGACCGACCAATGAGGCTTAGATGAACACACACACACAACTCTGCTTCTGACGTGCGCTCTGCTCGGTGCCGCTGCGGGTTGAAGAACGCGCTGATTAAAAGACAGGACGAAGCCTCCCGCCAGTTTCATATATTTTACAGGGGAGTTAATCACATATTTTTTAGGGGGGCTGGGCAGAATTTTAGGGGGGCTGAAGTTGTCACTTCTTGAGTCTCTATCATTGTCCAACTCTGGTTTGAACATAAAAGGCCGAACAGTTTCTGACATTTTCAGTGCATGTCTGCGTGAGGTAATCGGAGCTGCTAACACCAGCTCTTGAAGCTCCGCCCTCTTCTACAAAGGGGGCCAGGAGCAGCAGCTCATTTGCATTTAAAGGGACACACACGAAAATTCACATACACACTCTGGGGACATTGGAGACTAATAATAAATGCATGAATTTGTTGTTCTTGTGCATTGTCGTGCAAATATAAACTCATTTATCACCTCAGGACTCCCACAGCGCAGCAGAAGATTGTGACCCTGTACTGTTGCCCTTGTCCATGTAGGGGAGGATCTGTTTATTTACCTGCACTGTAAACAACATCAGACCTGTCTCGTCTATCTAGTGAGTCTGCAGCAACTGAACTTGACCTGCACAGCACCTCCCAAAAAAAAACAAAAAAAAACTGATCAAGTAAATATAGTCAGAAAGCCAGAAAGAAAACACAAATCCCTCCTTCTATCAGCTTCTGCAGTGACTTATCTGCTCAGCGCTGATCTGCCGTCGTTGTATCTGAACATGTGGGCCAGTGATGGGCCACAGTCGGCACATTTATATAATCAATGGAATCTGCTGACCACTTCAAAAACGCTTGTAGCATATTTCAGCTGGGATGCTCAGATTAGTGCGTGTCTTTAAAATTCTGCCGGCATCTAGATGCTTCACCAAATCAAATCTGTTAATACACAGCTAAAGCCTGGACTGGCCTACATGTAGTCAAACTCCATCTGTGCAAGTGCTAGTGGGGAAACGGTACACACGTTCAGCTCCTACAAAGCAATTAGATGTGTTTTTAATGCGAACTGTGATATGAAGTCTATGGCAGAGAAGCTGAACATATGTGGCCATAAAAATGCCTTGGTGCTTAAAAAGCAATAAGATGTAATCACTTCGTTGCTTCATGTAGTAAAAGAGATCGAATCTGTTTAAGGTAACACTTTTGCTGATTTCTTTATGTGTTTGTTTACATATTCTTTCAGCATTTTATATAACGCTTAAGTGAGTCAAGAATTTAAATACTCAGATTTTCTGGAAAAGAACTAAATAATAATAATAATAATAACCTTAGGCACCATCTGGTGGATACAGATAAAATGCCATTCTGCCATCTTGAATTTAACTGCATGCTTATATATATATATATATTTTTTTTTTTTATATTCTAAACATTTTTATACATTTCTGATTTTTGCATACTTAACTACTTTCACTGTGTTTTGTGCATACTGTAGTATTTTTATGGCATATAATGTTTTGCATATTGCATATCTATCTATCTATCTAATCACCAAGTCAAAATCTACAAACTCATTCATTCAAATGAGTATTCATATTCATTAATGCATCAAAAGCTCAATTATTAATAAAAAACACACATCAGGCTCATTTATATAATAAATAAATTATACATGATTCTCCCGCTTGATTCTACAAATGTTTTATGTGATGTTTAGCCCAACATTATGAAATTTCATATTTCATTCATATTATCAACAGAAGCATGACATCAGGAGGATGCTCCACATTCCTGACATTCCTTCAGTGATGCTGATCATTCCTGCATCCCAACCGGCTCTCATCTTATCTAACACACATCTCTGCCTCCAATTTTAGTAGCAAATATGGATTTGCCCTGTAAACTGATGCCGATGGATTTCCTCTTGTGTTTCACTGCAAGAGCCCTTCAGTTGAGTCTCAATGCAGACACAATGTGCATGAAGGGTGGACAAAGGATGCCAGCACTAGTTTGTCTACAACATAAATGCTTGATAAATGCATATAATAGATTCACAATATACAGTCTTTGTTTCTGGTTTCACCATCTGAATAAATGGGATGCATAAAATACCACGTCTCTGGCTTGTTATTTCAAAATAATTCACTCACCTCCCGTCCACAAAGGCAGACAGCTGCTCATAAGAAGAGGATATCTGCAGGAAAACAAAGGAAAATAACGCAAGGGACATTAGGCGCCACGTTGATGCCATGTATACATCCAGATGAGTCTGCCAGAGATGATGCTGAACGCTGCTGCTTCATAATCTGCCTGGATAACAGGCGCGACCTCAGCCAATGATTGACAGGCGCGGCGGCCAATCAGCGCCCAGTGGGCGGGTTGATCCAGCGACACGGCCACGCCCTTTCAGAGAGCGTGTGCTGCTGACACCGTAATACACAAACCAGCAGGAGTTATAAACGACTGATCCATAGACCTAACTAATTAGCCGCATAATTAACGAGGATAAGACAATGGTATTGATTGTGAACTGTGGCAGAAGGTCGAAACTAGTCTGTTCCTGCATTATTTTTCATGTATGTGACCTACATCACACAGCACTGCTTCTGTAGTGCACATTAACTGGCAGCAATACA